>CM046448.1:72931407-73531407 GCA_025506515.1 Flaveria trinervia
GGTTCGGCCGTGGATGTTTGTAGCAACAACATGTGGTTGCTATAGGTCTACAAAGCCTATAGCAATGACATCTAAGTGTTAAAAACTGTTTGCTATAAGGTATGATTGTTGTGGTATTACAAGCTAGATTTAATCCATACGCGAAGCACTAGATTTTATTTTAAATAAATCTAATATTTGTAACTCTAATGATATAAAACTTTTATCTTAGATTTCATCTTAGCATCGCCTACAACAATACTTAATATAATTAGAAAAATCGACCAAACAAACTACGATTTTAACTAATTCTACTGGCGTTGGACTCGACTCGTTATATAATTGAATCTATTATGTGCGATAAACCATTCTCGATAACTACAAAATTAAATTTTGACACTAACCAACAAATATTACCATTTCAGATAGGTAGTACAGAAATTCTGTAGTGGACACAAAAATTAATAAAACAAAACAAATTTAAAAATAGACAGTACAAAATTGAAACAGAGAGCACAAAAATTTAAAGCAGACACAATTCGAAAAAAGACAATACGTTCTTGGCCTTTTAGGCATTAATTTATTTGTAAGATAATAAATGTCTTTAGCCCTTTCTCTAAATCCTATACTCATCAGGCCTTTTCTACACAAAACACTTTTGTACTACATACTCATAACTGTTGACCCTTTGGTATAATTGCTAATCTCAGTATAAAATATAAATACAAAAAGGCCATATCTAATTACAAGTCTTGGTTCAAAGCGAATATGGAATTTTGCTAGTCTAGAGTAAAAATATATATATACAAAAAGTCCTTTGGTAATAATTGCTAATCTAAACAAACATTTTGAATAGCTACAAAATTGAATTTTGTCACTATAAAACAAAAAAAAAGTTTGTTATGCAATGATACTTAAATTATGTTTGCTTTCACATTAACTTTTTATCTTTATATGAGGCTAACCCATTAAGCTAAATTTGTTATGTGGGTGTCTGGAATTCACAACTAATTTTTATACTTTTATATATTACCTCACAAATTTTATGAAGTTGAATTTTTAACAAGAATTTGTTTGCAATATTTTTTTTAACTTAGACATGGTTTAGGTTTATCTAGTTGGATGAGTATAGAGACTGAAAAGAAAAGGTTAACTTATAAATTCAATAAAGCCTAACTTGAAGGCTTATAATCTACATATATGATCATATGATTTTATTGATAGTTTAATAAACTAATGTGATTAGTGTTTGTAACAGTCATCTAGTAGCTCAAGTGCTCTTTTTTTGACGTCAGCAGCACAAAGCCTGTTATGTATCAAATTAGCGAATAGTTTTGGGGTGAAAATAACAAGCCCTTGGCTTGCATGGTTCAAATCATCATGTTTTCCGGCATTGGCTTCTCTTATTTTAACTCCATTCATCGTATATAAGATCTTCCCTCCTGAGACCAATCACACAACTGATGCTCCCATCTTGGCAAAAAACAAACTCCATGAAATGGGACCGGTCAAGAGAAACGAGTGGATCATGTTGGGAACCATGATGCTAACAGTAGAATTATGGATCTTCGGGTAGTTTTTTTGAATGGATTATACATTATAACATGATACTAGTTTTATTAGTTAATTTATACAGAGAACGTATGCACATTTCAAGCATGGTCGCAGTAATGCTAGGTTTATCCATTCTATTGATGCTTGGGATATTGACATGGGAGGATTGCTTAAATGAGAAATCAGCATGGGATGCATTGACTTGGTTTGCAGTGCTAATAGGCATGGCAACTCAATTAACCATCCTAGGCGTAGTGCTATGGATGTCAAAATGTGTGGCCAATTTCCTAATATCGTTATCCGTAGGATGGCATGTCGAGCTTATTATCCTCCAATCTATTTATTTTTTCATACATTATCTGTTTGCGGGTCAAACAACTCACGTCGGTGCTTTGTATTCGGCCTTTCTTTCCATGCATTTGATCGCAAAGGCCCCTAAAACTCTTTCTGCCTTGGTTTTGGCATATAACACATGTCTATTTAGTGCAATTACACATTATGCTAGTGGTCAAGCTACTGTATATTATGGAGGTATGATCAAGAATGCCTACATACAAACATATCGTAGACACTCACACACACCCACCCACCCACCCCCACACATACATATACATATATATGTATATATATGTATATGTATATATGTATATATATATACATATATATGTATAATATATGTATAATATGTATATGATATATATATATATGTATATAGATATGTATATATGTTTATACATATATATATATATATATAGATATATATATATATAATGTATATATATATATGTTATATATATATATATATATATATATATATATATATATATATATAGATATATATATATTATATATATATATATATATATATATCTGTGTGTGTATATATATATGAATATATCATATATATATTATATGTATATGTATATATATACATATATATGTATATATGTATATGATATATATATATATATGTATATATATATATATATATGTATATAGATATGTATATATGTTTATACATATATATATATAGATATATATATATATATATGTATATGTATATATATATATGTTATATATATATATACATATATATGTATATATATATATGTATATGTATATAGATATGTATATATGTTTATACATATATAGATATATGTGTATATGTATATATATATTATTATATATATGTGTGTGTGTGTGTGTGTATGCATATATATATGTGTATATATATATCCGTATACGCATACGTATACGTATACATATACCATATATATATATATATGTTATATATATATATGTGTATATATATATATATCTTTATATATATATATATATATACATACATGTGTGTGTGTGTGTATATATGTATATATATGTATGTATAGATGTATATATATATATGTATGTATAGATGTATATACATATATGTATGTATAGATGTATATACATATATGTATATATATATCTATACAATATATATATATATACACACACACGGAGAGAGAGAGAGGAGATTTATAATATATATATATATGTATATATATATATATATATAGACATACACACACACATAAACATAGTAAAATTTACATCTAAACTTTGATGTCCAATGATTTATTGATGATGTTTTTGTTGCTGGTTATGTCAAGCTCCGGATGTCTTTAAGCTTGGGATATTGATGGCCCTTATTAACCTGATAATTTGGGGACTAATTGGAGCCTTACGGCGGAAGGTTTTAGGACTATATTAACTTCTTAATAAGCCTTATGGTGGAAGATTTTAGGACTTTATTAACTTCTTAATATGCATAGTCGATCTCAACGTGTATTCAAATATATTTAGCAACTAATAGGGATATTTTATGATTACACAAGTGCCACTGCTAAACCCATAGAGTCCAGATCTCATCACAAGAACGAGCACATTCACAGAGAGTTTTATATGTACAAGACATGATAAAGCAATAAAACATCGTGATAAGCAAAATAGACACAGATCAAAATCCAACGGACCCTTTTAGTAAACCCCTTACTCAAGACAAGCATGATCTGCATAGGATGTGATTGGGCTTAAATTAAGAGTGATATTTTTTAATTTAGTAATTAGATGTACAAACATTTAACATGCTATACTTTTGATTCATTATGATTACTGATTTAAATGCAACTATGAATCTTATAATTGTGTTTGACTTTAATAAATTTAATCCATAAATATTGTATTCTACATTATCCGTAGTCAATCAGACTCGTGAAAATAATTCTAAATTAAGACTATAGATTTAGACTCAGGGAGTTGACTTCTAAATTCACATACCTCATGAGGAATGTTGTTGGATGTAACTTGCCCCAAACTATCTTCATTATAAGATGTTTTAATATTGGTATACTCACTTTGTATCCTCTGACTTGAGATGCATACTAGAACTTTCGTTTACCATGGGTTATTTTTTGATCATTGCCAACCACTGTCACCTAACTACCAGTCATAAAGGATATGGTTGGGAATAATTCTAAAGTTCAGTGGGAGTTGTATGTTGTTAGTAAGGGATGTTATACACTTATATTACATGTAATAGTTAGACATCATGACTCCCTCATTGATTTAAACTGGTGAACTATGAGGCATCATAAAAACTAATTGTGTGTTTGATTTGACTATTTTGAATGTGGATCGAGTACAATAATGATTGAGCACCATATGAAAGTTAATCTTAATGACTCAATTGATGTTTTTTTACAAAGATGAATGACTATGAATACTAGAAGTTTATTGTCTTGTTATAGTAAGATGTTGCTAAACCAAGAAGTTTTGGGTAATGACTTTAAAGTGTCATACCTTATTGTGGGCAACCATATGCAGTAGAGTGCTACTGATTGTCTTCTTCAAGATTTAATCGAATACCATCGAAGTAGGAGTTTGTTAGATTTAATGAGTTTAATTAACCGACATTACCACCCAAGCTATGACTCGTAAGAATTACACTTTTAGAATGCAGTAGAGTTACACTGTCTGTTTAATTTAACTAAATGGCATTTATAAACTATATTGAGTTTTACTAATTTATAAATTAGTAAAACTCGATATAGTCAACATTTCCAAACATCATATTTCAAAATCAATTTTCAATATCACATATACTATTTTTATATAATAAAATATCATATTTTTATTTAGTAAATTAAGAATATGTCTTTGTACTTAGTATTTTGTCAAAACTTATTTTTGACATGGTTAACCTTTTTCATATATATTCCCAAAAATTTACATATTTATGAGGTCTATATAAAATTAAAAGGTATTAAAAAATATTAAATTTAATCACCTCTAAGAATTCTTAATTTCTTAAATAAAGTTTTACTTGCAATAATTAAGAAAGCTTAGTAAAATTTCAAGATAAAACAAGATAGTTTAATATAAAAATAAGTATTTTTATAGCTTTTCATAAATATAAAAAGAATAATATTTGCTAAAACTTTATAATAAAAATATAGTACTAGTATTATTAATAATTAAATAAATATATAAATTGAAATTTTGATGTATTGATAAAATAAAAGATTGAATCTTTATTGTTAGTCTTTTAATAAAAAAATTAAAAATAGAATTAAAAAATATAAAATTTTAATTATTAAAAAAGGTTATATATGAAATTATAATTTTAATTCGGATATATATATATATATATATATAATATATATATATATGTATATATATGTATATCTATATATATGTATATATATTATGTATATGTGTATGTATATATATATGATTCTGGTGGTATTTATATATTTTTACTTTTTGGTAGGAGGCTAGCAGTTTTTTATTTTGTATGAATAAATATACAATTTTTTCTAAGGAACTTAATTTGTCACAGGTTATAATGTTACACCCCCGCTAGTAGAGGAAACATGAGGATGCGAAAAATGGGATCGTCATAACACATTTGAGGTCTAAGAGAATAACTAAAGACATTCTTTGTAAATGAGTCATGATGTCACTCAGCACATATAAACATGTGCCAAGTGTAGTCAATCCCAAGATATCATACCATAAACGAATAAATAGTACAAAGTTCAATTCAGGAACGAACAAACACAAGCAAAAAACAATTTAAACACAAATCCAACAAACAAGTATGTAGATACATATGTCCTTAGTTTCTGAACTGAATGTAATATCTTTGTAGTGTCTTATACATATGTAATAGTTGGGTACTTAATGAAATACAAATGTTTGGTTGTGTTTATAATGTTTAATATTTCATTAATGAGTTGTTTAACGCATATTAAATTGATTATATAGGTTTGTGGTTGTTTGAATTAATATATATAATGTCATAATAATTAATTTATTCAAACTTGGTAAAGTGAAGTTCTTATGCGTCCGAATGGACCATGCGCCCCAACAGTGGTCGTGCGTCCGAATGGCCGTGCGACTAAGTGTCCATGCGCCTAAATGGTCAATACACCTGAACAACTTCATGTGAATGACTCAGTCGCACGACTGAACACTCAGTCGTGCGAATGGATCAACCGCATGGCTCAATCGCATGACCGAACCATGCTAATGGTTCAGTCGCACAAATGAGAAACACTAACCTATAAATACCACCTAATTCGTGGAAAAACGTAAGTATTCGAAATCCTACAACTCCAGACGTACCCTAGTCGTCCAGAGACCTCTAAGATCATACTCCAAGTTCAGTCGCACGATTGACTCAATAGCATGACTGAACTCATTCGCGTTCTCCATACGCACGATTGGGCTCATTCATACCCCCATTCGTATGACTGAGAACTCTATTCGAACTATTCAACCACATTTGTTCATTCGGTCGACTGACTCATCCCTATTAGTTCAGTCGCACGATTAAACCATCCGCATAGTTCAATCTACCGAATAGTTCAATCGCCTACCTTCATTCGCACACTTAAAATAATTTGTTTTAAAATTAAAGTTAAGTGAAATGGAAGACCAGTTTTTTAGCATACACAGCAGGGAGAGACTCACGTATACAGAACCTCCTACTACTGGAGAATGAATTAGGGAATCATGATAAAACCCCAAAGCTTATCACGTTAGACGAATACCCACAATGGAAGCAACATTTCAAAATCTACTTAGATGGAGTAGATACAAATCTGTGGGAGGCTATAGAGTCGGGGTACAGCATGCCAGTTGGAGCAGACAGTGTCAAACTTACACTAAGTGGCATAACTGATGGACAAAAAGCAAAACACAATACTGAGAAGAAAGTCTACGCTTTGTTTACCCAGTCTATTCCGAAGGATATCTTCCATCAATACTTTGATTATACACAAGCAAAGAAATTATGGATGCATTGGAAAAGAGGTATGACATGACTGCCTCACTCAAGGTTATTAAGGCCAAAGCATTGAAGAAGGAGTTTGACAACTTTTCTTCAATGGGAAAGGAAAGCCTGGACGACGTGATTGACAGATTCTACCACTTAATAAGTGAAATGCACACTCATGGAGTAACAACGTCGATGGAGGATAAGGTATCCAACTTTGCTGATGGATTACCAGAGAAATGGGCTTCCTTTGTGTCAAATCTCAGACAAAATAGGATGCTCACGAAGTTAGATATAAATGACTTCATTCTGAAACTAAGAGAGGAGGAACTAAGGATGAAGTATAAAGCCCAAAAGGCCAACTATGATCAGAATCCGACACTTTACAACGCGACTCCTCAGGCCAAGACATCTGGAGCACCACTGCAGACTGCCTTCGTGTCAAGTTCATTCGGTCCAGCACAAGCATCTACTTTAGGGTTAGAAACATCAGGGTCGTCTAGTACCCAGTATATCACTCCCAAAGCAAATGCCGCAAAACTGAAGACCGATAACTTTGGTAATGTGACCGTAGAGGTGGCAAGAGAACACATCGACCTCTTAGCTGCTGTAGTCCACTCCTATGATGGACTAATTGCTAGAAAGATAGAAAATTACCATCTGGCTGATGAGGATTACGAGTAGGTGGACGAGACTGAGTTGGAACGAATGGATATCATGGTGGGCCTAGCAAGTGATGTCGGACAGGCTAAGAAGTTTGTCAAGAAGATCGAACAGAACTTGGTTGCAACTAAGGACACAACCTTTGGCTTCGACAAGTCAAAGGTGACCTATTTCAACTGTGGTGAGAAAGGACACTTCAAACGTGAGTGTGTGAAGCCAAAGAAGACTAGCAATGGGAATCCTTTCTCCTCCTTCAATCGACAAGAGAAACCCACTAGCAGTCCTACTTCATCAAGCAAGGATCCTAGAGCCTTGACCACTAACGAGGATGAAGGACAGGACTGGACCTTTCGGTTTGTCTCACCGGGAGAATCCAACATAGCTAGTATGGAGAACCTAGATGTCGATTCCGCCAGTGAGGGAGATATGGCAGTAGAGCTCGCGATGTCAAATTCTGAAGACACTGCACCAGTGGTCAACCACATGCTTGAAGAAGGAAGATGTGCAACAACATCAGAGTCACCAGAACTAGAGACAACAGAGTCTGCGCTCATGGCTGATTTATCTTTACCATCTCAGGTAACTACTACTGACCAGTTGTTTAATAATCATGCTTGTTCTGATTTGTAATAAATTTAGAGAAAGCATAGATTTATAATTTACTAGGTTATTAGATCATAATGATAGATTAGTAAAGGATTTGGAACTGTGCACTGAGGCTAATAGAGTTTTAAAACAAAATGAGCACAGTTACAAGGAAAAGATAGACCTATTGAACAAACAACTTAGGGAAAGAGAAGTAGTTGCCTTTAACCAAGCTAATGACATTAGGTACTATCTTAACTCCCTAGAGGACACTAAGAAGCAGAAAGCAGTTTTAGAAGTAGAAGTCAACTCTTTAAAACAAAAACTGCATAGTTGGACAAGCTCATCTCATATTGTCCAACACTTAGTGAGAGAGAGAAACAACGGGGAGGGATTGGGATACAAAGTGGTTCCACCACCACCGAAGACCTTGATGAACACCAAAAGTAAACCAATTAATAATAATCCCATCAAGAATCATGTGGTGTCTACTCCTCTTGTTAGTGACCCCGATTCCACAAGTAAATCCACTGAATCAGGCACTAAACAAAAGGAGGCCACTTCAAAGGAAAAAGATAAAATGCCTTGTGTTAACCTAGAAAAAGAATTTGAAAAGGTTAATATTAAGTCTGGTTCAACAAAAGTCAAATCTGAACCTAAAAGGAATGTGATGTGCTCCAAATTATACATAAAAATTCTATCAAAAGCACATCAATTATTCCTTAATATCTTCCTTAAAATGATGAAAATGTACTTAAAAGTGTTAAATTGTGTTTTCAGGTGTTTAAAAGGGCAAGATGGACAAAAGGAGCACGCCTCCATGCCTTGCCAGAAACACACCCCCGTGCTAAATTAGCACACCCCCGTGCTTGGACATCTGACAGGACAAAAAGTACTGTCCCCTAAAAGTAGACACGAGGTCATGCCCCATAAGGCACGGGGCCATGCCCCACCACCAACACGGGGCCGTGCCCCATTTAGCACAGGGCCGTGCCCGATATAACCTGCACGTACGAGCCGACCAACTTTCGTAAGCATTGTACTAGCACGGGGCCGTGTCTTTTAGGCACGAGGCCGTGCTTAAACACTCCAAAAAGCCTATAAATAGAAGCCTAAGCTCACCATTTTTGGCAAGCTTTGGTGGGAGAGTTACTCTACTGAATTTTCTCGGGAATCAAGACTTCAAGATCATTCGGAGGCTCGGGAGGTGCATACAACACTTGGAAGAAGCTTGGGATCACCTAAACGTCATCCATTATGGATTATGGTTTGATTGTTCCATTTCACCGATGATCACTTATCTATCTTCTTTGTTATCCGTTGTTATGTTAAAGCTCATCATGAGCTAAACTCTATTTATCATCCTAATCGGATGAAACTTATGTAATTTGTGATGAACTAATGGTGTGATAAGTATTATGTCAATGTTATGGTGGTCTTGGGAAAACTATTGATGGGTAGCATCTACATTTGAACGGAAGTTATAACTTTATGGTTTGTGATTGTAATTGTCATACAAGGTTGAAAACCGTATGATTAACTTTCATTCGCGAAACCGTCTTCATAATAAATCCATGGCTAATGAACTAGAAATGGTTATTAGAAATCATATCACTTTAACTTTCTGATCATTTGCGGGTTCCCTTTTATTAGTTCGGAAACTTCAGTAATTGTTACGGTTTTCTAAATTAATGGTATGTTAGGAAGGAACCTGATCAACTCTCTTTTTAACATTAAATTATGTTTTCAGAAATCGTATGTCAAATAGGACACAAAAGATTTACCTACATTACTAGGGCTTTGATCTGAGCAGTAAAATCAGCCTGACAGGATCAAGTCACTACGGCAGCAGGATAGTCGAGAAATGTGCCGGCTCATCTTTATAAACATTAACATAATCACATCACCTCACCAATTCATCACAATTACATAAGAGGATTCTAATTAGGATGATAACTTTTATTCCCTGATTTTAAATCCAAACGCTTCAATTCTTATTTTACTTTCTTTTTATTACTGTTTACTTTTAAACCCTAAAAAAATCTTTCCAATACACAATATCACTTTCTTTAACAAAAACCAAATCTGATAGTCAAACATCAAGTTTGTTGAGTAGGCTAGGTGTGTCTACGGATTGATACTCGTTCTTATCACACTATATTACCACACGACAGGTACACTGCCTTTTGTGTGTGTGGTTTAGTATTAGTAACAACCAACTAAAACTGAATCTGTGCAATAAATCTTTATGAAATATATATACTATCCGCAGACCATCAAGTTTTTGGCGCCGTTGCCGGGGACACACGACAGTTTGAAAGACAAACTAAATTTTTGACTATCTTGCATATAACCTGTTAATATATTTTTGTTTAACTTCATTTTTATTCGTAGGTAGTTTGCCTTAGTTAGTTTATTATTTTTGCCATATTCATTTTAAGCCTTAGTTAGTTTATGCTTCGTTAAGTTAATGTATGTCCGACTCGTCTAGTTCTGAACTTGTTCCGCCTCTTCCGGAACCCAAACGACTTTTTCGTCAAAGATTGTGCAAAAGATCACAACAAGAAGCACCAGTCATTGAAGAAGACATTTTGGAAGATACACCATCCGAAGAAGACATGGCTAACCAAGACGAGGAAATGAAGATGACACACTATGCCACACCATCAATAGATGGTTATGAGTCTAGTGTTGTCCAACCACAATAGCGGCCAACAATTTCGAGATTAAGTCTAGTATTATCCAACTAGTGGAAAACTCTTTCAGTTCCATGGGTTACAAGACGAAGACCCTAATGCTCACATCTCACGATTCCTTCGTATCTGTGCGACCTTCAAAATCATAACTGTTCAGACGACGCCATTCGACTAAGACTTTTTCCATTTTCACTTCGAGGCCGAGCCATCGATTGGCTTGATTCACTCCCGCCTGGTTCCATCACCACATGGGCGGGAATGGCTGACAATTCCTTTTGAAATACTTTCCACCCGATCGTACTGCCAAACTAAGAAGCAGCATCACAAGTTTCTATCAAGACGACGATGAATCATTACACGCAGCATGGGAGAGTATAAAGGTCTCCTTCAGAGATGCCCGCATCACGGACTTGATCTGTGGCTGCAGTGTCAAACCTTTTACGATGCAATTAGCGGAGCCCACAAGCAGCGGTAGACCAAAGTGCGGGAGGAGATTTTGGAAGTGTCACGCCAACAGAAGCATATCAAGCCTTAGAAAGAGCAGCTAAGAAGAGCTTTGCTTACAATCCTTTAAGAACCAAACAAGTTCTAAAGGTATTCATCAAGTAGACTCTGAAACCCTAATTGCAGCCCAATTAGAAGCTCTAACCAAAAAAATTGAACAATTGCAAAGCGAGCTAAAGAAAACTCCAACACGATGCAACACATGTGGAAATTCACACATACCAATGAGTGCAACAAGGTGTTATGATGGTTGAAGATGTTGACTACGTAGGAGGCCCAAACAACTCATACAATAAAATTGGAGAAACAACTCGAATTACAGAGATGCTGGCAGTAACCAACAATCATATGGATTCAACCGAAGGCCACCTTACCACAACAGAAACACCATACCAAGGTCCAGCAGTAGTAACCAAGACCGTGGAGCATCATCAATGGAAGACTTATTACAACAATTGTTGTTAACCACACAAGCCACAGATGAGTACATCCGGAAATCTGATCGAAGAAATGAGGAGAGGTTCCAAAGAAACGAAGCTGACATCAAAAGCAACAAAGCATCATTACCATAGAGCACCAAGTAGGTCAAATAGCACAAACTCTCTGAAAGACCTCAAGGAGCTTTGCCCAGCAATCTGTGACAAACCCTAATGCTCAAGTCAAAGCCATCACCACCAGGAGTGGCAAAACCACTCAAGGTGATGCACCGCATTACAACCCATCCTTGAAGAAGTAGAAATGAAACGCCAAGTAATGCGGGATAAGCAAAAGCACCCTTGTCATTGAAGAACCAGCATAGAAATACGTTCCACCACAATATGTTCCACCACCTCCATATCCAGGTCGTTTGAGACAACAAAGAATGGAGGCACATATGGCAAATTCCTTGGGTTGTTCAAGAAACTCACACAATCTGCCTTTGGGGGAGGCCTTAGCACAAATGCAAACTACGCTAAGTCTAAAAGGTGTTCTGTCAAACAAAAGAAGCGGAAGAGTTCTACACGTAGTTGTTTGAATGAGGATGCTCTGCAGTTCTTCAAAACAAACTACCCAAAAGATGACTGATCCAGAAGTTTCACCATACATTGCCCTAATAGGAACTCTGTTGTCAGTAATGCGTAGCTGATTTAGGTGCTAGCATTAACCTATGCCTTATGCGGGTTTTGAAAAGTTAACTTAGGTGAGCATAGGACCTACGTATATGAGATCTAGTTAGTGACCGTTATGCAAATATCCGAGGGGGCATCGTGGAATCTCTTAGTTAAAATTGACAAATTTGACAGGATCAGTGATCACAAGTTTGATGTATCAGAATATAAAGCAGCGGAATACAAACGAATTAGACAAATTGTAGCAAGCAAAAATATATGTAAGCGTTAAGATCGCATACGGTTATAGGGAGAGAATATGAATTTCTGATTTCTAGGAATGTTTATAGATGTAGAATATTTCTAATCGAATCAATCAATCATTCCATTCAATTGCTCATATCGCTCACTGATTACAATGGGTTGTCACTCCTTATATAGAGTGCAACAGTCACTGCTGTTATCACGGAAAGTGACAACTGGCAGATCCAATACAGAAATAACTAAATTAACAAACTACTGAAACTACAACGACTGAAGAACAAGTCTTCAGTCGTTTTACAAAACTACTGACAAAAAAACAAAAAACATAAAACTACTGATATCACAACTACTGAAGAAGTACTCTTCAGCAGTTGTGACAAACTACTGAGGCTTCAGTACTTGATCTTCAGACTTTGACCTTCAGGCGTTTCATCAGCTGATGACTTCAGTAGATATCATCAGCTGATGTCTTCAGTCTTTGTCTTCAGACTTTGTACATCAGTTGTTGATCTTCAGCACTTGTGAACTCTTCAGCTGTTGTTCTTCAGTACTTTGGTCTTTCAGCTTCAGCACTTGTGTTCTTCAGCTGTTGTACTTCAGCACTTTGGTTCTTCAGCTGTTAAGGTCTTCAGCACTTGATCTTCAGCTGTTGAAGTCTTCAGCACTTGTCAAACTACTGATGAGGCTTTCAGCAGTTGTTGTGATACCGTGTGGGACTTAGAGGTTTTCTGATCTTGGCTCATTGGTTCTTTTGGTCCAACAAACTCCCCCTGAACCAATGCAGCCAAAACCTCTAACTTATTTATACTCCCACTTATTGATGGCAAAAATGTTGGTCTTTTTCCTTCTTGATCAGTAGAGAAGATGACCCATGTACGCTCCGGCCTGGGAAGAACCTCAAATATTTGTTTGGCAGAGTATGAATGGGAACTCTGTTTTGGGGAACTGGACACAGAGTTGTTATCCCATTCATGAGATTCACTTCCCCATAATGAGTCTGTACGACTCACGAACATAGGCCTCAAGGAGAACAATTTGTTCCTCTTGAGAGAGTTCTTCAGCTCCTCCTTCGAAGAAGAACTCTGGACCATAGTACTCTGATAAGTACTTCATGGTCCTGCCATTTTTCAGCTCCACCGTAGTTACCTCCCTGTATACAAATTCATCCGGATGGTTGCCTTCAAGGAGTAACTGGAGCTCATTTTTGGATGTCTTCAAGCTTTTTGTATAACAACCCCTTCTTAATCATCTTGTTTTCTAGTAAGGCTTGAGGTGTCTTCTTTGCTTGGTGAGCTTTCTTGAATTCATCAATGATTTCCCAAGGTGAGACTACAACGGCCAACATGATGGTAGATTCTATTGTTTTTCGTACTGGCCGTTGTATCTGTGTGGGATAGTTCTTTTATGGATTCTAGAACTCACCCTGGGGTCTGGCCATACTCTCACTCTCTCCCTCTGATACTGAAAGGTGTGTCTGAGAGTGTACAGCCTTTGAGCATGCCCTTTCATGGCTTGAATAGATGATGACTGAGGAAATTCCTTGTCAACCATCTTCAACAGTTGCTCATCGTGCTGTTTCTGCTGTTCTTCTTCTATTTTGACTCTGACCATTTCCCTTGAGAGTCGGGTGTGATCATGGATTGACTCTGGGGCTTTGGTAGCTTCAGAACAGCAGAGAGTGGCAGACTATCATCTTCATCCTCTTCTTCTCTTCTTCTTCCATCCTCAGCACCCTTCTCCTTCTACGGGGTACATCACTGGATGATGGTTGGGTTGGTGAAGGATTGGTTTTGAAGAGAGAGGATGTGGATTTTGGCTTAGAGGTTGGTTGGGAGATTTGAGGGATAGGATCTGTTTGAGTGGGTGGAAGGGAAGGTTGATCTAGCATCCTTGTAGTTAATTTTGCTTTTGTAGTTTAGCCATCTCTAACCTTTTGCCAGCCCCAGCCTCATCAAGGGCTTCCACAATGATCCCTTTGTTGAATTGCTCAGACAGACAGATTCTGGTGGCTATAGCCAGAATGCTGTCCCTGGACCATGCGCGGATCTCCATTAATGATCTTCCCAAGTATTTTGCAATAAAGCGGATCATTATTTCCAACCTCTCTTTCTCAAGAGCATCGTACCCTGCCCATCGGGTTTGTATCTCTTGTACCTCTAACCTTCTGATCTCACTATCCAGTGTGGCTGTGTCAAACCCCTGAATAGTTGGTCAATTATTTATCCATGGAGCGGCTGTGTGGTGGTGTCAGCTTCTTTGACCAGCTCCTCCAAGGATTTTTCTTCAGCAGTATGATCATCAGCACTTCTCTTTCGTTGTCGTGAGCAGAGGTTGCTTTTCTTGTTTCTCCTCTTCCTCAGATCTCTTCCTCTTTCTATCTTTCACTGCAGTACCCTCCCCCTTTTGGTTGCATTGGAGGAAGGGGTTGGTACCGCAGAAAGAGTCTTGTGGACAGCAGCATCAACCAGGGGCTGTAATGTTGAGGAAAGCCTCTCATCAAGGGCTTTGATCACTATATCAGTGATTATGGGGGTGATGAGAGGGAGGGAATTTTGGAGGATAGCACCTATTTGCTCAGGAGGGTTCTGTTCCTGAGAAGTAGGGCCTGAAGCAGAGGCGGGTGGTTGATTTTGGGGTGGCTCTGTGTTTGGGAAACCTTCAAGGGAAGGTGCCATCTGTGGGTGTATGATGGTGGCAGATGGACTTGCATCCTGAGACATCTTGGCCAGCAGCTCTTTGAGTCTGCTAACCTCATCCTCTAGAATGGTGTTTTGAGCAACTACATCGAAGAAGAAGCTCAGGTCATCATCAGTTGATACTGAATCACCTGACCTCCTGCTTAGAGCAGGATTTACATGCACTGGGTGTAGACCAGTTGGTGCATGTGCCCCTTGTGCTTGGTACTGGGGACTTCCAGCCTCAGGACAATGTCCATCATCAGCTGTTGCCTCTAGGGAGGTCTTAGCAATGTTACCAGCCTCACTCTGGTCATGTGCTGAGTCAGAGGAGGTGGCAGCCTCACTAGATATTCTAAGCTCCTTCTCTACACCAGGAGATAGAATTGGGAAACCCCTGTGCTGTGGGTTCTCAAGTGCACTGTGTTCCTCCCCCTCAATTGTAGAGGTATTCCCAGTTGGAAGTGGTTCTGGGGAGGGGGTGAGGAGTGCAATTGAGTCAGCACTTGTGCAACTATTAAAGTTGGGCTGTGAGGGGCGGTTGTTTGGGGTACAGGGGTAGAAGCAGTGTGCACCTGGGGTGGATGGTGCTCTTCAATGGCAATCTCCTCAAGTGAGGAAGATCCCAGATAAGTAGGTGCCCCTTGGGTTGCTGCAGGCTCCTGTTGAGAGGAAGCCTGAGCGGCTGTGGCTGGAGGAGTCATTGTATCCACTAGGGGGTTTGGACTAGTGGATATATCCTGCGTTTGTGGTGCAGGAGCATCCTCAGGGGACTCAATTCCCTGAGTAGCCATTTTGGGTTTTTTTGGTGGGTTTGGTGGGGACATTGGATTTGGAGGTGGTGGCTGTGGGTTCCAGCTGCGTGGGTTTTCGCAGCTTGGCAGCCAGTTTGAGTGTCCGGTCGGAGTTGTGCCGGGAGTATACTTCTGGCAAAACAGCCGTAGCAGGGACTCCCAAGCCAACAAGTCCCTCAGCATTAAGCTGGTCTATTATAATGGCCATTATGAACCGTGGATAGAGTATCCAACGGTTGGCAGTTAGTTTTGAGCCATATCTTTGAGCTCTGAAAATATTAATTCTGAAAAGTTCAGTGGTTGTTGCTCAAGGATAGAATACAATACCTGCTGCCATTTGGTGGACATTTGATCCCAAGACGATGTCTTAGGGGCCAAACATACATTGACCATATGAAAGATCAGGCGCTCAGCGTCATTAAAATGTTTCTTCATGATGGTGGTGGCACTGAGATCACCTTGATATCCATGCTGAGCAAATGATAGATCTATGGTGCCCTTCGGATATCCAGCAGGAGAGGTAGCATCACTCAGTTGAAGAATTTTACGGATTGTTGCAGGAGTAATCACTACTTCTTTGTTGTTGACGACTGACCGGAGGGATTGTGTTGCTCTCCTCAGTAGTAACATTAACGTTCATCCAAATTGGTTCAAGGATTCGGCATGTAAAACGGGGTTCAGAAGGAATGCCTTGTTGTATTGGGACTGAACCATAAGATCGATAGCAGTATCGAACTTAGTCCAGATCGGCGATTTTGTGAGGTAGGCAACACAGTTGTGTCGCGGTTTAATTTGCATAGACGCCATGGAAATTGTTGGAGAGGAACGTTAGGTTTGAAGAAGATGAAGCATGGAGAGCTCAGGTTAAGGGTATTATAGGGTACGGGTGAGGAAACGACTGAAGGATGTGGTGTTAGTCATCAGTAGTTTTAAACGACCGTTGACATGGTATTATCCTTTCAGACGTTGAAACAGCTGAAGTCGCGGTGTTAGGCATCAGTAGTTTAGAAAACTACTGAAGACCGTGGTTTTGACTTCAGGTGATTGAAACAACTGAGGACATGGTGTTTGTCATCAGTAGTTATGAAACTACTGAAGACAGTGGTTTTGTCATCAGCTGTTGTAAACAACTGAAGACTTGGTATTGGTCATCAGTAGTTATAAAACTGCTGAAGACGTGGTTTTGCTTCAGTTGTTTAAAATGAAACAGCAGTGTACAAACGACTGAAGGAGAAAGTTCTCTTCAGCTGTTTTCGTCAATTCTTAGCTTTTCAGCTGTTTCAAACTGTCCTCAACACATTCATCAGTCTTTATGGCTGATTTCAGTTGTTTCATAGGACATCAGTACTTATCTGTTTTTACTGATTCAGTAGTTATGACTACATCAGTAGTTGTAACTACTTCAGTAGTTTAGAGCAGATGAAGTACTTCAGTACTTGTGAGAATTAGCCTTCAGTAGTTATAAAAAGTACTGAGGTTAAAAGAGCTCATCAGTACTTATATGTGACAGGCACTCATGATCATCAATATGAATTACTGAGATCATCAGTAGTTGTCACCTATTCTAGCTGCAGCATACCAAGCCTTAACACCAGGTTTTGGAAAGTTGAACTATCCAAAGGCTTAGTAAAAATGTCTGCAAGCTCATCAGCACTGGGCACAAACTTAGGATCAATCAGACCTTTTTCAAAACAATCTCTTATAAAATGATGTCTGATCTCTATATGTTTGGTCCTAGAGTGCTGGACTGGATTTTTGACAATGCAAAGAGCTGAAGCACTATCCATTAACAATGGAGTCTTAGTCTCTGTAATGCCATAATCCAAAAGTTGGTTTTGAAGCCAGAGTACCTGAGATGTACAGCTTGCAGCAGCAATGTACTCTGCTTCCGCAGTGGATGTAGCAACTGAGGTCTGTTTCTTGCTCTGCCAAGAAATCAAGCAGTTGCCTAGGAATTGACATCCACCAGAAGTTGATTTCCTGGTCAACTTACACCCTGCATAGTCACTGTCAGAAAAAGCAACTAATTTACCAGAATGTCTGGTAGAATACCATAAACCTAGAGATGGAGTGCCTTGCAGATATCTAAAGATCCTCTTGACTGCAATCAGATGAGACTCTTTAGGTGCAGCCTGAAATCTAGCACAAACACATGTAGCAAACATAATATCTGGTCTAGAAGCTGTTAAATACATCAAGGACCCAATCATACATCTGTAAAGTGTTTCATCAACCACTTTACCTTTCTGATCTGAGTCCAGTTGTGTGGTGCTGCTCATGGGAGTAGAACAGGGCTTACAGTTTTGTAAATCAAACTTTTGCAAAAGATCTTTTGTATATTGGATTGATGAATAAAAATTCCATCAGCCTTTTGTTTGATTTGCAACCCCAGAAAGAACTGTAATTCTCCCATGGCACTCATTTCAAACTTCTGTTGCATCAACTTTGTAAAGGCATCACACAACTTTGGATCAGAGGATGCAAAAAAAATATCATCTACATAAATTTGAACAAGTAGATTATGCTGCCCAGCTTTCTTAATAAATAAAGTCTTGTCTATGGAGCCTCTAGTGAAATTGTTTTCCAGAAGAAAGTTTGATAATGTCTCATACCAGGCTCTGGGAGCTTGTTTTAACCCATAAAGAGCTTTATCAAGCTTATACACCCAATTAGGATGTTTGTTGTCCTCAAAGCCTGGAGGTTGACATACATAAACCTCTTCTTTAACTTTTCCATACAAAAATGCACTTTTGACATCCATTTGAAAGACTTTAAGTTTTTGATAAGCAGCATAAGCTAAAAACAATCGAATTGCTTCCAGTCTGGCTACAGGGGCAAAGGTTTCATCATAATCAATACCTTCTTCTTGTGCAAACCCCTGAACAACCAGTCTGGCCTTGTTCTTAACAATAAGCCCATTTTCATCAGTTTTGTTCCTAAACACCCATTTAGTGCCTATTGCACACTTACCTGGAGGTAGAGGAACCAGTTCCCACACTTGCTGTTTCTTGAACTGAAGAAGCTCAAGCTGCATGGCATCAACCCATCCATTGTCCTTTAAAGCAATGTGATAATTCTTTGGCTCTTGCTGACTGATGAAGAGAGCATAGAAGCAGAAATTGACAATTGACTTCTTGTTGATACTCCAGCAGTGATATCACCAATGATTTGAGACATGGGGTGATTCTTCAGATCTTGATACACAATGAGATCTGTGCAAGTGTTTGTAGCCGGTTCAGCAGCAACAGATGGTGATGGTGAATCATTTCCTTGAAACCAATCAGTGGATGGTAATTCAAAGGAAGTTGAATTCGAAGAAATCTCATCAGCATTTGTTGTGGATGGTGCTACTGGCGCTACAGGAACATCAGGTCTAGTTGAATCAGGCAGCTGATCACTAAACCTGAAGAGGTGAGTACTGCAATCATCATCATCATCAGCAGTACCACCAGGTGGTGAACTGTTGACAGGAGCAACAGCAGGAGTTTGATAGGAACATATTGCAGTATGTCCAAATCAAATAACTCCACAGGACTTTGTGGAATCTTGTCCTTTGGAGATTCATTAAACTTAACATGTAGAGTTTCTTCAACCATCTTTGTTCTGCAGTTGAAGACTCTGTATGCTTTGCAAGTAGATGAATAACCAACAAAGTATCCTGCATCCACCTTAGGATCAAATTTGTGGAGTTGATCCTTTGTGTTGAGAATAAAACAGGGACACCCAAATGCTTTGAAAAATGAAATCAGTGGAGCCAAATGATGGAGAACTTCATATGGAGTCTTCATCAACCTCTGATTTACTAAAACTCTATTTTGCACATAACAAGCTGTGTTGACAGCTTCGGCCAAAAGGTCAATGGCAAACCTGAGTCAGCCAGCATGGACCTTGCAGCTTCAATGAGGGTCCTGTTCTTTCTCTCCACTACTCCATTTTGTTCCGGAGTCCTTGGAATGCTGAACTGCCTTTTGATTCCCTTTGAGAGATAGAAGTCATCAAGTGTATGATTTCTGAACTCAGTTCCATTATCACTCCTAATACACTTGACTGGAAGGGAATACTGCTTCTCAATGTACAGCACAAAGTGGATAATCTTCTGAGCAGCCTCATCCTTTGAATGTAGAAAGAAGTCCATACAAATCTGGAGTAATCATCCACAATTACCAGACAGTATTTCTTCTTTGCCATGCTCATTACTCTCACAGGACCAAATAGATCCATATGCAGTAATTGCAAGCAGGCAGTGGACTTGGACACTTCAATAGGAGGAAATGAGACCTTGTGCTGTTTTCCTTTTAAACAAGCAGTGCAAGTTTCATCACAGTGGAACTCCTTTATTGGTAAGCCTCTGACTAAACTATTGTGGCTAAGCTGATTCATGTTTTTGAGATTAACATGACCAAGCCTCCTGTGCCATAGTTTAGATTCTTGAAAAGAGGCTTTGGAAAATAGGCAAGGATTACCTTTGAGATCTATCTTCTTAGAGAGATCTAAGGCATACACTCTTCCTGTCCTGTTGGCTTTCAGGAGAGTGTGATCATCCAACACCTTGTCAATCAAGGGCAAAACTTTGGATGACAGAATCCTACAGTTTTGACTTGTGAAAAGGGCAACATGGCCTTTATCACACATTTGACTGACACTCAAGAGGTTGTACTTGAGATTTTCCACATGATTAACATCATCAAATTGATTTCTCCATTGGAGACAAAGCCCTTACCGATGATGTAACCCCTAGCATCATTGCCAAAAGAGACAAATCCCTTCTTTCCTTGAGAGTAGTCATGAAGAAGAGAGATGTTCCCAGTCATGTGCATGGATCCCCCACTGTCTACATACCAGATGCTATTTGGCATGTTGAAGAACCCTGCAATAATAAACAATCAGTTAGTTTTAGAGACCCAAACCTTTTTGGTTTTGGGCCTGGTCTCATCAATAGATGGTAAACTAGCATGTTTATTTGTAACAACAGCCTGAGAGGAAGAAGATGGTGCAGAAGAGGAGTCCTTTGGCTTAGACCTCCTTTTCTGTGGTTTCAACATAGGAGAATCTAGTTGGTTAACTCTACCCAACAGATGTTGTACCATCATCACCAGCTGTGTCTGATTTTGTGATAAAGCTTTCAGCTCATCAGACACATTGCTAGTGGAGTTAGATAAGGTCCTATGTTGCACCTTCTTCTTTTGAGCACCCTCAGCTGTCACCTGTTTAACTCCTTCCTTTTGGATTGCTTTAAGGACTTAAGGGTTACAGGATTTGATGTTGCTGATACAAATGTGGTCTCAAACTCAGTTTTCATTTTTACCATTTTCTCATTAATTTCTTCTTTTGTTTGAGTTTGGAACCTCTTTTGTACCAACAATCATCTGTAAGATGATTGAACAAACCACATACTTCACATGGTTTCTTCTTCATCTTAGGTTGATCATCAACTAAAGATGGTGAAGCAACAGAAGACTTGTTCTTCAATGCTTTGGAAGCATTGGTTGCTTTCTTGACAACATCTTTAGTAGTCTTCAAACTCTTTCTACTGCCAGTTTTCTTCTCTTCAGTACTGACAGCAGTTGAAGTTTGAACTTCAGGAGTTGAATCCTGCTCTCCAGTCCTTTCAGGACCTTCAGGATTGACTCCTGAGTTGATCAACTTATTGATCATGTGAATGTCAGCATTTGGACCATCAACATCAGCTGATAGGTTCAAAGAGGACTTGATACTGACTGCTACTTCTGATTGTGCTGTATCAGAAGGTAGATCACATGACTTGATGGATTGGTTATCACTCTCACCATCAGATTCTACCTCTGCTCTTGGGGTAAAATCTGTAGGTGGAGCAGTGTGATTGTAACCAATTCCAAACTTCACATTTGAAGCAGATTGCTTACTAAGAAGCATTTCAAAACCTTTGCATGATTGTACCCATCTATCACACTCGACCTGGGTAACTGCAAGGGTTTCTTTGAGATCTTTGTACTTCTCTAAAAGTACATCTTCTCTAGCCTTATCATCAATTATTTTGCAATTCAGTTTATAAACCTCATCATTTTTATCTTTGAGCACAAACTCAAACTCAGCTTTGTTTTTGGAAATTATTTGTTCTAGCTCAATGTTCTTATTAATTAAAGCTACATTTGCTTCTCTAATGGAAGCAAATGCTGCTATGCATTGTTCAGAACATAATTGGCTTTTGCCTCAGAGGATACCTGTGATACCTGAGGTGTAGAGGCATTGGAAGATGAAGTATCAGCAGACTCCAAAGCCATAAGAGCTAGATTCCCAAAGGGACTGTCACCACCATGTTGACCAGCACCTGAGAACAGTTGATCATGACCAGACAAGTCATCTGGTAAACTGCTCCAGTCAACAACTCCTGGGGTGAAGAAGCTGTGTTGTTGAGATGAAGGTTGTTGATGAGATAGGGAAGGCTGAGGTTCTGGTAATGCATGAGGTTGTGGTGTCATAGGAACTTGAACTTGACTTGACTGTGGCATGTAATAACAAGGGTACTGATAAGGCATTTGACCCTGAGGAACAAAATATGCCGGAGATTGTTGTTGAGGATGATGACTAGATGTGACAGGATGTTGCCCTCTGTTTTGTTGACTGTTGCCAGGAAAAGTCACAAAGGGTGCAGTAGAGTTTGATCCAGTTGATCTACACTCTCTTGCAAAGTGTCCAAGCCGTTGGCATTTGTGACACCTCAACTTGCTCTTGTCAAAACCAACTTTGGTTTTGCCAGAGAGTCCTGGGAATTTTCTTCCAGTTCTTTTGTAGAACTTCTGAGATCTGATATTATCAAGGCCATTTGGCTCAAATATCCATCTCTTCTAAGTCATCATCAGCAATCCCCTTGAGATCATCCATAATGAAACATAATTGTCATTATTACCTCCAGTAAACTGACCATCAACACTTACAAATGCAGAATTAGAAGTGCTCGAAGAGAAATTAATATGCTCATCATACTGGCATTCAGATGCAGCATATTCTGACTCATGACCCACCAAGGCAGTGTTGCCTTGAATAAAGTCTTCAGTGAGCTTTCCAGATGAAGACAGCTTTCTCTTCTGTTCTATCTCTCTCTCAAAAGTGAGCAATTTCCCATGGGTTGGGTGGGTGAGAGATAGTTTGTCCAAACTTGCACTGGAGCGTAGGACATAGTATATGTGTCCCATCTCTCAGGCAGTGATCTGAGAAATCTGTTATTCATCTGATATTGGTGTATTCAAGTTTGACCATTTTTAGTTCAGAGATCAAACAAGAAAACCGCTCATATTGTTGAGTCAGTGTCTCACCCTTTCTATGAGAGAATGTCTCATATTGTTGGGCAAGAATTTCTTATTTGCCAAGACCTCATCTGTTCCTCCAAATTGTTCTTTCAAAGCAATCCAGAGGTCATGGGCAGTTTCATGATGCATTAGCCCAGAATAGATTTCATTGGGCAAAGCCATGGCCAGAATTCCATGGGCTTTTGCATCAATCTCAAGCAACTTTTTATCCTCATCTGAGTATTGCTCCCTCCTCTTCGGAACCATTTGATTGGTTTCCGGGTTATTCACCATAGGCTTGTGTGGACCATGTACCACTGATGTCCAACACCCTGCGCTGTTAACAGACAGGTGATGGAGCATACGTCTTTGCCATATGTTATACTCATTCCTAACCAGCATAGGAGGCTTGGTTGAGGAACCAGTATTGTGAGGATCATTGGAGGGAGTGGTCATTTTCAGTTCAAAAACAGTTTAGTTCAAGTTTTAAAAAGTTTTAGACAAACCACAACAAACTCAATGAGAACCAAGAATAAGATCTCAGGATGAATGAGCAGAAATACAGAAAAATTCAATCTCTATAACCGTTTCTTGCAAAAACAAAAGCTAATTCAATCAAACTTGGATCTTGAATAGCAGTTTCAATGATCAATTATTAGATCGATCAATGATTAACCTGCTCTGATACCATTTGACAGGATCAGTGATCACAAGTTTGATGTATCAGAATATAAAGCAGCGGAATACACAAACGAATTAGACAAATTGTAGCAAGCAAACAATATATGTAAGCGTTAAGATCGCATACGGTTATAGGGAGAGAATATGAATTTCTGATTTCTAGGAATGTTTATAGATGTAGAATATTTCTAATCGAATCAATCAATCATTCCATTCAATTGCTCATATCGCACACTGAATACAATGGGTTGTCACTCCTTATATAGAGTGCAACAGTCACTGCTGTTATCACGGAAAGTGACAACTGGCAGATCCAATACAGAAATAACTAAATCTTAACAAACTACTGAAACTACAACGACTGAAGAACAAGCTCTTCAGTCGTTTTACAAAACTACTGAAACAAAAAAACATAAAACTACTGATATCACAACTACTGAAGAAGTACTCTTCAGCAGTTGTGACAAACTACTGAGGCTTCAGTACTTGATCTTCAGACTTTGACCTTCAGGCGTTTCATCAGCTGATGACTTCAGTAGATATCATCAGCTGATGTCTTCAGTCTTTGTCTTCAGACTTTGTACATCAGTTGTTGATCTTCAGCACTTGTGAACTCTTCAGCTGTTGTTCTTCAGTACTTTGGTCTTTCAGCTTCAGCACTTGTGTTCTTCAGCTGTTGTACTTCAGCACTTTGGTTCTTCAGCAGTTAAGGTCTTCAGCACTTGATCTTCAGCTGTGAAGTCTTCAGCACTTGTCAAACTACTGATGAGGCTTTCAGCAGTTGTTGTGATACCGTGTGGGACTTAGAGGTTTTCTGATCTTGGCTCATTGGTTCTTTGGTCCAACAAATTCGTATTTCCCGTTGATTTTGTGATCCTAGACATGGATGAGGACAAAAATGTTCCTCTTATCCTAGGTCGACCTTTCTTAGCGACTGCTCGAGCCCTCATTGATGTTTGTACAGGCAAACTCATTCTTAGAGTAGACGAGGAGGAAGTTACTTTTGATATAGGCCAATCCATGAAACACCCTCAACATCATGATGACTCACTTTATTACGTTGATGCTTGCGATTCAATCATAAGCTGTCATTTGAAGGAAGCCCTTCAAAATGAAGCTTGTAATACTCAATTAATAGAAGTCACAATCACCTAACCCATCTGTGAAAACCAAATCATTCCAGAACTTGAAGTTGATGAAACATCATTTCATCAAGAAGCATTTGAGATCATTGAGCAAGACTTAGAACCAAAAGCCAAACCTTCTATCAAAGAACCTCCAGTCTTAGAGCTCAAAGAGCTTCCATCTCATCTCGAATACGCTTTTCTTGAAAACACATCTCAACTTCCTGTCATAATCTCATCCACCTTATCAATTGATGAGAAGAACAAGTTGCTCAATGTGCTTAAGGCACACAAACGAGCAATTGCATGGAAAATCATGGACATCAAGGGAATCAATCCATCCTTTTGCACTCATAAAATATTGATGGAGGAGAACTTCAAATCCGTCATTCAACCTCAAAGACGTTTAAACCCGAGCATGAAAAAGGTGGTGAAGAAAGAAGTAATCAAACTGCTAGATGCAGGTTTGATTTACCCTATTTCTGATTCGCCTTGGGTCAGTCCCGTCCAAGTTGTTCCAAAGAAAGGAGGAATGACTGTTGTACTAATGAGAAGAATGAGCTTATTCCCCTCGTACGGTTATAGGATGGAGAGTTTGCATAGACTATCACAAACTCAATGATGCCATAAGGAAAGATCACTTCCCTCTTCCTTTCATCGACCAAATGCTTGAGAGATTGTCTGGAAAAATGTTCTATTGTTTTCTAGATGGTTTCTCAGGTTATTTTCAAATTCCTATTGCTCCTGAAGATCAAGAAAAGACAACATTCACCTGTCCATATGGCATATTTGCTTATCGGCGAATGCCCTTTGGCTTGTGTAATGCTCCGCTACATTTCAAAGATGCATGGTAGCAATTTTTCAAGACATGATTGAACACTCAATGGAAGTTTTCATGGATGATTTCTCCATCTTTGGAAACTAATTTGAGCAATGTCTTGAAAACCTGGAAAAGATGCTGGTTAGATGTGAAGACTTCAACCTTGTTTTAAATTGGGAAAAGTGCCACTTCATGGTTACGGAAGGAATAGTGTTAGGACACAAAATCTCTCGAGCGGGGCTTGAAGTCAATCAAGCCAAAGTCGACACTATTTCTAAACTTCCGCATCCCACAATCGTGAAAGACATCAGAAGTTTCCTAGGACATGCAGGATTCTACCGTCGTTTCATTAAAGATTTCTCAAAAATCGCTCGACCAATGACTCAACTCCTGGAGAAAGACGTGAAATTCGTATTTTTTGATGAATTCATTAGTGCATTCAAATTTCTTAAGGAGAGATTGGTAACTGCTCCAATCATGGTTTCCCCAGATTGGACACTACCATTTGAGCTCATGTGCGATGCAAGCGATTTCACGGTGGGAGCTGTATTAGGACAGAGAAAGGACAAGCAATTTCACCCAATTCATTATGCGAGCAAAACCCTAAACAATGCACAAGAAAACTACACTACCACCAAAAAAGAACTTCTTGCGGTAGTTTTCGCGTTCGATAAATTCTGCTCGTATCTCATCCTTTCAAAGACAATTGTTTACACCGATCACGCAGCCCTTCGTTATTTGTTCAACAAACAAGATGCAAAGCCGAGATTGATCCGTTGGATTCTTCTACTTCAAGAATTTGATATCGAAATTCGTGATAAGAAAGGAGCAGAAAATCTAGCGGCTGATCATCTCTCGCGTCTTGAGGATTCAAGTCCTTCACGAACTAAGGAAGCCAAAATAAATGACAATTTTCCTCATGAATTCTTATGCACATTCAATCCTCAATCGATGAACACCCTTGGTTCGCCGATTTTGCGAATTACTAAGCAAGCGGAATCCTTCTCAAAGGAATGACTTATCAGCAAAAGAAGAAGTTCTTTACTGATATCAAACATTACTATTGGGAGGATCCGTATCTATTCAGAATCGGTGCAGACCAACTCATTCGAAGATGTGTATATGGAAGTGAAGCAGAACAAATTCTAAGGCACTGTCATGAAGGACCCACAGGAGGACACCATGGAGCAACCTTAACAGCCAAGAAAGTATTCGACTCTGGATTCTACTGGCCCACAATCTTCAAAGATGCTCACAACATGGTACGCACCTGTGATGCATGTCAAAGAGCAACCGATATCTCGACACGGGATGAGATGCCTCAGAAACCAGTTCAAGTATGCGAGATATTTGATATATGGGGTATTGATTTCATGGGGCCATTCCCGGTGTCATTTGGCAATCGTTACATCTTGGTAGTAGTTGATACGTCTCAAAATGGGCTGAAGCTCAAGCCCTACCTATTAATGATGCCAGGAACGTTGTTAAATTCCTTAAGAAACTATTTTCTCGTTTTGGTACCCCCAAAGCTCTGATTAGTGACCGAGGAACTCATTTCTGTAACAATCTGAAAGAGCAATGGCACGTTATGGAGTTCACCATCGCTTTAGAACTGCTTACCATCCCCAAGCGAATGGGCAAGCCGAAGTCACTAACCGAGGTATCAACGAATCCTTGAGAAATCTGTAGGTCAAATCCATAAGGACTGGTCTATCAAGTTAGATGATGCATTTGGGCTTTTGAACAGCTTATAAGACTCCCATCGGCATAACACCGTTTAAACTAGTTTATGGGAAGTCGTGTCATCTACCTTTAGAACTAGAGCATAAGCCTTTTGGGCACTTAAAGTAGCAAAACTGGACCAAGACCTTGCAGGAAAGAATCGATTCCTACAAATTCACGAATTGGAGGAATTGAGGGAACAAGCGTACGAAAACGCTAGGGGTTACAAAGAAAAGACAAGGAAATTCCACGACGCTCGATTAAAGAGCACAAAACAATTTCATGTGGGTGAATGTGTCTTACTGTATAATTCTCGTTTACGTTATTTCCCAGAAAACTGAAATCACGTTGGTCTGGACCTTATACGATCAAAAACGTGTTTTTGAATGGTGCCATTGAAATTTACAACCACGCAGGCTTAAGTTTCAAAGTAAATGGTCATCGTTTGAAACCGTATAATGATGGACCAACCAAGATCTCTTCGGAGGAATTAAACCTCCACCCCAACGAAAACTAAGTATGGGGAAGGGTCATGCCGAAGACCTGAAACTTAAACGCGACACGTGTACATATATTTTTTTTTCACTTTTTAGAAAATATTTAGGACTTCACAAGCATAAGCACGGGGCTGTGCCCCATCAAGCACGCCCCCGTGTCTCTGGAAAATTCTTTCCACGATCTCCACTGACGACTCTGGAACGTTGCAGGTCGAATTTAAGACGAATTCTGACAAGCACGGGGCCGTGCCTAGCCAAGCACGCCCCGTGTTCACTTCCATGACCTGTGTATAAATACCACACTTGTCCATTCTTTCATCACACCATTCTGCTTAAAAACATCTGAAAAAATGAAAGAATCAAGTCACGGAAGCTCAAATTGGAATCCTGCGAAGAAACCGCGTTCTGGAACGCGAGAACCGACGACTCAAGAATATTTCTTCAAGATGCATGAACTAATCAAGCAACTGACTGAAATGACCTCGTTGCTTCCCAACGCTTAGCTGAACTAATCCAAAAAGTTCAGCAGATGAGTGAGGAACTCATTTCCATTAACCAGCAGCTTGCGGAATTGAGCAACCGCACTCTCACTACCCCATGCCAAACCTCCCACATGAAATGTGTGGCGGTTTCTTTTAGAAACATTCCGTGATGTGTTAAGTGCGCTGTTGCGCGTTAAAGAGTCTGGTTTTGCTGTTTCAGATTCTCGGCTTTAAACGTATCGTATAGCTGTAGGATTCTAGGGAATGTAATTTTCAATTTGGCTTGTGTTATTTAACTATAAGACTATTTTCGTATCTTTTCTCATGATTTGGAAGTGATAAAACTTAACCGGGACAATTACACAATGCACAAAACTGAAAAAAAGAACAACAAAAGACTGAAACCAAACTTTTTACATGAACACGCCCCGTGTTCTAAGGGGAACGCCCCCGTGTTCGACAAGAACTGACACCACCTACCAATTTTCAGCCTTTTGTCCTTTTCCATTCAATGTTGCATGATAAAAACCGAGCTAATGTGCCTGCAAAGTAGTATCCACTTTCAATTCTATCTTCTTTTCCATTTTTCTTTCATTTGTTCAAGTGTTCTTGCAAGAGTATTTAGCTAAGAGGTTAGCATACTAATTCCTTTGATTATGAAAGTCATTTACATGTAGTTAGGTGATTAGGTCTCTAAACAACCGAAATCCTAGCAATTATGTGTAAACACTTGTTCTTAAACGTGTTATGGAATGTTGAATGCTTTTAACCTACTTGTTCATGTTTATTCTTGTAGTAGATTAGTGTTAATTAGTGTGTTTAGTTAGATATTAGTATGTTTAGTTGGTTAGTTAGTTGTTTTCTTTTATTATTAACAAGACTATCTTCATAACTCGTGGTGAAACCTTTGTTAATCATGTTCAAGTTACAAGAATTCTCAAGTGATGTGTAAAACAATATATTTTTAGTATCTTGAATTATTAACAAATGATTAAAATGTTCAACATATGATCTTTGATTTTTGAAGCAAGAAAATGTTAAAACCATGCTTAATCAATGATTTACAAACAAAACCATGATTGCTCGAGTCAGATTTCATGCCCAAACATGTTAACCGCACCCTGACTTTGTATAAAGCGCACCACCATGTTCAAAAATTTTTTTTCCTTGGATGATAAATTCTTAACTATTTTTGAACATGAATTGAATCATTATGGTGTTATGTCTTGAAAAAATATGATTTTCACTAACATCATGAGACTGCTTAAGAAATTTGTTTTGTATAGATTAATTTATTTTCAAATTTCAGGATCATGGAGCATCCCTACTTACATTTTGGAGGGAGCCGCGAGAGATGGTGTCATGATAAACTTCAAAGATTGCTACAAAGGGTCGAAAGATCCCACTTACAAGCAGATGAAGAAACACTAGCGGCAGTCGGGCAGCTAGAAAGATACAATAATTTATTAAGTGTCCAGTGGAAACGTCTATTTTCACAAAATAGACCTTCCGTTATGAACTGACTCTTGAATTTTTAGGTCTTTAAATTAGCATGAAAGACTCTAATCTTTGGGATGAAAATGCAGTTCATTCAGACTAGCTGGGAATGGCATAAGACATCCATTGCTTTGTTCGGTGTCTATCTTGGAATATACACGGAACAAGAAATGGAGGAGGAGGCTATATCTGGAATGCCGGCGTATCATACCTTCCCGGACGAGGAAAGTAGAGATGCGGAAAGTGGTGCAATGAGGAAAGCATTTTGGGAGCGGATTGGAACGGAGGGTTCAACTCGAGCAAAACAAAAAGCAGTCAGATACGAAACCCGCTGCTGCGATACATTCATCGGTACTCAGCCATTCCATAACAGGTCGTGGTCAAAGCGAGGGAGTTGTTAATTTGAGGGACTTTTTTATTTTATATTGTATGGTTAATCAGTTGCCATGTAATATGGGGATTTGTTTTGTAATCTTTTTGCCAGGAACACGATTGCAGGTGCTCCAACACCCATGTTTGGAGGAAGCTGGATTTTGAACCTGTATGAAAGCTATGGTTATAACACTGAAGGAACCGAAGGAGTGATGCCAGGACTGTTGGACTTGAGCATCTGTACAAGTATGTACATGGTGACAAGTTTACCAAATGGGCAGCCGAGATTCATGGATAAGAAGGGACAAATCTGGGATCCGGCGGATCCCGAAGAAATTATCATGGACCTTGACATGCCGATACAGCCGGAAGGAGCCGGAGCTGGATCTTCAAGTTCACGAACAAGGGAATTTCCAACCATGTTAGACCTTTATGAGTCAATCCAAACCACCGAAACCCATGCAAGGCGATCATTTGAATATGCCCAACGAGCCTTCAATCGAGTCGAAAATCTGAATTCCCGAGTCGATGACTTGAGCAGAGATGTCACGTACATGAGAAACCGAATGTACCACGAGTGGGGGGATATCCCACCCCAAAGCCCTTGAAAACCGTATCATTTTCGGGGCCACGACACAGTTGTTTTGTGCCAATCTATCTTTTAATTTATGTCGTTTTGTTTTTATTTTGTGTGCTTAGGATTTTAATGCTTTCAATAAATTGGTGACATTTCAGGTGATACCGAGGATTCTAACAACGCGAGGGCAACCAAACACAAGTGAAAAATTAATCATTTTTAGGGGAGTTATTTCGGTACCCTTTCTCGATCATGAATATTTTAATGACAGTGAGGACAATGTGAATTTTATGTGTGGGGATGGGAGTAATGCATTTGACTTTGCTAAAGAGGTCCAAATTAAAATTTTTAAGAAAAGATCACTTACCAAATAATTTTTGTGACAAGAAACCAAAAATTTAATATAATTTTTGATAAACCAAATTATAAATATACGTTTTTGGGAAATAAAGAAGTAAATCCATGACGTCCAAATAAAAATTGAAAATGCTTTTTGTGATATCCTTAAAAGCAATAATCTAGTAAAATATTTAATCATGTAAAATGAAACACTTTTACCAATTCCATCCGTATGTGAGTTTATTTTTGAGCTTTAAAAAAGCTTTTGAAAGTTGCAATTCTACTTTCATTCTGGATTTAATTGAGGGTGCCATATGATACGTGTGATTAGAACTTGTTTTGGGTATACATTTCAAGACCTTAATTCGTATTTGTTGCATAAAAATGAGTTAGGCACTAGGAAACCTTAACCAGTCAAGCCCCAACCATTGTCTTTAATTTTCCTTACCCGAACGTCACCAAGTCATTTAACCAAAAAGCCTTCAACAAAACCCTTTTTCGTTAAAGACACGTTTTTGGCTTATAACTAAAAAAAATTGGTCTTTTACCGGCAGACCTTAAAGAACTGGAATGCATTCTCTTGATTTCAATTTGCTTTGTTGCCTTCATCACGCAAAACGGGACTTCCCCCGGAAATCCGCGAACAAATTTTCAATCTCACGTTAACGCAAGAAAGAAATGGCGAAAAAAGGAACAAGTTCCGCCATTTTGTGGGATTTCAAAAAGTGCTATAAAGAGACGGGCGAAAATTGTGGAAATTGGTCCCATAATGGAAAATGCAAAAAGAATCAAACTGAATCTCAATATGAATACACAGAATTAATCCGATTGGGTGCTATTAGGTTTCAAGCCGAACGATCCTTGAGAAAGGATAGTTTTGTGTATCTTCGGGTAAAAGAAGAAGTACGATTCTTGAAAGAAAAATACGGTCTTGACAATCTGACCTTAAACGAGTCCTCAAGCTAGCATATCCCTTCTAGCTTGAATTATTGTATAGGGAACCTTTTTTGCTTTCCTTGTAGTTTATGTTAGAAAAATAAGCCAAGACCGTCGTCTTTAGCAATTAGCCACTCTTTCCAAATATTCCATACCCGAGCCTGAGCCAAGTTACAACCCATCAAAGACCTAATGATTTATGCAAATAAATATCTAAGTAGGTGGAGATTTGATCCCTTAACAAGCATATGATTTTACATGTATTCATACTAGGCAATTGAGTGTATTAGTCATACTTAATCTTGATTATGACTCCACATATTTAGCTGAGTGTGAGTGCATCTTGTGAGAAGTGTGGATTTTTACATGATAATAATCTTTACTGACCAACCTATTGCTTGCTAGGATACCATTTTACATGTGCTTAGAATATTTATAGTTGGATAGTATTTACTTGCATACTTCTCGAAAGACATGTTTATAATTTGATTTATTTGGTTTTTGGTGGAATTGTCATTTTAAGTGATTTTTGCTTGAGGACAAGCAAAGTTCAAGTGTGGGGATGTTTGATGTGCTCAAATTATACATAAAAATCCTATCAAAAGCACATCAATTATTCCTTAATATCTTCCTTAAAATGATGAAAATGTACTTAAAAGTGTTAAATTGTGTTTTCAGGTGTTTAAAAGGGCAAGATGGACAAAAGGAGCATATTTAACAAGAAATTGAAGCAATTCGAGCTTTGGACTCCAAGCATGGGGCCGTGCCTCATTAAGCACGCCCCCATGCCTTGCCAGAAACACACCCCCGTGCTAAATTAACACACCCCCGTGCTTGGACATCTGACAGGACAAAAAGTACTGTCCCCTAAAAGTAGACACGGGGTGGTGCCCCACCACCAACACGGGGCCGTGCCCCATTTAGCATGGGGTCGTGCCCCATTTAGCACGGGGCCGTGCCCGACATAACCTGCACGTACGAGCCGACCAACTTTCGTAAGCATTGTACTAGCACGGGGCCGTGTCTTTTAGGCACGGGGTCGTGCTTAAACACTCCGGAAAGCCTATAAATAGAAGCCTAAGCTCACCATTTTTGGCAAGCTTTGGTGGGACAGTTACCCTACTGAATTCTCTCGGGAATCAAGTCTTCAAGATCATTCGGAGGCTCGGGAGGTGCATACAACACTTGGAAGAAGCTTGGGATCACCTAAACGTCATCCATTGTGGATTATCGGTTTGATTGTTCTATTTCACCGATGATCACTTATCTATCTTCTTTGTTACCCGTTGTTATGTTAAAGCTCATCATGAGCTAAACTCTATTTATCATCCTAATCGGATGAAACTTATGTAATTTGTGATGAACTAATGGTGTGATAAGTATTATGTCAATCTTAGTGGTCTTGGGAAAACTATTGATGGGTAGCATCTACATTTGAACGGGAAGTTATAACTTTATGGTTTGTGATTGTAATTGTCATACAAGTTTGAAAACCGTATGATTAACTTTCATTCGCCAAACCAGTCTTCATAATAAATCCGTGGCTAATGAACTAGAAATGGTTATTAGAAATCTATCACTTTAACATTCTGATCATTTGCGGGTTCCCTTTTATTAGTTCGGAAATTTTAGTAATTGTTACGGTTTTCTAAAGTTAATGGTATGTTAGGAAGGAACCTGATCAACTCCCTCTTTAACATTAAATTATGTTTTTAGAAATCGTATGTCAAATAGGACACAAAAGATTTACCTACATTACTAGGGCTTTGATCTGAGCAGTAAAATCAGCCTGATAGGATTAAGTCACTACGGTAACAGGATAGTTGAGAAATCGCGCCCGCTCATCTTTATAAACATTAACATAATCACATCACCTCACCAATTCATCATAATTACATAAGAGTATTCTAATTAGGATGATAACTTTTATTCCCTGATTTTAAATCCAAACACTTCAATTCTTATTTTACTTTCTTTTTATTACTGTTACTTTTAAACCCTAAAAAAATCTTTCCAATACAAAATATCACTTTCTTAACAAAAACCAAATCTGATAGTCAAACATCAAGTTTGTTGAGTAGGCTAGGTGTGTCCACGGATTGATATCGGTTCTTATCAACACTATATTACCACACGACAGGTACACTGCCTTTTGTGTGTGTGGTTTAGTATTAGTAACAACCAATTAAAACTGAATCTGTGCAATAAATCTTTATCAAATATATATACTATCCGCTGACCATCAGAATGTTAATGTTTAACAAATCATGTGCATCATGTCAAAGTCTAGGTAAACAAAAGGTTAAAGATGTAAAACCAGGTAAAGCAATTAAATTTGTTAAACCAGACCCTACATCTAACCAAGAAGTGTCTCAATCAAAACAGAATAAGGTCACCTGTGACACCTACATCTCCACAAAAACAAATAAACCGTAAAGTTGAAAGCAGATCTTGCTACAATTGTGGAGAGTACAATCACATTGCATCTTATTGTCCTTATTATCAGACACCAAGGAGGAAAGTTGAACTTCCTGCATCTAAAACTAGCTCTTTTAAGAGGAACTTAGCGACGCCCCCTAAAAGAGATAGTCAACACAAAGTTCAACAGCCAGTCGTCTGTTTATCATAAACAGGCCTTACACAAATCTGGCTTATGGAAAGAGAAACCACCTCAGTATCTGAAAATGAGAACAAGCAGACATCTGAGCTTCCCTCACCCTCTAATGGTCAATGGGTTGAGTTTATGATGTGTGATGCCTCGGGGAAATCCAAGCCAGTGAAGGCTTGGGTTCCTAACTTGACTAATGTTTTCACTTGAATGTGTAGGGTGTTCACTATAGTGCTGAAACCAACACGTGGATTATAGACAGTAGAGCATCCAGGCACATGACAGGGAACAGGGCTCTCTTATCAAACATCAAACAAATCAAAGGAGGGCATGTTTCGTTTGCTGGAAACAAAGGAGGGTGCATCACAGCCCAAGGGGAAGTGGGAAATCAGAAAGTGAAGTTTGACAAGGTAAACTATGTCCAACAACTTCAAAATAACTTGCTTTCTGTTTCTCAAATTTGTGATAAAGATTTCAAGGTTGTATTTGACAACAAGAAGTGCTATGTCCTAAAAAAGGACTTTGTCATCTTGGAGGATCATGTATTGATGTCTGCCTCAAGATATAAGGACCTTTATGTCTTGTATCTATCAAAGGCCTCCACAAAGGATCATGAAGTTCAATGCTTCTTGTCAAAAGCTACTAAGAAGGAATCCATCTCCTGGCATAGGAGGATGGGACACATTAATCCAAGAAGATGAATCACTTGATCCGGAATGATCTCGTGAGAGGAGTTAATGTCAAAAACTTCCAACTTCCATATTTCTGTGTGGCTTGCAAGAAGGGCAAACAGACAAAGAAGTCTGATAAGGAAAAGAAAGTTCATTCTATCAACTTCCTCTTGAACTTCTTCACATGGACTTGTTTGGTCCAGTCAGTACAAGAAGCATCGCAGGCGACTTGTACTGCTACGTAGTTACTGATTACTACTCAAGATTCTCTTGGTGATGTGTCTGAAATCCAAATCAGAAACATTTGAATCCTTCAAGGAATTAGTAACTACACTGGAGTCCCTATACAAGCTGAAGGTACGTCAAGTTCGCTCAGACAACGGAACCGAATTCAAGAATCAGTGGATGGAGGACTACTGCAAGGAAAAAGGAATTGTGCATCAATTTACCTCTACACTCCTCAGATGAACGGTGTTGCTGAACAGAAGAATCGCAGCTTGATAGAGACAGCATGGACTATGCTAGTAGACTTGAAACTGCCTATCCAATTCTAGAACGAGGCAGTTGCAAATGCATGTTACACTTTGAATTTAGTTCTGATAGTTAAACACCATGGCAAAACGTGCTACGAGTTACTACAGCGACGTAAACCTAACTTAGAGTTTCTCGAGCCGTTTGGCGCTCCGTGCACCCTTTTGAAGAAGACACAGGTGGGAAAATTCAGTCAGAAGGCTGATGAAGGGATCTTTCTAGGATACAACATACCGAATAAGAGAGTTTACAACAACTCAACTGGTCAGGTAGAAGTGTGGTGTAACGTTGATGTTCAGAGATACACTACACCACCTGTCGGAAAAGGACCAGCCTTCTTTTCGACTATGATGGATTCTTCAAGTCCTTTAACATGCCACTCTCCACTTCTGACGACGAGTTGGATACCAAGATGATGTATGATGTCTTGAACTCACCAGCCCAAGATGGAACATCATCTGAGTCTCAAGGTAGCTCATCTAACAACTCAGGGGGAGCACTTGATGATAGTGATTCCTCCTCTGATGAAAAAGCGGTGGAGACTAATCAGAATAACTAGGAGGAACAGGTTCCTATTCCTGCAAGTCCACAAGCATCTGACAGGGATGCCTTTGCGTCTTCGGAACCTCAGACTCCTACTGCCTCAGATACTGAACCAAATGTTCATAATCTTGATTCTGAGGTAGTTGTGCCAACCACTCCTGGATCACACCTAAATGTCTATCATCCTTTGGATAATGTCATTGGGGATGTGCAGTCAGGTGTTCAAACCAGAAATCAGCTGTACTCAGCTGATTATGCCTCGGTGATGGAAAAGGGATACCTTCACGATAGTGCATATCGTTGCTTTGTGTCTCAGTTTGAGCCAAAGTATGTGAGTGAAGCCCTGAATGATGAGGCATGGGTGAGTGCCATGCAGGAGAACTTTTTTAGTTCAAGAAGTTAGGTGTATGGACTCTGGTGGATAGACCTAAAGGTGCTAAGGTCATTAGCACAAAAGGGTCTTGAAGTGCAAGAAAGATGATCAAGGAGTAATCATCAGAAACAAGGCTCGACTTTTTGTCCAAGGAATTTGACAAGCCGAGGGAATTGTATACAATGAAGTGTTTGCACCCGTGGCATGAATGGAAGCAATCCGTATCTTCCTTGCCTATGCATCGTACATGAAGATTAAAGTTTATCAACTTGATGTTAAGAGTACATTCCTTCATGGTGAAATCAGAAAAATAGTGTATGTCAGTCACCCAAGGGATTTGAGGATCCATATCATCGGGACAGAGTTTACAAACTCGACAAGGCTCTCTACGGGCTTCATCAAGCTCCGAGGGCCTGGTATGAGAAACTCTCGACTCATCTTGTGAAACACGGGTTCGCAGAGGTGTCATTGACTGTACATTGTTTATCAAGGAGAAAGATGGAGATTTACTACTGGTTCAAATCTACGTCGATGACATAATCTTTGGTTCTAAGAACAAAGAATTATGTAAAGAGTTTGAAGCAGTAATGAAGGCGGAGTTTGAGATGAGTGCAATGGGAGAGATGAAATTCTTTCTCGGGCTACAGGTGGATCAAACACCAAAGGGGATTTTCCTACATCAGACTAAGTATGTAGGAGATATTCTTAGTCGGTTTGACATGGAGAATGCTTCCGCAGCAGGAACTCCCCTTGCTACAAACCATGATATAGCACCTAACGAGAATGGTGATCTGTTGATGCCACTATGTACCGAGGGATGATTGGATCTCTCATGTATCACACTGCCTCAAGACCTGATATCATGTATGCTACATGTTTATGTTCTAGATATCAGGCAAAGCTAAAAGTGAACTATCTCATTGGGGTCAAAATAATATTTTGTTATCTGAAGGGTACACCAACATTGGGGTTGTGGTATCCTCATGATGATGACTTTGAGCTTACGGCGTATAGTGACTCAGATTACGGCGGCTGCAAGATGAATTACAAGTCTACATCAGCAAGATGTCAATTCTTTGGGATAAGATTAGTAACCTGGTAGTGTAAGAAGCAGAGCTCGGTTGCATTGTTAACTTGTGAAGCCGAATACGTTGCTGCTGCAAGTTGTTGTTCTCAAATCATATGGATTCAACAGCAAATGCGGGATTACAATTTGAAATTCTCTTCTACTCCTATCTTTGTTGATAACTCTGTTGCAATTGCAGTCACTAAAAACCCGGTCCAACATCCAAAGACCAAACACATCGGAATTAAATATCACTTTATACGTGATTGTTTTGAAAAGAACCTAATCGATGTGGTAAAAATAAACACTGATTTTCAACGCGCTGACCTCTATACAAAGGATTTTGACAAACTACATTTTCTATATTTGTTAGAGGTCAATGGCGTTAAAATCAAAATTGATGTCATTCCTGATGATGACCTGGTGTAGTCCGATGCAAATCGTAATTTTTTATTTTTATTTTATTTTCATTTATTTTCTTTATTTTCCTTTAAATTTTTCTCTCCATTTATGTTTTGATTTAAATTAATGTTCATTCGTTGCCTATTAAAATCCTAAAAGGTGTAAATCGGTTACGGTTTTAGAATTTTAGGGGGAGAATAGGTCAGTTAGTAAACATTACAACAAAAAAACAAGGAAGAAGGAGAGGCTAGCTTGTAGAAAGTAGATCGTATCTGTGATACCGGTTCAAACTTTGGAAAATGATAGTATACAGGAACAAATCATTTGGGACTTTAAAATTTTTAAGTGAATAAAGATGCAAAGTTCAAAGTATAAGTCTGTGTAGTTTGAGCAATATAAAAGGAAAAATGATAGTAAAACTGGTTACTACTAAGGTAACACAAAGAAAGTAGACCTAGAGGTTGTTAGACCATAGATGATATGTCGGTAGATTCAACACAATAGATGATTAGACCTGGTTGGTGATCTCAAGATCAAACTAAAGTGTACAACTGACTGTGGGTTCTCATCTTATCACTAGTTAACACAATCAACAAAATTCCAATAAGGGGTGACGAGCAAATAAACGCCACAAATGTGTGCGGATGACCATAAAAAGAGCAAAGCACTAAGAAAAAATGGAAATAAACATAATCAAGCTAATAACCTATGTTGTTGGTGCGTTACGTGCAAAAGAAAAAAATATGCTCTAACAAGAAGATAGGTTGTGTGCCTCTCTGCTGTGCGATGGCACTGACCCGAGGATAAGCATAACCTACATATTCTAGAACTCATTGTTGTTTGCCGCTTCTCTGCTGTGCGATGGCACTGACCCGAGGATAAGCATAACTACATATTCTAGAACTCATTGTTGTTTGCCGCTTCTCTGCTGTGCGATGACACTGACCTGAGGCTTGGCTTCTCTTTGAAAGCTCTAAAAATAGTCTCTTCTTGTCAAAATACCCGTAGGCCGCTCAAAAATCTCCCGAGGAATGTTGATTACCATATAAGCGTGGGATCCACAAATGTTGGTTGAAATAATTAAACCTTAAACTATCACCAATCTGTGTCAAAAGTCTGTGTATGGATTTAAGAGGACATGTATACTAACAATCATCGTGGCTACAATTCTTGAAAGTCCAAATCAATGTGGTGATCTAATAGTACTAGTATGATTTCCTAAATTTGCTAACGACTCTGGATGAAGAAAAACACAAGAATTGAGCATCAAAAGGTGTTGATAACTTGTCCCAAATTTTTTGATTTGCCTGTATAATTCCAAATTGAACTGTTCCAGTTATGGTCAAAATAAATTGAAGCTACCTATTTCGGAACCAAATTCAATAGATTTCTATATTAGGATATATGCCTCACCCAAAAAGTCAAAAACAAGTTTAGTTTTGTATTTTAGTTTTTAAGTCTTTTATTTTATTTCAATTTAGTCAGTTTAGTTTGTTTAATATCGGACTACATCATGGAATTCAGTAAGGGAGTTAATCACCTAAAAGGGTCATGTCTGAGGTGACCACAAGAACTTTTCAACGGTAAAATAAGTCACATCTAAGGTGACAAATTTGTTTAAAAGGATCACGTCTGAGGTGATCAAAAGGTTTTCATGTTAAAATGATCATGTCTGAGATGATCATATGCTCATAACGTAGATTCAAAAGTTAAAAGGGGATTAATTGTGAATTGGTCAAAATGTGAAAAGTCATGAGTATGACCCATTCGCAAGATTGGACCAGGAGTATGGATCAATCATACGAATGGACCATACTCATGCACTAAACAGCCGACTGGAGCATGAGTATGGACCATTCAGCCGAATGGCCTATCAGAATGAGCCATTCGATCAAATGAGAGTGTGCGAATGAGTTAGTCACCCGATTGAACTCCAGTCGGCCGACTGAATGTGATCGATTGAGCCAATTGCACGACTGAGGTCCATTCGACCGAATGAACAGAGCGAATGGGTCCAGTCGGCCGATTGAACTCAGATTTAGTATAAACAGGGCACAATCAATCACATTCGACTCATCACCCCCTAATCGCCCTTAAGTCGCACATACTACCGTTACTCTGCCCAAATTTCATTAGATCAAGATTACGAACTCTTATTGATATACTGATGATTGTGGATTGATATACAGGTACAATGAATTGAAATCTCACCAAAAATTGGAGGAATGGTGCCCTAATCTGTGCAATACGGCCCTCACAAGAACCGAACCTTTTAATGGACTAATAACCTACCTAAACGAAGTAAAATGTTAAAATTGAAGGTTTTAGGTTATTAGTTATCTGATTGCGAATCTAAAGAGCCATTACACAATGCTTAATTTCAAGAATTGGTCAAGATTCAAATCTTAGTCGACCGAACAGTGGGTCATGCGACTGGTCACCAGGATGAACTCCAATCGCATGATTGAGCTGGTCAAATGGCTCAATCGGCCGAATGGACCACACGAATGAGCTCAGTCGGCCGACTGAACCAATCGCAGGCTCAGTCAACCGATTGAACTCAGTCACCCGTTCAATCACCCGACTAAATCCAGTCGCATCACATGACAACCGAATGAACTCAGTCACATGGTTCAATCGCATGAATGAACCAGAATGAATTCAACCAAGTTAATTAGAACTGATTTGTCTCATGTTATTATCTAACGTTTATGTGTCTTGTGTTACAGATTGATGGCTGATAGATGGTCTATCAACCCCAAGCACAACATATGTTCTCACCTAGACTACACGACTCGGAATGGGGCCGAGTTTGCAGGGATCATCGCTTTCCTTAAGCGATCTAGGATCCACCGGGCTATCTCGACACCATGCACCCCTTACAGGTCTATTCAACAGGCTTTCTGGGAGAATGCATTTGTTGACCGATCGCGTGAGCCGTACCGCATCAGGAGCTCTATCTTCGAATTTGATATTGAGATCACCGCTGAAGACATTCAGCGTGTACTTAGGTTGGGAGATGATACAGATTACCCCACCAGACTACATCCACTGACGGTGAGAGGGTGCTTCATGAGGATTAAGTACGCTAGGGACTTAAATGCAGGTGTGCTCAACAAGAGCAACCTGTGCCCCTAGTATAAGTACTTGGCATATGTTATCCTCAAGTGCCTGGCATCAAGAAGGGGTGGGTTTGATGACCTATCAGAGCAGATTCAGAATGCCTATTTGGCACTGGTTCTGAATCATCCCTTCAGTTTTTCTAGCATGATCTTCTCTTATCTCATAGAGAACTTAGAGGCAAAGGGAAAAGAGGGTTTCTACATGTACCCTAGGTTCTTAGAGATGATATTTGATAAGAAGCTGCCCACGCTACCAAAGGAGAGCCACGCTATTGTGGCATTAGATATTATGGATGATACAACGCTGGGTCGTATGAAGGTGTACCGGGGAAAGCAGGTCAAGCCCCTAGTAAAGAGACTCATAGGCCATCTGGCCAAGGAGGACTACGTGGCGCCAGGCAGGCATAAGTGGCATCACGTAGACAGTGATTCGGATGTTGAGCAGTTAGTACTCCTGGAGGATGACTTCGATGACGACGACAACGGTGATGGTGGAGATGCAGGGCCCACTCTACCAAGGGCTCCCACTACTGATATAGCATCTCCAGCATCCACCCATGATGGAGCAGAGATTACAGGGTTCCATCAGAATTTTCGTCGTAATGAGGATGAGGAGTCGGACGAGGAGCCTCTGACTTGAACGGTGGGCAGCAAGGTTACTGCCACCGAGCGAGGGCTCCGGGCGGTTGGTGTACACCCTGGCGGGTCGGGAGAGGCTGACACTGATCCTACTTTTGCTCCCGATCAGCCAAGCAGTACTCCAGGGGGAGCATCCTCCTCGAAGGACTTGGGGAAGAAAAGGATGGCTCAACCCCACGGGCTGATGAAGAAGATGAGGAGGTTGACCTTCATTGCCACCACCACTACTATTACCACCTCCACCACACTACCTACTACCACTACTCCACCTACCATCACCACTTCACCTACCACCACGACCACTACCCCATCTACCACCATATCTACCACACCCACTCCACCACCATCCTCATCTATACCCCCCAATCTTCACTCCTCCACCACCACCTTCATCTATACCACCCCCAATCTTCACCACTGCCACCACCACCACTACTCCATCTAGCTGCACCATCATTTTTCTCTCCATAATCCATCTGGATCACCTCTACCTCCCAGTGGGGTAGAGGAACAGCTATCAGCTCTCAACCCTATGGTGATAAGGCTGTTAGCAGCCGATGACGAGAAAACTGCACAGATTCGTCAGTTAGTAGATCTTACTGCTGCGCAATCTCAGTAGATTTCTCAGCAGGCTTGATTGATTGATCAGTAGGCTCAGCAAATTGCTGCACACAGCTTAGAGATGTCCCAGCTCCAGGAGCAGCATGCCAAAACGATAGAGGAGCTGGAGGCTGCCAACAAGGCTATCCTACTAAAGCTCAAAGGATCAAAACAAAAGCCTTTGAAGATCAGAGAAGGAGACGGAGACGATAGTGCTGATGATGATAAGAGTGATGATGATGATGATGATGGTGATGATCACGAGGGTGATTCTGATGCAGGAGATGATGATGTTGATGATGATGATGACGATACTTCTGCTGCGGGTGCCACATCTGCAAGCGAACGGAGGACGAAGAAAGCACAAGATCAAGGTGCCTCCACATCCGCCCCGTCAGCAGAAGAGCATATGATCCAGGATAAGCGTAATACTTAGCTGTTCATGTCATTAAATCATATGTATTTGAATCTTGTATCATAATTAATATTATGAATGTTTATATTTGATGTTGATGTTTCTGTTTTGATTATTAACTAATGATTGCTATGTTGAATGTCTAAATCAAGTAGATCCAAACTTTCAGAGGGATGAATATGATGTAGATCCCCTTCAGCAGTTCAAGACTCGATTAACTATGATTCTTGATCTGCAAGGGATTGTACGGAGATCAGTGAGTTACACCCCAGAAGAGGAGGAAATAATTCACGACTTCACTGACGAGAAGTTGGCCGAAATGTTCAAACTAAATGCCGATGAGATAGTGAAAGGCACTCCAACAATCCAAGTTAAAAGTGACGACGAGCTCAATAACATCAATGGGATCGAGATAGAAGATGTCACAAACCAACACTATCCAGAGTACACTGACATTGAAGGTAATATGGTTCCCAATCTGGGTGACAACCTTGTTAGTGAAACCGTCGAGACTCTGGATAGAATGGAAGAAGAGTCAGACAAGAAAGAAGATACAGCCCAAGCCACGGATGCTGAAGTCAATACCAGAAAGGCTGAGTGGGCTGCTTGCTTTGACGACCTAAGAGCCCAACACAGTGCTTCAAAGTCAGAGGCCTACACCAAACTGTACAAATTGAAGAAACACCGAAAGGGGTCGGGCAGAATCATAGCATGGGCATATTTTGAAGATCTCAATGTTTATACCATTAAACATGAGAAAGGGATTGAGTACTTCAGGTTCCCATATGACCTGAAAACTCTTCCTGGATTTGAGCTGAACCAGTTGGCGAAGCTGAAATTGCTATACGCAGATCCACGCAAAATGTCTGGCTAGTTTGAAGTAGCTCTGAAGAAAGAGCACCACACCAGATGGGTCAACTTCAAACCTCAACAACCAATGAAGTACATCAGAAGGTTTGAGGTTGATGCCATTACTGGAAAGCCTAAAATAGTGCTGAAGTGGAGTCCACCGCGCACCATGTCTAAGATCCCCCTACGGGAGATGCCACAGGACTTTACTCCACATTTCAAATGGTGGTACTATGATTGAGGACATGAGAGGTAGTCATAGTTCTGAACAACAAGGGAAAAATGGATACTATCAGGGTATTTGACCTGATGTGGCTCACAAACTTGTCTGCAGATGATGTATACACATTATACAAGTGGCCATTGTTCTATGACTCTCAAGATATTGTACAGGCTCTACAGTTTCAGGATGTTATAAGACTCTGCTTTGCGTATGAGATACACGCAGGAGTCATAAGAGAAGAGAAGTACAAGAAGTATGAAGAGGTTATGAAGATGGTAAGACATTAGATGAAACTAGGTCCAAGGGGGAGTTTGCAGATACATGTGTCCCTAGTTTCTGAACTGAATGTAATATCTTTGTAGTGTCTTACACATATGTAATAGTTGGGTACTTAATGAAATACACATGTTTGGTTGTGTTTATAATGTTTAATGTTTCATTAATGAGTTGTTTAACGCATATTGAATCGATTATATAGGTTTGTGGTTGTTTGAATAATATAAATAATGTCATAATAATTAATATATTCAAACTTGGTAAAGTGAAGTTCTTATGTGTCTGAATGGACCATGCACCCCAACAGTGGTCGTGAGTCCGAATGGCCATGCGACTAAGTGTCCATCCACCTAAATGGTCCATACGCCTAAAAAACTTCATGCAAATGACTCAGTTGCATGACTGAACACTCAGTTGTGCGAATGGATCAACCGCATGGCTCAATCGCACGACTAAACCATCCTAATGGTTCAGTCGCATGAATGAGAAACACTAACCTATAAATACCACCTAAATCGATGAAAAACATAAGCATTCGAAATCCTACGACTCCAGACGTACCCTAGCCGTCCAGAGACCTCTAAGATCATACTCCAAGTTCATAGATCGCAGTAGATCAATTTCTAATCGTTCTTAATGTTAGATTCAATTACCTAATTGTTTCTACGTGTGTTCTCACTGATTGGATCGTCAATCAAATAGGATTCCGCACTATTTGATTCGGTTTACATGTTAATTAGTTAGTACATCGTCTAGGACACGTTCCCTAACAAAGTAAATCCAAAACATGTCCAAAAGTCCCATAAATTGTCTATTACTCCCAAAGAAGCCGTATTATCTATAGTCCATAGCCAAACATCTAAGTCTCATTACCTGAAAAGACAAGCTCTAAAAAGTCAACAAACATAGGTGAGTTCACAGATTATAAGTTCAAAATAATTATCCGTGTATAACATGAACAAAAAATTGTCTATGAGTGTTGGACTCAATAAGTGCATTAAAGGATAATGCCTGCCATCATCATTCAAAATATCCTTTAATATTCAAACAATCATTTACTAACATAGAAACAATATTAATAACATATCAAACACTAATTGTTGTTTAAATTTCTTTCTCAAGTTTTAGATAAAATAATTTTTGATAAGTTTCCACAACGGATGAAGTGATGTCCACAGCAGATAAAGTCAAGCCACAACGGATGAAGAATGAAGTCCCAATATTGACAGCGGATGAACAGACATACAACAGATGGCCAAGTCTCATAGCTAATGAACAGTCCATCACAGATGTACATCCATAGCTGATGAACACTCCATAGCGGATGTACATCCACAGTTAATGAACACTCCATAGCAGACTAGAACACAATGAACGAAACAAGTGTTCACAACGAATAACATACAATACACATCGGACAAGTAATTCAACATTCATAGTGGAAGGCTCAACATCTACAGGACCGGTTAAAGGATGGTCAATATAATTAGTATCATAATGAGGAGAGTGATAGAACACTTAACTAATCAAATAGGGAACCAAGCTTATGTGAAAGATACTAAGAACACAAGTAAACAATAAGACAGAACTAAGAACAAATGAGTATGGTTTTTAAGAATGTTGTATATTTCTCTCAAGTTCTGTTACAAGTGTTGCAAAGCATTATTGAGAATACATGAACTTGAGATACTTTATACTACATTTTATAACCGGCCATACTTTGAAGGCTAGCTAGAAACACTAATCAGACAACAAGATCAATGTATAGTGAAAAGGAAAATTGCCTTTTGACTGGTGACAATGACATGCCAAAGCTTACATCCTAATATATTACAAAAATGATAAAGGTACAAAGTAGAAATTTGTAGACTTTAAACCCTAATCTATAGTTGCAAAAGCATGGACTTTTCAATAACTTGTACAAGTTAGTGAGTCTTTAGAGTTGCAGCGAAAGGTGAGACAGCTTTATCAAAAGTTGATCAGAGAAAGCATGTCTTCTATATCTTTGGAAGAAATCAGTCTTCACTCCTTTGGATTCGGAAGACTTTGTCTTTGAATCTTCGGAAGACTTTGTCTTTGAAGCTTTGGAAAACTTTGCCTTTGAAGCTTCAGAAGACTTTCTCTTTGAAGCTTCGGAAGACTTTGTCTTTGAATCTTCGAAAGACTTCATCTTCAACTTTAGCTTCAGAAGATTTGGTCTTTGGCTTTGAAAGATTTGACACTTAGAATATTTTCTCTAAAGTGTTTAAAACTTCCAAAATGACTTCTACTCTGCATATTATGCATGTAAGCTGGTAGCTCTTTGGTTACTTTGGTTGCATCAGCCTTTCAAGTACAACCTTACAAACTACCCTCAAGCTGATGCAACTAATTTAGAGAAGTATACTTTCATATTAACAATCATCATCAGGATCAAGATAATTTCTTTCTTCATCAACTGGTCAAGATCCCTTAGACTCTCATAGTATATTCTCATGTAAGATCATACAGAGAAAGATCAAGCATGTCTTGCTAGAAATAGACATCTTGACCTTCTTTGTAGATACATGTGTACCTAATTTATGCGCTTAAATGTAAAAGTCTTTCATTTCTTAAATATGTGTAATTTGACGAAGTAATGAAATATGATATATGATTTGATGTTTATTTATATTTAATTCATATGTATGACTTCTTATATAGGTTTGAGGTTGTTGTACACAATTCTAAGTCAATAATGATTGAGTAATGCGTTCAACCAAGTCGGATGAGGATTCATGCTAATGGCCCATACTTATGGACAATACGCATGAATACATCATGCTTATGGACCAGTCGCATGACTAAACCAGGTGACTGGATTTGATGTACGATTGAGACATGCGTATGATTCAATCGCATTATTCAGTCTCACGACTGAACCATGCTAATGGTTCAGTCATACGAATGGAAAACACTAACCTATAAATACCACTTAATTCGTGGAAAAACATAAGGATTCGAAACAATTCGAGAGATATTACGAATACACATAAACCCTAGCCGTCAAGAGCATCCCAAACAGCCTATCCAAGTTCATAGTTTGTTCTGATCGATTCCTACTCGTTCTTAACATTTAGTTCAATCTTATATCGATCTGGTTATCGTTCTCACTGATTGGATCACCAATCAAATAGGATTCCGCACTATTTGATCCAGTTTAAACGTAGAATCAGTTAGTACTCCATACGTACACGGTCCTAACAAGTGGTATCAAAGCATTGGCTCTTAATTTTGCGTTTGATTCAATTATGTTTGGTTTCAAAAACGTACGTTTTAATCAAAAGAGTCACCATGTTGCTTTAAAAGGTCTTTTCGACATTTTCTGGCATTAAAATTTCAATTTTTTGTTATATGATAGATTAGGGTCTTGGGAAAATCGTATTTTGTGTCAAAGTCTAAAAAATTCGATTTTTCAAACACTGAAGGCTTTAGTCGCATCCCTCATTCGCACGACTGAACAACTCCAGTCGTTTGGCTCTAATCGTCCTACTCATTCGCATGACTGAATCCAATCGCACGATTGAATTCATTCGCACTCTTCATTCACATGATTGATCCATACTCATAGTTCATTCGCACGATTGAAGCTGTCCTGTTCTCTAAGTACCATGTTTATAAAAATGGAAGATCAATTTGCTGTGTTTACTTCCAGGAAGGACTCACGCATCTAGAATCTACTACTTCTGGAGAATGAGATTGATAATCATAATAAACTGCCAAAGTTGTTAACGTTAAATGAATATCCTCAGTGGAAACAATGGTTTGAGATTTACTTAAATGGAGTTGATCCCAATCTTTGGACATACAATGAGACTGGTTACACAATACCAGTCAGTGCTAATGGAGTCAAGTTAACCTTAGGAGGAATGAGTGAAGCTCAGAATATACTCTTCAATACTGAGAAGAAAGTTTACGCCTTGTTGACTCAGTCAATACCGAAAGACATCTTTCATTAGTTTTCTGAGAACAAGCAAGCCAAAAAGCTATGGGAGGCATTAGAGAAGAGATATGACGGAAATGCAACGTTATAGGCACTGAAAGCTAAGGCTCTCAAGAAGGAGTTTGATAATTTCTCTTCGATAGGGAATGAGAGCTTAGATGATATTATTGACAAATTGTATCATCTATTGAGTGAGCTGCACACTCATGGTGTAACCACAATAATGGAAGATAAAGTTTCAAGTTTTGTTGATGGGTTGCCTGAGAAATGGGATTGATTTGTCTCTAATCTGAGATAGAATGACATTCTTGCAACATTAAACAAATGACATTCTTGCAACGTTAGACATAGATGACTTGATCTTGACGTTAAGGGTGGATGAACTACAGATGAAGCACAAGTCAAAGAAAGGATCCTATGTTCAGAATCCTTCACACTACAACTTAGTTCCATCTCCAGCCGTTTCAGTAGCACCATTACAAACAACATTTGTGTCTAGTTCATTTGCTCCTTCCCAAACCACTGCTTCAGGACTAGAAACGTTAGGGTTATCAGGGACCCAATACATAGTGACTGAAGCCAACAATACAAAGTTGAAGACCGAGAATCTCAGTAATATCACAGTGGAACTTGCAAAGGAGCACATGGATCTTCTAACAGCTGTTGTCCAATCCTATGATGGTTTAGTTTCCAGGAATATTGGAAATTGTCATCCTGTAAATGAAGATTATGAGCAAGTTGATGAGAATGAGCTAGAGAGAATAGACATCATGTGGGCCTTGGCAAGTGCAGTCAGAAGAGCTAAAAAGTTTGTCAAGAAGACGGGGCATAACCTCGTAGCCACAAAAGATACGACTTTTGGATTGGACAAAAGCAAAGTCACGTGCTTCAGCTGTGGTGAAAAGGGGCACTTTAAATGTGAATGTGTAAAGCCCAAGAAAACTAAAAATGGAAACCCATTTCCCACATTCAACTGTCAAGACAAGGACGTGATTGGAACTGCTTCTTCAAGCAAAGAGACAAAGGCTCTAACTGCTCAAGGTGATGAAGGACAAGACTGGTCCTTCCGATTTGTTTCTCCTGGAGAATCAAATATTGCCTTTGTCGAAGCATTGGATGATGGGTCTGCTAGTGAAGGTGAGATTGCAACTGAGCAAGCGATGTCGGATACCGAAGAAGCTGTGAACATGGTATATCACTTGGTTGATGAAGAGCTAAGAGCAACAAGTTCAGAATCTCTAGCCTCCGAAGAGTCTAACTCTGCTTTGATGGTTGATTCAACCAATTCCTCACAGGTAAGTTCAAAAGACAAACAGTTGAAAAACATGCTTGTAATGAATGTGACAAATTTAGAGAAAGCATTGATTTGAAATTTGATAGGTTATTAGAACACAATGATAACTTAGTAAATGATTTACAACTCTGAACTGAAGCTAATCGTATATTAAAACAAAATGAGTGTCGTTTTAAAGAAAAGATAGAACTTTTGGGGAACCAACTAAGGGAAACCAAGGTTGTTGCCTTATATCAATCAAATGATATAAAGTTTTATTTAAATTCTTTAGAAGAAACCAAAAAGGAAAAAGCATGTTGATACATATGTACCTAGTTTAGGAGCTTAATGTAAAATGTCTGTCATGTCTTAAATATACGTAATGGATGAGTTGAATGAAATACAATATATAATATATGCTTATAATGTTTAATGTTTCATTGTTTATTGTGTGATGAAGTATGTTAACTAACTATATAGGTTGTGGTTGTTGTGCATAGTTCTAAGTCATAATGATTGAGAAATATGTTCAAACTTAATCGTATGAAGTCTTCATGCGAATGGACCATACGCATGAACACTCCATGCTAATGGACTAATCGCATGGCTGAACCACGAGACTGGATCAGTCGCACGATTGAGACATAAAATTGACTCAGTTGCACGACTGAACCTTCAGTCGTGCGTATGAAGCAATCGTATGATTCAGTCGCACGACTGAACCATGCTAATGGTTCAGTCGTACGATTGAAAACCCGAACCTATAAATACCACCTAATTCGTGGAAAAGCATAACACTTGGATAATACTTCAAAACGCTATAAGACTATTCACACCCTAGCCGTCCAGAGACTCCAAAAAACTGTTCCAACTTCATAGTTCGCAGTTGATTGTGTTCTAATCGTTCATAAAGTTTCATTAATTGTTAGATTGATCAAAACTGTGTTCTTACGAATTGGATCGCCAATCAAATAGGATTCCGCACTATTTGATTAGGTATACACGCATAATCAATTAGTACTCCATACGTACACGATCCCTAACAAGTGGTATTAGAGCCTTGACTCTTGATTTTGTGTGTTGATTCGATTAGTTTCGGTGTAAAAATCAAGTTTTTCATTCAAAAGAGTCACCTTTTTTTTGAGTAAAATGGTGTTTTCTACGTCTCCAGATCTAAAAGTTTAAGTTTTTCGGCTTACGGTAGATTAGGGTTTGTGAAAAATCATATTTTTGTGTCAAAGTACCAAAAACCTTCGAATTTTCAAAAAACAGTAGCTTTCAGTCGCACAATTGGCTCAATCGCAAGACTGAACTCAATCGCACATCCATTCGCACGATTGAACTCAGTCGCCCATCCATTCGTACGACTGAACAAACTCATTTGCATTGTCCATCCGCATTTGTCCAATCGCACGGTGTTCATCCGCATTTGTCCAATCGCATGATTGGCTCATCCTCATTTGTTCAATCGCACGATTGACCCATTCACACTTCTCTATTTGCACGAGTGAATAAGTCTTAGTTTGAAGTTCAAGTTTATAGAGATGGAAGATCAGTACTCTGCATTTACTACCGGTAGGGACTCACGGATCCAGAACCTTTTACTTCTGGAAATGAAATTTGGGAATCACAATAAGCCCCCTAAACTTACAACATTAGATGATTACCCTCAATGGAAGAAGCGATTCGAGATCTATCTTAATGGAGTTGATCCCAACCTTTGGTAATCTATTGAGATAGGGTATAGTATGCCGGTTGGTGCTGATGGTGTTAAACTTACTTTGGGAGGTATGACTGATAGCCAGAAGGCGAAGTATAATGCTGAAAAGAAAGTGTATGCCCTTCTGTCTCAGTCAATACCAAAAGACATATTCCGTTAGTTTTCTAAGAACAAACAGGCAAAGAAGTTATGGGAAGAGTTGGAGAAACGATACGATGGGAATGCAACGTTGAAAGCTTTAAAGGCAAAGGCTCTGAAGAAGAAGTTTGATAACTTCTCTTTAATGGAGAAAGAAAGTTTGGATGACATTATAGACAGGTTCTACCATCTAATGAGTGAGCTGCACACTCATGGGGTCACAACATCAATGGAAGACAAGGTGTCAAGCTTTGCTAATGGTTTTCCAGAGAAGTGAGACTCGTTTGTGTCTAACTTGAGATAGAACAATATTCTGGCAAAATTAGACATAAACGACTTAATCCTGAATTTGAGGGAGGAGGACCTGAGGATGAAGTACAGGTCTCAGAAAGGAACCTACGACCAGAATCTTTCACTGTATAACGCCTCTCCCACTCCAACCAGTTTAGGAGCTCCTCTTCAAATAACTTTTGTGTCTAGTTCAACTGCTCCTTCCTAATCCATAGCTTTAGGATCTGAAACGTCAGGGTCATATAGTACCCAATACATCGCACCTGAAGCAAATGCTACTAATTTGAAAACCGAGAATCTTGGTAACATTACTGTGGAGGTTGCAAAGGAGCATATGGACTTCTAGCAGCGATTGTTCTTCTTATGATGGTCTAGTTGCAGGAAAGATAGGAAATTGCCATCTGGCAGATGAAGACTACGAGCAGGTGGACGAGAATGAATAGAGAGAATGGATATAATGTGGGCGTGGCTAGTGCTGTCAGAAGGGTGAAAGTTTGTAAAGGAGACTGGACAGAAGTTGATAGGCACAAAAGATACTACCTTTGGTTTCAACAAAACCAAAGTTACCTGCTTTAACTGTGGAGAAAAAGGGAACTTAAAATATGAATGTGTAAAGCCTAAGAAGATACGTAACGTAATCCATTCTCGTCTTTTACCCATCAACACAAACCCACGTGTGGAGCTGTCTCGTCAAGAAAAGATACAAAGGCCTTGACTGCACAAGACCACGAAGGGCAAGATTTGACCTTTAGTTTTGTGTTTCCGGGTGAATCGAACATTGCCCATGTAGAGGTTTTGGATGATGACTCTGCAAGCAAAGGTGAAATCGCAGTGGAACTAGTAATGTCAGATAATGAAGATACTGTGAATGTGGTTAATCACCTGATTGAAGAAGATCTTCGAACTACAAGTTCAAATTCTCGAGCGTCCGAGGAGTCGAACTCTGTGTTGATGGCTGATTCAACCGAGTCTTCACAGGGTGTCTGTCATAGTGCAATCACAAACACCTAGATTGTTAATAGTGGGGCATCTAGGCACGTGACCGAGAACCTGTATCTCCTTTTAAGTGTCAAAGAAATTAAAGGGGGTCATGTATCTTTTGCTAGAAATAAAGGAGGTTACATCACTACTCAAGGCAAAATGGGAAACCAGAAAGTAAATTTTGATAAGGTACACTACATTCAACAACTTCAAATAACTTACTTTCTGTCTCCCAGATATGTGACAAAGAATTCAAGGTTGTTTTTGACAGCAAGAAGTGCTATGTTCTGAAAAAGGATTATGTTATCCCGAGGACCAAGTCTTGATGTCAGTTTCAAGATATAACGATTTATATGTCTTGGACCTATCAAAGGCCTCCACAACCGATCATCAAGTACAATGCTTCTTGTCAAAGGCAACTGAGAGGGACTCCATCTCCTGGCATAGGAGAATGGGACACATTAATCCCCGGAAGATGAATCTCTTGATCCAGAATGATCTAGTGCGTGGAGTAAATGTTAAGAACTTCCAACTCCCGGATTTTTGTGTCACGTGTAAGAAAGGGAAATAGACAAAGAAGTCTCACAAGGCAAAGAAAGTTCATTCAATTGACCTGCCTCTTGAGCTTCTTCACATGGATCTGTTTGGCCCAGTCAGTACAATGAGCATTGCCAGTGATTTGTACTGCTATGTAGTTACGAATGATTACTCAAGATTTTCTTGGGTGATGTTTCTTAAATCCAAATCAAATACATTTTAATCATTCAAAGAGCTGGTAACTACATTGGAGTCACTCTACAAACTAAAGGTAAGGCAAATCCATTCGGACAACAATACCGAGTTCAAGATCCAGTGGATGGAGGCATTCTGCAAAGAGAAAGGAATTGTCCACCAATTCACATCTGCCTACACTCCACAGATGAACAGAGTTGCTGAGAGAAAGAATCGAAGCTTGATAGAGACAACCTGTACGATGCTAGCAGACTGAAAACTGTCTATTCAATTTTGGAACGAGGTAGTAGCTAATGCATGTTACACCTTAAATCGAGTCTTGGTGGTCAAACGTCATCGTAAAACATGCTATGAGTTGTTCCAGAGACGTAAACCGAATCTGGAGTACCTCGAACCATTTGGCGCACCATGTACATTGCTGAACAAGACTCAGTCAGGGAAGTTCAGTGATAAGGCTGAAGTAGGGATTTTTCTAGGATACAACATACTGAATAAGAGAGTTCATAACAACTCCACGGGTCAAGTAGAAGTGTGGTGCAACGTTGACATTTAGAGATACACCACCCCTACTGGAAAGGGACCTACATTCTTTTTGACTATGATGGTTTCATTATGTCCTTCAACATCCCTCTCTTCCCTCCTAAGGATGAGTTATCAACCAGAATGATGTACGATGTGTTAAACACACCGTCACTAGACTCGACAACCTCATCTTCACAAGGTGAGTCTTCTAGTTCTTCAGGGGGAGCACTTGAGGTAAGTGACTCCTCCTCTGATGACGAAGAAGTAGAGAATGATCAGGTGGAGCAGGAGGAACAGGTTTCCACTACTGCAAGTACACAAGCATCTGATGTTAATGCCTCTACACTTCGGAACCTCACACTCATATTGCCTCAGATACTGAACCTGGTGTTCACAATCTGGATGACGAGGTAGTTGTTCCCACCACTCCTGGATCACGACTCAATGTGTATCATCCTTTGGACAATATCATTGAAGTGGTTTGATCAGGAGTACAAACTAGAAATCAACTATACTTAGCTGATTATGCCTCTGTAATGGAAAAGGGCTATCGTCATGATGGTGCATATAGATGTTTTGTGTCTCAATTTGAGCCAAAATTTGTAAGTGAGGCCCTAAATGATGAGGCATGGGTCACTGCCATGCAAGAGGAGCTCCTACAATTCAAGAAGCTAGGAGTATGGACACTAGTAGACAGACACAAAGGTGCTAAGGTTATTGGCACTAAACGGGTCTTGAAGTGAAAGAAAGATGACCAAGGGGTCATAATTCGAAACAAGGCTCGACTTGTCGTTCAGGGTTTTAGACAAGTCGAAGGAATCGATTACAATGAAGTGTTTGCACCTATGGCTAGAATGGAAGCAATCCGTATCTTCCTAGCCTATGCATCTTATATGAAGATCCAAGTTTATCAGTTAGATGTCAAGAGTGCATTCCTTCATGGGGAAATTTGTGAGACAGTGTATGTCAGTCAACCCAAGGGATTTGAGGATCCTTATCATCGGGACAGAGTTTAGAAGCTGGATAAGGCTCTCTATGGGCTCCACCAAGCCCCAAGAGCATGGTATGAGAAGCTCTCGACTCATCCTATGAAACACGGCTTTCGCAAAGGAGTGATTCATTGAACACTGTTCATCAAATAAAAGATGGTGACATACTCCTAGTACCAATTTAAGTTGATACATAATCTTCTATTCCAAAAATGAATAATTATGTAAAGAATTTGAAGCAGTAATGAAAGCTGAATTTAAGATGAGTGCCATAGGAGAGATGAAGTTCTTTCTCGGGTTATAGGTGGATCAGACACCAAAAGGAATATTTCTACATCAGACCAAGTATGTAGGCGATATCCTTAGTCGGTTTGATATGGAATGCTTCGGCAGTTGGGACTCCACTTGCCACAAACCACGATGTGGCATCTGACAAAAATGGTGATCTGGTGGATGCCACCATGTACCGAGGAATGATTGGATCCTTAGCATTTTCGGTTTTAGAATTTTGGGGGAGAATAGGTTAGATTAGTATTAAATTAGTTGTTTCATTTGAATAAAAAAACAAGGGAGGAGGATAGCTTAGGTAAAAGGAAACTAATCAAATCTGTGATACTGATTCAACGTCTATGGAAAATGATAGTACACAGGGAACAAATAGTTTGGGACTTCAAAAGAGTTTAATTGATCAAAATGAAAAATTCAAAGTTGAAGTCTAAAAAGTCTAAGCAAAATAAAAGGAAAAATGATAGTTAAACTAGTATGCTACTGTGGTAACATAGAGAAAGTAGACCTAGAAGTTGTTAGCTCATTATGTGATGTGTCGGTAGATTCAACACAATAGATAAGTAGACCTCATTGGTGATTTCAAGCTCAAACTAAGTTGTTCAACCTGCTGTGGGTTCCCATCTTATCCCTGGTTAATACAATCAACGAAGTTCCAATAAGGGGTGACAAGCAAAATAAACGCCACAAATGTGTGCGGATGACCATAAAATGAGCAAAGCACATGGAAAAATGCAAAATGCAATCAAGCTGATAACTTATGTTGTTAGTATGTTATGTGAAAAAAGAAAATATATGCTCTAACAAGAAGATAGGTCGTATGCCTCTCTGCTGTGCGGTGGCATTGACCTGAGGATAAGCATAACCTAAATATTCTAGAATTCATTGTTGTTTGCGCCTCTCTGTTGTGCGATGGCACTGACCTGAGGCTTTGCATCTCTTTGAAAGCTCTTAGAATAGTCTCTTCTTGAAAATACCCGTAGACCGCTCAAAAATATCTTGAGGAACGTTGATTACCATATAAGCGTGGGATCCACAAATGCTTGTTGAAATAATTAAACCTTAACTCATCACCAATGTGTGTCAAAAGTCTGTGTATGGATTTAAGAGGACAAGTATACTGACAATCATCATGAGATGCAGTTCTTGAAAGTCAAAATCAATTGTGTGCACCTTGTAGATCTAGTATGAAAATAGTTTATTAAAATGTCCCAAATGATTATGATATACCTGTATGATTCCATAATAAATTGTACCGGAAATGATATTATAGAATTGAAGCTGTGCTGTCCAGGAAGTAAAATCGGTTAGAAGTACTCTAATAGGTTTAATTCCATCTCCGACCCAAAATACAAAATTATGTCTTAATTTCGTTTTAAATTTCTAGTTGTTTTGTTTAAATTTTAGTTTTTTTTAGGAAAAAGTCAGACTATTCATCTGAAATCAATCTGTGAATCACTCACTCAAAAGGGTCATGTCTGAGGTGACCAAAACGTTCAAAACCAAAATGACTCACGTCTGAGGTGATAAATTCATTTTAAGTAAAAGAATCACGTCTGAGGTGATCAACAGGTTTTTCAAATACAAAAGGATCACGTCTGAGATGATCAATAGTTTTTCAAATAAAAAAGATCATGTCTGAGATGATCATTGGTTAAAATGTGTTATCAATTGTTAACAGATTAAGTGTTTGAAAGTGAATAAGCCAAATTACATAAGTCAGAGTCATTCGCACGACTGGACCATAAGTATGGACCAGTCGCATGAATAGAGCATGAGTATGAACCATTCGCATGATTGGATCATGAGTATGACCCAATCGCACGAATGGAGGTGACCGACTAAATCAGTCACACGACTGAACCCCAGTCGCACGAATGGATGTGGTTGACTGAGCCAGTCGCACGATTGGGACCCAGTCGCACGATTGGGACCCAGTCGCCCGAATGAAACGTGGAAATAGGTCCAATCAGCCGACTGAATATAAAATCAGTATAAATAAGGGTAAAGTCGGTCGCATATCCTCATCACCCTTCAATCGCTCCCAAATTGCCCGAAAGCAAATACACTCTGCCAAAATTTGATTTTGTTGATTACTCATCGTTATTGTGTTACTGACATGTACTCTTTTCATCTGCAGGTAATTATAGATCAAAATCCCACAAAATGCATGATGTAATCAAACCCTAATAGACTCAAACTGATTAAAATCAAGAAATACATAATAACCATCAAATAGACCACCTAAACGTGCATAATGGTTAAAATGAAGGACATATAGTGTCAGTTAGGGTTCCTGCGAGTCTAAAGAGTCTACACACAACGTTTAACATCAAGTTTTGACCTAGATTCGAGGTTAGAGTGTCGAACAGAGAGTTATCCGATTGGACACTCCGAATGAACTTCAATCGCACGATTGAACTGGGCGAATGACTCAATCGGCCGAATGAACAAGGCATATGAGCACAATCGCCCAATTGAAGTCAGCCGCATGATCAATTGCCCGATTGAACTCAGCCACACGCTCAGTCTCCCAGTTGAACTCAGTCGCTTGCTCAGTCGCCCGGTTGAACTTAGCCGTATGCCCAGTCGACCAATTGAACTCAGCCGCATGCTCAATCGCCCGACTGAACTCAGTCGTATAGTTGAATCGCACGCTTGAACCAGACTGATTCCAAACAGTTTAAGTTTCAACAGTCTCTGTTATGGACAAATCTAATATTTATGTGTCTTGTGTTACAGAAACATGGTAAAGAGGTGGATCATCAACACCACGCACAACATTTGTGCTCAGCTGGATGCCACCACTAGGAATGCTACTGACTTTGAGGGTATCATTGATTTTCTGAGACGATCTTGGATCTACAGAGCTACATCTGCACCATGCACATCCTATCATTCTATACAGCAGGCCTTCTGGGAAGGTGCATCAGTTGACAGATCTACTCAGCCTTACTGTATATGCAGCACCATTTTTGGCCAGGCGATTGAGGTCACAGCAGCAGATCTTCGACGTGTACTGGACCTAGGTGATGATGCTGCTCACCCAACTAGGTTACACCCTTTGATTGTTAGGGGATGTTTCCTGAGGATGAAGTACACTGGGGATATCAACGCAGGTGTGCTAAACAAAAGCAACCTGTGTCCCTAGTTCAAGTACTTAGCACACGTCATTCTTAAGTGCATTGCTTCACGGAGGGGTGCATTGCTTTCGTATGGTTCAATCGTACGACCGGACCATGCGTATGGTTCAATTGTACGACTGGACCATACCTATGGTTCAGTCTAACGAATGTCCTAATCGCATCTCTCAGTCCCACGGCTGGTCCATTAGCATGGCTTAGTCGTACGACTGAGTCTCATTCGCATATGCTCCTACGAATGACCCAGTTTCATGTGTTTAGAACATATCAGGTGTATTACATTAAGCCCAGACTATTCGACAAGCGACGGACACACTATATATGACTATATATGCTCCAACAAATTCCCCCTTGGACGTTGCTTGCGAATAGTAGTTAACACCTTTTACAATCTTCAGTTAATCTCTGCTCTGGTTTCCAATAGAATTAAATGAGACAACCATATTAACCAACGTTGCCAATCCGTCAGGTTGCTACAGTATACCTCAAAATGAATTTAGGCACAACAACTTTCGTTTACTTTACAGAACACCATCATAGCAGCAAGTGACTGATTTTTCAAATAATGACATGAACAGTTTTCCATTGCTTCAATCTTCACACATGCTAACCTGATTAACATTAACACCTGCAGAAATTCCCCCTCACATTCAACATATCCCAATATATAAACGTTGTGCTCTCTTGGCATCTTCATACGGTGTATTGGGCAAAACGTAGAAGGTTCCAATCCACAGCTGACAATCTCAAACAAATTAGCATGCACGAAGATTCATCATTGGAAACCAGTTCACATCATCACTTTTTGATTGCGTCTTCACTTTCTCTATACATGGATTCCCCCTAAGAAGCTGAATCCTCTTTGTGCGGATAAATATATATTGATTGGCCCATAAATAGTCAGATGCTCCTGACTATCCCACAAAATCAACACCGACTGCTGACATCTTCTCTTCTCTCTTTCATGTTCACATTCACCTATTCTGGAAGTCCGAAGAATAATGGGGTATACATCGAACTTACTTGACAAAAGACCTCAGAGTGAATATGCTTTGCTTATCCTCAAAATCTGTGCAAGAAGCAGTTCGAGACTCTTTTTTTGGTCTGGAACAAATGCGGATGAGTCAATGCGGATGGCTCATTCATGCGATTGAACATACGACTGGTCTACGACTGGTCCAGTCACACGAATGGTCCATTCATGGTCCAGTCGTACGAATGGTCCATTCGCATGGCCGAGTCGCATGATCACATCGTCACGCAGATTTTCAGATCTGCAGCCGCCAGGGGCTGCCCAAAACCCTAATCTGATGAATTTTACATGAACCGAAACAAAATAGACATCATCAGATTCGAAAGGGTGATCCAAACGTGGTTTCAAGTTCGATTTTAACATAGAAACAACACACGTCGCAAGATCTGAGCAAAACACGAAGAACACGAAGTGGATTTAACGTCAAGATCCGAAATTAGATCCAGAAATCAGGAGGTCAGGTTGTAGAATGATTGTTAGATCATTCTGGCAGTAACCGGCTCTGATACCAATTGAGAAGTCGGCTGGATCGGTAAACATCCGAGCATGTTCTTGACGGAAGGATAAACAACCAAAACCAAAAGTCAAATCAATAACACGAACTATCAAATATTGGTTTCATTGATAAAACCTAACAATTACAAGTTTGTTACAACATAAGAATCAAGACTCTTGGCAAGGGGAGATCGAGCATGAGCTCCCCTCTCATCCGGCAGCCCTAGGCCCCCGGCACACTCTCTCTAAAACCCTTAATGTCTCTACACATTGAAACTGGTATATATAGGCCTCGGCCCATATTTAGATGTGACTGAGCCCATTCGTGTGATTGGACCATCCATATGGTTCAATCGTATGACTGGACCATGCATATGGTTCAATCGTACGACTGGACCATACCTATGGTTCAGTCTTAGGAATGTCCTAATCGCATCTCTCAGTCGCACGGCTGGTCCATTAGCATGGCTCAGTCATACAACTGTGTCTCATTCACATATGCTCCTACGAATGACCCAGTTTCATGTGTTTACAACATATCAGGAGTATTACATTAAGCCTAGACTATTCGACAAGCAACGGACACACTATATATGACTATATATGCTCTAACAATCGAGAACCTTAAGGCAAAGGGTAAAGAGAGATTCTTCATGTATCCAAGGTTCTTGCAAATGATTATAGATGAGAAGCTCCGCTTACTGCCGAAGGAGAAGAATGATGCTCAAGTCTGGAGGTGATGAATGACACCACCCTCGGGAAGATGAAGGTATACCAGGGCAAGCAGGTGAAGCCCTCGGTAAGGAGACTGTTTGGGCATCTAGCCCGGGAGGATTATGTGGTGCCAGCTTGGAGGAAGTGGCGTCACAAAGACAGTGACTCAGATTCTAAGCCTATTGCTCTACCCTCTGATGACTCTAACAATGATGACCATGATGATGGGCAAGGAGGTGATGGTCCGGGTGGACTCGAGCCGGCTCCAATCCACCCTGATTTTTAGATGGATGAGGAGGAGGAATCGGACGAGGAGCCTCTGGTACGGACGGTGGGGAGCCGGGTTGTAGTCATTGAGAGAGGGCTCAAGGCGGTTGGTGGATGCCAGGGTGAGTGCTGGGATGCTGCTACTGCTGACATAGATCCTTCGTACACCCCGGACCAGCCGAGCAGCCAAGGTGGAGCCTTTATCTCTAAGGGCTCCAGGAAGAAGAGGATGGCTTACCCTTATGGCAAAAAGGGTAAGAGGCCTACATTTACGTTGACCCCATCCACTACCACTGCCAAAACCACCACTACTACGACAACCACCACCACATCTACCACATCCAACATAGCTACCCCCACCACTAGCACACCACCTACCACTACTACAACACTCCTAACCACCACTACTACAGCCAACCCTTCACTATCCACCCCTATCCCACCACCTATATTCACCACCTCCGCCACTACCACCGCCAGCCACCAAGCAGGTCCCTCAACCCACTCTACATTCACCACCAGACCCACTCTACCCTCCATTGGGTAGTGGAACAACTGGCTGCACTAAACCACATGGTGCTGAAGCTATTAGCTGTTGATGAGCAGAGAGCTATGCAGCTTAGTCAGCTTGTTGAGCTCAATGCTGCTCAAGTACTGCAGATCACCCATCAAGCACATGAGATTACCCAACTTCAGGAGCAAAAATGATCAATCAGTTAAGAGGATTGAGGAGTTGGAGGACAACAACAAAAAGATCATGCTCAGACTCAAAGGATCAAAAGATGAGCCTCTGAAGATTAAAGAAGGTGACGGTGATGATGATGATGATGAAGATGATGATGATGGTGAAGATGATGAGACTGATGATGAAGATGACAGTGATGATGAAGGGTCAAGGGGAAAGAAGAGAGGAGATGACGATGAGGAAGGTGATGCAGTTGCATCAACCTCAGCTCAAGGTCAAGAAAGGAGGACAAAGAAAGCACAAGAACAAGGAGCATCATCCTCTGCCCCTCTTGCTGAGAAGCCTGTGATTGAAGACAAAAGTAATGACTAGATGTTTATGTATTTGAAAACTTTTGTACTTGAATCTTGTATTACAGTTGTGTAATTAATGTTTATATATATTTATCAAATCTTTAATTGTCTTGATTAATTACTAATGGTTGATGTGTTACATGTTTAAATCAAGCAGATCAAACATCTCAGCAAGATGAATATGATGTTGCTCCCCTACAGAAAATCAAGTCTAAGTTCATCATGATTCTTGATTTGCAAGGGATTGTCAGAAGGTCGGTGAGCTATACTCCTGAAGAAGGAGAAATCATACACGACCTGACTGATGAGCAACTGGCAGAGATGTTCAGGCTAAAACCAGACGAGATTGTCAAAGATGCAGCTACTTTTGATGTGACAAGTGACGATGAGCTAAACGATGTAGACGAAATAGAAATTGAGGATGTCACAAACTGAGCACTATCCAGAGTACATTGACCGAGAGGGCAATGTGATCCCAAATTTGGGTGACACTCTCAGCAGTGCTACATTCGATAAACTGGATGAGATGGAAAAGGAAACATAGAAGAATGAAAGCCAAGCTGAAGCCTCAGACACTAATGTTGATATAAAGAAGGATGAATGGGGGGCTTGTTTTGTATTATTATATTGATGAAGCCTAGTGCCTACACCACTGTTCTACAAGGTCAAGAAACATCTAAAGGTGTCGGCCAAGATTATTGCATGGGCATATTTTGAGGATCTTAATGTTTATGCAGTTAAGAGGGAGAAGGGAATATAGTACTTTAGATTCCCACATGATCTGAAGACTCTCCCTGGTTTTGAGCTCAACCAGCTGGCACGCTTAAACTTGTTATATGCTGATCCCTGGAAAATGTCAGGCTGGTTTGAGGCTGCACTAAAGAAGGAATAGCACACCAGGTGGGTAAACTTCAGACCTCAACAACCGACGAGGTATATTCGTAGGTCTGAGGTGAATCCCATAACTGGAAAGCCAAAAGTAGTACTGAAGTTGAGTCCCCCACACACCATGTCAAAGATTCCTTTAAGGGAAATGCCATAGGACTTCACTCCACACTTTAAATGGTGGTATTATGATAGGAGAATATGCGAAGCGGTCATAGTTATAAATAGAGAAGGAAAAATGGAAACCATCTGGGTATTCGACCCTATGTGGCTAACAAACTTGTCTGCAGAAGATGTTTATACATTATACAAGTGGCCACCATTCTATGATGTGCAAGACATTGTACAAGCCCTCCAGTTCTAGAACGTTATATCACTCTGCTTTGCATTCGAAATACATGCAGGAGTTACTAGAGAGGAGAAGTACAAAAGATTTGAGGAGCTAATGAAGAATGTCAGACTCTAATATGAACTAGGTCCATGGGGGCGTTTGTTGATACATATGTACCTAGTTTAGCAACTTAATGTAAAATATCTGTCATGTCTTTCTATATGTAATGGATGAGTTGAATGAAATACAATATGTGATTGATGCTTATAATGTTTAATTTTTCGTTGTTTATTGTGTGATGAAGTATGTTAACTAACTATATAGGTTTGTGATTGTTGTGCATAGTTCTTAGTCAATAATGATTGAGAAATGTGTTCAAACTTAATCGTATGAAGTCTTTATGCGAATCGACCATGCTAATGGACCATACGCATGAGTACTCCATGCTAATAGACAAGTCGCATGACTGAACCAGGAGACTGGATCAGTCGCATGATTGAGACATAAGATTGACTCAGTCGCACAACTGAACCTTCAGTCGTGCGTATGAAGCAATCATATGATTTAGTCGCATGACTGAACCATACTAATGATTCAGTCATAGGATTGATAACCCTAACCTATAAATACCACCTAATTCACGAAAAAACATAACACTTGGATAATACTTAGAAATGCTTCAAGACTTTTTGCACCCTAGCCGTCCAGAGACTCCAGAAAACCTGTTCCAACTTCATAGTTCACAGTTGATCGTGTTCTAATCGTTCTTAAAGTTTCATTAATTGTTAGATTGATCGAAATTGCGTTCTCACTGATTGGATCACCAATCAAATAGGATTCCGCACTATTTGATTAGGTGTACACGCATAATCAGTTAGTACTCCGTACGTACATGGTCCCTAACAAAGCAGTTTTGGAAGTCGAGGTTAATTCTTAAAATAAAAACTGCATAGTTGGGTTAGTTCTTCTCACATAGTTCAAAACATAGTGAAAGAACGAAATAATGGGGAAGGTTTAGGTTACAAAGTAGTTCCACCACCACTTGAGATCCTGTTGAATACTAAATTTAGAACTATCAATAACAAACTAGTAAAGGATCATGTGGTGTCCATTCCTCTGGTTAGTGATCCCGATTCTACAAGTAAACCTGTGAACTCTATCACTAAATAGAAGGAGTCTACTTTGAAATCAAAAGGAAAAATACCAGTTGAGAATTTGGATGATGAAATTAAAAGGGTTAATGTAAGGTCAGGATCACAAACGTCGATTTCAAAACCCAAAATGACTAAACATGTTAACCAAAAACATGTTAATCATCAAAGTCCAACCAAAGTGCAAGTGAAAGATGTTCAAAATGTTAAAAAAAATAATTTTGTTAATAAGGATGAAACATCTAAAAAGGAAATGATAAAACCCAACCAGACTCATCTCACACATTTACCAAATTCAACATCACATAAAAGTTTTCTTCAATCTGTAGAAGCGAGATCTTGGTATAGTTATGGAAAATGAGGACATATCTCTTCTAATTGTCCTTATTATCAGACGCCCAGAAAGAAAATTGAACTTTATGATGCAAAACGAAGTTTTTCTAAAATGAGATCTAATACTCCACTTAAGAGTATTAGTGAACCTAAAGTTCAAACAATAAGCAAGTTGTCTGTTTACCACAAACATGCTTTACACAAAACTGGCTTATGGAAAGAAAATCAAGTAAAGTGTCTGATAGTGAGGAGCATAAGAAGAAAGATATGCTCTCACCCTCTAAAGGACAATGGGTTAAGTTTATGATGTGCGATTCCTCTGGTTCACCCAAGCCAGTTAAGGCTTGGGTCCTAAATATGAACTAATAAGTTTCTTTGAATGTGCAGGGTGGCTGCTACAATGATATCACTAATACCTGGAATATTGATAGTGAGGCGTCCAGGCACATGATAGGGAATTCTTCCCTCCTTTTCAACGTCAAACAAACTAAAAGCGGTAATGTTTCATTTGCTGGAAACAAAGGAGGTTACATCACCGCTCAAGGCGAAGTAGGAAACAAGAAAGTGAAGTTTGACAAGGTCAACTACATTCAAAAAATATAGAACAACTTACTTTAAGTCTCCCAGATCTATGATAAAGGATTTAAAGTTGTATTTGACAACAAGAAGTGCTACATGTTAAAGAAGGACTATGTGATTAAGGAGGATACATTTCTTATGTCAGCTACAAGATATAACGACTTGTATGTCTTGGATCTATCAAAAGCCTCCACAACTGATCGCATTATTCAATGCTTCTTGTCAATGGCAACTGAGAGGAACTCAATCTCCTCACTTAGGAGAATGGGACACATTAATCCAAGGAAGATGAATCATTTGGTACAGAATGATTTAGTGAATGTAGTAACAGTCAAGAACTTCCAACTTTCGGATTTTTGTGTAGCATGTAAGAAAAGGAAACAGACCAAGAAGTCTCACAAGGCAAAGAAAGTTCATTCAATCGATCTTCCTCTTGAGCTTCTACACATGGATTTATTTGGCCCTGTCAATACAAAGAGCATTGCTGGAGATCTATATTGCTTTGTAGTAACGGATGATTACGCAAGAGTCTCTTAGGTGATGTTTCTGAAAGCCAAATCAGAAACTTTTGAATCATTCAAACATCTAGTTAATGCTTTGGAATCACTCTACAAGCTGAAAGTAAGGCAGATTCGATCAGACAACGACAGAGAGTTCAAGAATCAATGGATGGAGGCATACTATAGAGAGAGAGAGGAATGGTACATCAATCTACCTATTCCTACACTCCACAGATGAATGGCGTTGCTAAAAGGAAAAATCAGAGCTTAATAGAGACTGCCAGGACAATGCTAACTGACTCGAAACTACCTATTCAATTCTGGAATGAGGCAGTGGCTAATGCTTGTTACACACTTAATCGAGTCTTAGTGGTCAAACAACATGGAAAAACATGTTATGAACTCCTCCAGCAACATAAACCCAACCTGAAGTATCTAGAACCATTTGGTGCACCGTGCATGTTGTTGAGAAAACTCAGATAGAGAAGTTTAGTGAGAAGGCAGAAGAAGGTCTCTTTCTCGGATACAACATACCAGACAAGAGAGTTTATAACAACTAAACGGATTAGGTAGAAGTGTGGTGCAACGTTGATGTTCAAAGATACACCACCCGCTACTGGAAAAGGACCCTCCTTCTGCTTTGACTATGATGGATTCTTTAAACCCTTCAATCCACCGCCTTCTCCTACTCATGTGAGCTGCCTACAAGGATGACGCACGGTGTTTTGAACACTACACTACCAGACTTGACATCAACGATTCTAGTAGATGATACTTCTAGCCCTTCAAGGGGAGAGCTTGAAGTAAGTGATTCTTCTTTTGATGATGAAGTAATTAAGACTGCAAATGTGGAACAGGAGGAACAGGTTCCCACTAATGAATGTACACAAGCATCACATCCTGATGCCTCTGACACTTCGAAACCTCATACTCCAATAGCTTCGGATACTGAACCTGGGTCTCACAATCAGGATAATGAGGTAGTTGTTCCTACCACTCCTGGATCCCTGATTAATGTCTATCATCCCTTGGACAATGTCATTGGAGATGTTCGATTAGGAGTACAAACAAGAAATCAGCTATACTCAGCTAATTATGCCTTAGTCATGGAAAAAGGATATCTTCATGATGGTGCATATTGATGTTTTGTCTCAATTTGAGCCAAAATATATGAATGAAGCCTTAAATGATGAGGCATGGGTAAGTGCAATGGAGGAAGAACTCCTACAGTTCAAGAAGTTAGGAGTATGGACCCTTGTGGACAAACCGAAAGGTGCTAAGGTAATTGGCCCTAAATGGGTGCTAAAGTGTAAGAACGATGACCAAGGGGTTATAATCAAGAATAAGGCTCGACTTGTAGTTCAAGGGTTTCGACAAGTCGAAGGCATAGATTATAATGAAGTGTTTGCACCGGTGGCAAGGATGGAAGAAATACATATATTTCTAGCCTATGCATCCTACATGAAGATTAAAGTGTATCAACTAGATGTAAAGAGTGCATTCTCTCATGGTGAAATCTGTGAAATAGTCTATGTCAGTCAACCTGAAGGATTTGAGGATCCATATCATTGGGATAGAGTTTACAAACTGGACAAGGCTCTTTACGAGCTCCATCAAGTCCCTAGAGCCTGGTATGAGAAACTCTCAACTCATCTTGTGAAACATGGTTTTCGCAGAGGAGTTATTGACTGTACATTATTCATCAAAGAAAAGGATGGAGATTTACTGCTGGTACAAATATATGTAGATGACATAATCTTCGGTTCCAAAAATGAAGATTTATGTAAAGAATTCGAATATGTACTGAAAGCAGAGTTTAAGATGGCTGCCATAGGGGAGATAAAGTTCTACTAATAGGTGGATCAGACACCAAAAGGAATCTTCCTGCATCAGACCAAATATGTAGGAGATATCCTCAATCAATTTGACATGGACAATGCTTCGGGAGCTGGAACTCTATTTGCCACGAACCATGATGTGGCACCTGATGAAAATGGTGATCTGGTTGATGCAACCATGTATAGAGGAATGGTTGGATCTCTCATGTATTTCACAGCCTCACGTCATGATATCATGTACGCCACGTGTCTTTGTTCCAGATATTAGGCAAAACCAAAAGTAAATCATCTCATTGGAGTTAAAAGGGTCTTTCATTATCTGAAGGGTACTCCAACACTCTGGTTGTGGTATCCTCATGTCGATGAGTTTGAGCTTATAGCGTATAGTGACTCGGACTATTGTGGTTGCAAAATGAATTACAAGTCAACATCAGCGGGATGTCAGTTATTTGGTAGACGGTTAGTAACCTGGCAATGTAAGAAGCAGACCTCAGTTGCTCTGTCAACATGTGAAGCTGAATATGTTGCTACTGCAAGCTGCTGCTAGCAAATCATTTGGATTAAAGAGCAAATGCGTGACTTTGGTTTGCAATTTTCTAACACCCTTATTTTTGTTGATACTCTGCTGCAATTGTTGTAACCAATAATCCGGTTCAACATCCTAAAACAAATCACATCGGTATTAAATATCACTTTATACGTGACTATTTTGAAAAGCAATTAATCAATGTTGGTAAAATTAATACTGATTTTCAACGCGCCGACCTCTACACAAAAGCATTTAACAATTAAGATTTTTTATATCTTTTAGAGGTCAATAGCATGAAAAAGAAAAGTGATGTGATTTAAGAAGACGACAATTCTTAGTCGGACAATTAGTTTATTAGTTATTTTATGTTATTTTATTTTCCTGACTATTAAAATCCAAAAACACAAAATGATTTTCGGTTCTAGAATTTTAGGGGGAGAATAGTTTAGGTTAGTATTTAATTGTTGCAGTAATTATTTACTTAAAAAAAGAAAAAAAAACGAGGGCAACTTATGTCACACCCTTAAATTCCACAAACGGGATATTACCGTTAGGCGTGTGACTTCCAGGATCTCAGCCACTAGTTACACCAAACGACACGTTAATAATCAAACATAATTTACTTATAAAACTTGAATTCATCAAAGACTAGTTTTAAACGTAAACATAATAGAAGTCGCGGAAGCATAGTAAATATTAGATGTTTAACTGGCGCAACACGCGCATACCGAATAAATAATATTCACTGAAAAACGTTAAATAAATCACGTGGATAATAATGCATGAATGAAATGCTCCTAAACTGCGCATCTTGTGAACCTGAAAGAAACAAGCTAAAGTGTCAACACAAGGTTGGTGAGTCCACAGGTTTTGATAAATTGAACATAACAGTAAACTGATGCAGTAATCAAGATAATATCAGTAGATAGCTAGTCTACTCAACAAGTTACTAAGTGTATGAAGTTCGCAACCGACGCTGACAACGTAAAGAATGCCTCGGCTATGAACACCGGTCACAACAACAAAATTAGGTCAATTAAACACCCATTTGACGAACGTTGTGCTAGCGCGACTAGCCCGGGTGGGGTTTGTCAAACCCAGTAGATCTACTCAGAATTACCTCGCTAGAGTACATATATTAACGGTTCGAAAGTGAGGACTTAAGTATGGTATCACACTAGTAAACAAGTGATATTAAATTAATACTGATAACATGAAAATACGTTTAGAACACACGTTTCTTTCACCCCAAAGAAAGTAAGTAAAGTGGGGCTGAGAACTCACCTTTAATGCACAGCAACAAAATAATGCAGAGAACAAGTGATTAGTTTCCTGAACAACCTGGATTTCAATTAATATATAATATTAAGTTTAATTATCAATTATAAATATAATGAATGTATGGTTTCGTGTTTCCATAGCTCGGTTACAGTATCGGTATTTGACAATTTCCCCCATTCCATACAATCAAAATCAGAAGGCCCATATATTGACAGTTGGTCAAAACATACATGAAAGTAACCTTTATATATATATACATATATACATATATATATATATATCCAAAAGTGATAAAAAAAAACTCATACGTTTGGCAATACATTATTTATATATTTTTAAAGCCTACGTTAAAACATTAGAGTCACATGTACATGTAAGTGTTTATACATCCGAACTATTTACCTTACAACTAACCCACTCATATATTACCCAATGTACTTTAACATAAATAACGTACATACTAATTAGTATGTAATGCACATTCATTTTCTATATTATATGTCAACACACATGAGGCTTATATTAAAGTATGTTCACACACATGAATGGCACAAAGGACACATGAAATCATGCACAATGGGACTCATACATACAGCATGAGAACATACACATATCAAGAAAAATAAGACACATCCACGTGCATGCTTGAACACAAACACACACCACAGAAACTAAACACACACACACACATCAACAACAACACACACACACACTAACATTCGCAGAACACACACCACATATTCAACAATAATAAAATATATATATACACGAACACATAACAGAAGCATACATACATATATATATATATACGCAGAACATATATAGATATATACATACATCGCAGCATACATACCAATCGCATACATACATTTATGCACACGAAGAACATAGACACACACATTTATATATATATACACATAATACATACATATATACACACGTAACGCAGCACACACACGGCAAGTTTTGGTCGCGCAGGCACAAGAAAACACGAGATTAAACTATCTCGATTTTAACCGGAACCGTAACCGTAACCGAAACCAACGCATGGAGGAACCCGGAACCAACCCGACCACCCAACCGGAAACAAGAATCGATAATGGACCGTATCAACGCGAAAAGCATAGCAAGAGAAAAGACATATGCGTACCGTATGCGTCGATCAACACTCGCGATTGAGCGGGGTGTACTAGCGCATAGAGACAGTCACCGATTGCCGAGATTCGAGAGGAGGCAACTAGGGTTTCAAGGTCGTGAAAAAGAACCGTATGCGTAAGCAGGTGAGGGTATGCGTATGTAGATGAGGGGAGTTGGTTACGAGAGGGGGTTGGGTATATTAAGGCTTTAATTTGAGATTTACGTATTTGCCCCTTCAAGTTTGTATCATTTACATTTTGTGGTTTTTAATTTGTTCTGGGTAGTTAGTTTTGGATTAGTTTAAAGTTAATTAGTAATAATCATTATGACTCTCTTCATTTGGTAATTGAAATCGAATAATCATCAGATAAAGATTGAAAATGGAACGGTGTTAACATGAAAGTACAGAGTGTCACATCATCCCCTTGTTGAAGGAATTTTCGTCCCGAAAATTAAGACATTTGGCGTGCGAACACAAGAGCATCAGGCTCAACGGCCTGTAATGTATACAGGTTGTTTTCTGAGAACTTTATAGTTTCACGAGAATTGTGACATCATCCCCTTGTTGAAGGGAATTTCGTCTCGAAATTAAAAAAAAAAAAATTTAAGAATGGATACCTTGGGAAGTTAATGCCTGATCTTTGAATAGCTGCGGGTATTTCTTCTTCATTTGATCCTCGCATTCCCAGGTAAACTCCGGGCCACGCTTTGAGTTCCACCTAACACGCATAATTGGAATCTTGCTACGCCTTAGGGTTTTGACTTCTCGATCCATAATTTCAACTGGTTCTTCAATGAAACGAAGCTGTTCATCAATCTCCAGTTCTTCTAATGGAACGACGAGTGAGTCATCAGATAAACACTTTCTCAGATTACACACGTGAAACACATTATGTATTCCACTTAGCTCTTCCGGTAAATTCAGCTGGTAGGCTACTGGACCAACCCGTTTGACAATTTCAAACGGTCCAACGTATCTTGGGTTTAGTTTGCCACGCTTTCCAAAGCGTATTACTCCCTTCCAGGGTGAGACTTTTAAGAGTACTTTATCACCAATCTGAAATTCTAATGGTTTACGACGCTTGTCGGCGTAACTCTTTTGTCGATCACGTGCTGCCGCCATACGGTTACGTATCTACACGATCTTCTCAGTCGTCTCGTGCACAAGCTCAGGACCTGTAAGTTGGCTTTCTCCAACTTCTGCCCAACAAATAGGTGATCGGAACTTACGTCCATACAGTGCCTCAAATGGAGCTGCCTTGATTGAGGTGTGATAACTGTTATTGTAGGAGAACTCAACCAATGGTAAATGAGTTTCCCAGTTGCTGCCAAAGTCAATTACACAGGCATGCAACATATCTTCCAATGTCTAGATTGTACGCTCACTCTGACCATCGGTTTGTGGATGATACGCAGTACTCATGTCCAACCGCGTTCCCAATGAAGGATTGCCAGAAATGAGAAGTGAACCGAGCGTCACGATCAGATATGATAGATACCGGTACACCATGCCGGGAAACTATTTCTCTTAGATAAATCCGTGTTAACTTATCCATCCGATCAGTCTCTCGGATTGCTAGGAAGTGAGCGGATTTTGTTAAGCGATCTACTATGACCCATATGGTATCACATCCGCTGGGAGTTCTTGGTAACTTCGTAACGAAGTCCATCGAGATCTGCTCCCATTTCCAAACTGGAAGTTCCAGTTGTTGAAGTAAACCAGATGGCCTCTGATATTCCACCTTAACCTTGGAGCAAGTTAAACATTTGCTTACATAGGTGGCAACCTCAGCTTTCATGTTAGGCCACCAATAACACTCTTTCAGATCATGGTACATTTTATCTGAACCCGGATGAACTGAATAGCATGACTTATGAGCTTCATCCATTACTAGTTCTCATAAATTCCCGTATTGTGGTATCCAGATCCGTTCCATGAAATAACGGATTCCATCCGTCTTGGTCTCTAATTGTCTCTCCATACCTCACATGTATTCTGCTTTTAGGTTCTCAAACTTCAAAGCCTCGGATTGGGCAGCCTTGATTTGTTCTGGTAGGTCGGAGTGAATGGTCAATTGTAATGCACGTACTTGACGAGGTTTAGGGGTATCTTTGCGACTGAGGGCGTCGGCTACCACATTGGCCTTACCCGGGTGATACTTGATGGCACAGTCGTAATCATTGAGTAGTTCTAGCCATCGTCGTTGTCGCATATTCAGCTCTTTTTGGTCATATATGTGCTCGAGACTCTTGTGGTCTGTATAGATCGTGCACTTAGTTCCATAGAGGTAGTGCCTCCAAATCTTCAAGGCAAACACTACAGCTCCTAGTTCCAGATCATGCGTTGTGTAGTTCTTCTCGTGTACCTTAAGTTGTCTAGACGCATAAGCAATGACATTGTTGCGTTGCATTAACACACATCCCAAACCCTGGATGGATGCGTCACAATAAACAACAAAGTCATCTATTCCTTCTGGCAAGGCTAGGATCGGCGCACTGCAAAGCTTGTCCTTAAGTGTCTGAAATGCTGATTCCTCTTGGCTGCCCCATTTGTAGATGGTTCCCTTGTGAGTTAGGGCAGTTAGAGGTTGTGCTAACTTTGAGAATCCCTCGATAAATCGTCTGTAGTAACCTGCCAAGCCAAGGAATTGTCGCACCTCAGTAGGCGTTTTTGGTGCCGGCCAATCCTTGATTGCTTCAATCTTTGAAGGATCTACATGTATACCCTTTTCGTTCACCACATGACCAAGAAACTACACTTCTCGCATCCAGAAGTCACATTTTGAGAACTTTGCATACAATTTTTCATTCTTCAACAATTCCAGAATGATCCTCAGATGTTCCTCGTGATCTTCCTTATTCTGAGAGTAGATTAGTATGTCATCAATAAAGACAATGACAAACTTATCCAAATAAGGTTTGCAAACACGGTTCATGAGGTCCATGAAGACTGCTGGGGCATTGGTTAATCCAAAAGGCATTACTGCAAACTCATAGTGCCAATAACGGGTCCGGAATGCCGTCTTCGAGATATCTTCCTCCTAGACTCGAAGCTGATGATAACCTGATCTCAGATCAATCTTGGAATAGTAGCTTGATCCTTGCAACTGGTCAAACAGGTCATCAATTCGCGGGAGTGGATATTTATTCTTGATTGTCACCTTGTTCAGCTCTGATAGTCAATACACATTCTGAAGGTTCCATTTTTCTTCTTCACGAAAAGCACTGGAGCTCCCCAGGGTGAAGAGCTGGGACGTATGAATCCCTTGTCCAGCAATTCCTGCAATTGCTTAGACAGCTCTTGTAGTTCATTCGGTGCCAAACGGTACGGTGCCCGAGCGATCGGAGCTGCTCCAGGTGCTAATTCAATCTGAAACTCTACTTGCCTGTGTGGGGGTAGTCCAGGTAGGTCCTCGGGAAATACCTCCGGAAAGTCTCTAACTATAGGGATGTCTTCCAGTCGTTTCTCCTCAGTAGTCTTTTCGGTGACTAGGGATAAAATCGCCGAATGTCCTTTCTTCAAAAACTTCTGAGCTTTCATGTATGAAATGATACCAACTACTACACCACTCCTGTCGCCTTCTACGATGAGTATCTTTCCATCAGGCAAAAGTAGTCGAATAAGTTTCTCATGACAAATGATTTCGGCTTGGTTCTTAGACAACCAATCCATGCCGACAATGACATCAAAACTACCGAGTGTAATAGACAATAGGTCAATTTCGAAATCATGCCCAGATAGGCTAATCTTACAACCTCTGTATATACGTGAAGACTCAATGACCTTACCGTCTGCTATTTCTACTGTGTAATTGGTATCTAGGGCTACAGAATTATCATCTAGCAATTTACTAAACTTATGCGAAATGAAACTCTTATCAGCACCAGAATCAAATAGTACCGAAGCAAAACAACCATTGATAGGAAATTTACCAGTTACAGTAGAAGGATCATTACGAGCCTCACCTGAACCAATGATGAAAGCTCTTCCCTTGGCTCCACCATTACCGTTCTTATCGTTGTTTCCACCGCCATTGCCATTGCGGTTATCAGCACCATTACCACCACCATTGTTCTTCCTCAGTTTTGGGCAATACCTCTTGATGTGCCCGTCTGACCGCACTCATAGCAGCCTCTTTGTTCATTCCTCTGGGCAGGCTGCCTAGATGTCATATTCACCCTGCAATCTCTAGCAGCATGGCCAAATGTACCACACCGGTCACAAGTATTCTTTTTGCAGTTCCGTTGTGATGGTAGTTGCATCTGTTACACTTAGGTAACGTCCCAGAGTAGCCACCACTCTGCTGAGATAAGAATGAGGATGATTGATGAGATGGGCGATAGTTGTCAAACTTCCGTGACTGTTGAGGTTGCGATTGAAAGTTGTTCTGCTTGTTGGTGGAACTAGATTCCCATTTCCTCTTGTTGTTACTGTCTGAAGGGGTCAATGTCGAACCTCGTGGAGGTAGTTTTCCTTGGATGACTGCCTGGTCAGTCAGTCTATGGGCCAACATGATTGCCTCCTGTATGGTGTCTGGTTTGGAAGCAGTGACCATGCCTTGAATCTCAGGTGACAGACCGTGCAAATACCTCTCAATCCTTAGGGAAGGAGGGTCGACCATGTTAGGGCATAGGGTAGCAAGCTCATGAGATCGACTGGTGTACGCCTCGATTTCGGAGCCTGTCATCTTTAGGTTCCAGAACTCAGTTTCTAATTTCTGCACCTCACTCCGAGGGCAGTACTCCTCTTTCATCAAGGTTTTGAAGTCATTCCAGGTCGTCTGGTTTGCAATTTCAACGCCCAAAATTTGGACTTGAGTGTTCCACCAAGATAACGCAACACCGTTCAGGGTGCCAGTGGCGTACTTAACCCGATTTGCCACGGGGCAGTTGCACATCTCGAACACTGACTCAAGCTTTTCGAACCAGCGTAGGAGTCCCACAGCTCCTTCTGCTCCAGTGAATGGATTGGGTTTACAATCCATGAAGGTCTTAAACGTGCATACCCCTTGTCCTGCAACAAGTTTTGATCAGGCGTTTAGAATTTTGAATAGATGTTACAACTTAACGAGGGTGACGGAACGTTAACGTCAGGGGGAAATTTTGTATTGCTTACCGATTGGAGTGGTGTGCGGATTGAGATTAGGATTTGCGAGAGCATCAGCCACATGCTGATTGATTAGGGCTGCTAGTTCAGCTGGGGTCATGTTGATGGTGCCACGACCACGTCCGCGTCCTTGGCCAATTCCAGACATTCTTAACAATCACAACATACAAAAATAAGTAATATGAGACATATCTACTTCATTTAAGTACAAGTAATTAAAAGAATTTAGCACACACAACTAATAAGTTCAAATAATAATTTCTGATCAAATAAATTGTAGGCACGCATACAATTAATCAAATCAAATACTAAAATCCAAAAGTATAATCAGATGGGAAACAACCCTTCCCATCTAGGTGTGAAATGAAATAAGTCCAATGGAATAACAGAATTAAGGAAAGAAAAGAATAAATAAGGAAGTCAGTGAGAGTCAACAGATCCGTCGCTGTTTTCCGCCTCGTCATCAGGCTGCTCCTCGGGTTCTTCTTCTGGCTCTTCCTCAGGGTCTTCTTCCTCCGGTGCTTCCTCGAGTTCTTCTTCTTCCGGTGCTTCCTCGGGTTCTTCTTCCTCTTCTTCTTCCTCTGGTTCTTCTTCTTCTTCAGGTGTTGCTTCTGGTTCAGGCACTGCGTTCTGAGCGAAGACTTGGGATTCCACAATTCCTAGTCGCTGGTCTGTGTTCTCGGCCCGCCCGACCAGTCCATTATAACGATCTATTAGGTCATTGTGGTATTCCAAGAAGTTATCGAATCGAGTCTCGAGTCGTTCGAGTTTCTCCGCAGTCCTAGTCGATGTTTTCTTTAGTTCTGCATTTTCCTTCGCGAGTGCGGCCACACGCTTACGCTGCAAATGCACTGTGGCTGCCAAAGCAGCTATAGCCTGCTCTGGAGGACAAGGAAGTGGTGGTAATGTAGGGGCATTAGGGTCCCTACCAGCAGTGGATCTAGTGCGTGGGCGGTTTTCGAGAGGTGGAGGTACATTCTTCTCTAGGATGAGATCAGTAATGTACTGTGGATAGCACTCCCACCTATGAACCGGTGGGTACTCGGGTAAAGCAAAAGGTTGATCGTAATCGAGTCTCTCGTTATTATTATAACATAAGGGCCAGACACAGGAGTTCTCAGAGGAAGGAATGTGATCGTAATAGATAGGTCTCTTGCCTCGAGAAGATGATGATGGTACTGAAGAAGATGATGCCATTCTGCGAGAAACTGTTCACAAGAATAAGCAACGCCAATGAATCCCGCAAATATCGCAAACAAACAAAGCCAACGAACAAACAAGCAAAGTCTACGGGCAAACTAATCGTGTCTATATGTGTGTAACTAAGGCATCAGGCTATAGTCTAAATGCAATGCAAATGTGATGCAATTTTTAATTTAGTTCGCTATAACCAGCGGCTGTGATACCAATCTGTCACACCCTCAAATTCCACAAACGGGATACTACCGTTAGGCGTGTGACTTCCCGGATCTCAGCCACTAGTTACACCAAACGACACGTTAATTATAAAACATAATTTACTTATAAAACTTGAATTCATCAAAGACTAGTTTTAAACGTAAACATAATAGAAGTCGCGGAAGCATAGTAAATAATAGATGCTTAACTGGCGCAACACGCGCATACCGAATAAATAAAATTCACTGAAAAACGTTAAATAAATCACGTGGATAATAATGCATGAATGAAATGCTCCTAAACGTGCGCATCTTGTGAACCTGAAAGAAACAAGCTAAAGTGTCAACACAAGGTTGGTGAGTCCACAGGTTTTGATAAATTGAACATAACAGTAAACTGATGCAGTAATCAAGATAATATCAGTAGATAGCTAGTCTACTCAACAAGTTACTAAGTGTATGAAGTTCGCAACCGACACTGACAACGTAAAGAATGCCTCGGCTATGAACACCGGTCACAACAACAGAATTAGGTCAATTGAACACCCGTTTGACGAACATTGTGCTAGCGCGACTAGCCCGGGTGGGGTTTGTCAAACCCAGTAGATCTACTCAGAATTACCTCGCTAGAGTACATATATTAACGGTTCGAAAGTGAGGACTTAAGTATGGTATCACACTAGTAAACAAGTGATATTAAAGTAATACTGATCACATGAAAATACGTTTAGAACACACGTTTCTTTCACCCCAAAGAAAGTAAGTAAAGTGGGGCTGAGAACTCACCTTTAATGCACAACAACAAAATAATGCAGAGAACAAGTGATTAGTTTCCTGAACAACCTGGATTTCAATTAATATATAATATTAATTTTAATTATCAATTATAAATATAATGAATGTATGGTTTCGTGTTTCCATAGCTCGGTTACAGTATCGGTATTTGACAATTTCCCCCATTCCATACAATCAAAATCAGAAGGCCCATATATTGACAGTTGGTCAAAACATACATGAAAGTAACCTTTATATATATATACATATATATATATCCAAAAGTGATAAAAAAACTCATACGTTTGGCAATACATTATTTATATATTTTTAAAGCCTACGTTAAAACATTAGAGTCACATGTACATGTAAGTGTTTATACATCCGAACTATTTACCTTACAACTAACCCACTCATATATTACCCAATGTACTTTAACATAAATAACGTACATACTAATTAGTATGTAATGCACATTCATTTTCTATAATATATGTCAACACACATGAGGCTTATATTAAAGTATGTTCACACACATGAATGGCACAAAGGACACATGAAATCATGCACAATGGGACTCATACATACAGCATGAGAACATACACATATCAAGAAAAATAAGACACATCCACGTGCATGCTTGAACACAAACACACACCACAGAAACTAAACACACACACAGACACACATCAACAACAACACACACACACACTAACATTCGCAGAACACACACCACATATTCAACAATAATAAAATATATATACACGAACACATAACAGAAGCATACATACATATATATATATATGCGTACGTATGCGTCGATCAACACTCGCGGTTGAGCGGGGTGTACTAGCGCACAGAGACAGTCACCGATTGCTGAGATTCGATAGGAGGCAACTAGGGTTTCAAGGTCGTGAACAAGAACCGTATGCGTAAGCAGGTGAGGGTATGCGTATGTAGATGAGGGGAGTTGGTTACGGGAGGGGGTTGGGTATATTAAGGCTTTAATTTGATATTTACGTATTTGCCCCTTCAAGTTTGTATCATTTACATTTTGAGGTTTTTAATTTGTTCCGGTAGTTAGTTTTGGATTAGTTTAAAGTTAATTAGTAATAATCATTATGACTATCTTCATTTGGTAATTGAAATCGAATAATCATCAGATAACGATTGAAAATGGAACGGTGTTAACATGAAAGTACGGAGTGTCACAACTTAGCTAAAAGAAATGAACCAAATTTGTGATTTGGATTTAACGTTTATGGAAAATGATAGTACACAGAGAACAAATTGTTGGTACTTTAAAAGGATTTAAATGATTAATATGCTAAGTTTAAAGTATAAATCTGAGGAGTCTAAGCACAACAAAAGAAAATATGATAGTAAAACTAGTCTGCTACTGAGGTAACACAGAGAAAGTAAACCTAGAGGTTGCTAGTTCATCATATGATGTGTCGGTAAATTCAACACAATAGATAAGTAGACCTCACTGGTGATTTCAAGCTCAAACTAAGTTGTTCAACCTGCTGTGGGTTCCCATCTTATCCCTGGTTAACACAATCAACGAAGTTCCAATAAGGGGTGACGAGCAAAATAAACGTCACAAATGTGTGCGGATGACCATAAAAATGAGCAAAGCACAGGAGAAATTGCTAAGTGCAACCAAGCTAATAACTAACGTTGTTGGTGCATTATGTGCAAAAGAAAAATAAATGCTCTAGCATGAAGATAGGTTGTGAGCCTCTCTGTTGTGCGGTGGCACTGACCTGAGGATAAGCATAACCTAAATATTCTAGAATTCATTGTTGTTTGCGCCTCTCTGCTATGCGATGGCACTGACCTGAGGCTTAGCATCTATTTGAAAGCTCTTAGAATAGTTTCTTCTTGAAATATATACCCGTAGACCGCTCAAAAATCTCCTAAGGAATGTTGATTACCATATAAGTGTGGGATCCACAAATGCTTATTGAAATAATCAAACCTAATTCATCACCAATGTGAGTCAAAATCTATGTATGGAATTAACTGGGCAAATATATAGACAATCATCGTGGTTGCAACTCTTGACAGTCAAAATCATTATGTGCATCTTATAGCTCTAGTATGATTTCCTGAAAGTGCTATTCACTCTCGGTCAAAACAAGAATCTAGCATCAAAATGTTTTATTAAAATGTCCTAAATGATTCTGATATACCTGTATGATTTGATAATGAATCTCTCCAGAAATGATCAAATTAACTTGAAGTTGGTCTGTCCATGAAGAAAAACCTGGTAGTTGTTTTCTAAAAGGTTTCAATCCGTCTTGAACCTAAAATCACAAAAATATGTCTTGTTTTGTTTTAATTTCAAATCGTTTTTCTATTTTTCTAGTCTTTTGTTACATAATTGGCTGACTATACAACTAGATTTAATCTATGAATCACTCACTAAAAGTGGTCACGTCTGAAGTGACCAATCGGGTTTAGATTAAAAGGATCATGTCTATGGTGATCAAATGGTTTTTAAATTAAAAGGATCACATTACAGGTGATCAAACGGTTTTTAATTAAAAAGGGTCATGTCTGAGATAATCAGTGCTCATAATGTTATATATTAAAAGATAAAAGTTTTAGTGTTTGAAAGTGTATGAGGTCAAACTCATAAGTAATAGCCAATCACACGATTGGACCATAAGTATGAGCCAATCGCACGATTGGACCATAAGTATGAGCCAATCACACGATTGGAGCATGAGTATTGGGCATCCATGCGATTGGATTACCAGAATGAAGCAATCGTACGAATGGATTAAAGAGTATGAGCCAGTCGCACGACTGAACCCTAGTTGCATGACTAAAGCATGAGTATGGGCTCAGTCGCATGACTGGAGCATAAGTATGGGTCCAGTCACACGACTGAAATTTAAAATAGTATAAATAAGGGGGCCAGTCGGTCGTAACCCTTACCACCCTTCAAAATCCTCTGAAATCGCCCATACAAACATACTCTACCTAAATTTCTAATACAATGATTACTTGTTGATACTGATTCTAAATGTTGTCCTATTCATCTACATGTACTGTGAGACTGAAATCGATCCAAATGAATGATATTAACAAACCCTAGATGACCTAATCGGTTAAAATCAAGAAATGAGAATAACTCTTCAAAATAGACCACTTAAATGGATATAATCGTTGATTTAAAGGACATTAAGTGCTGTTTAGAGTCTCTGCGAGTGTAATGAGTTTAAACATGAAGACTAAAATAAAGTTTTGACAAAGTTTAAATCTAGGGTGTTCAACAGTGTAGGATGTGAATGTTCAACAGTGTAGGATGCGAATGGTCATGCTAATGAACTTCAGTCGCACGATTGAGCCAGGCGCACGATTCAATAGCACGAATGAATAAATCGGTGACTCAGTCGCACGACTGAATCAACTGCATGGTGTAACATATGACTAAGCTCAGTCGCAGGCTCAATCACATGACTGAACTCAGCCGCAGGCTCAATTGTACGACTGAATTCAATCATACGACAAAAACTCAGTCGTATGGTTCAGTTGCACGACTAAACCAATATGATCAAAATAGCTTAAGTTCCAACTATCTTCGGTTATGCATAAATCTAATGAATATGTTTCTTGTGTTGCAGCAACATGGCTGATAGATGGACGATGAGCACGAAGCACAACATCTGTGCTCACTTAGATGCGACTACTCGGAATGCTTCCAAGTTTACTAGTATCATAGCCTTTCTGAGGGGATCGAGGATCTTCAAGGCCATATCTACACCCTGCATGCAATACAGATAATTACAACAGACCTTCTGGGAAGGTTCTACAGTTGACAGGGCCACAGAGCCCCATTGTATCCGGAGCTCGATCTTCATACAGGAGATTAGCATTACTATAGCAGATCTTAGGCGAGTACTGGATCTGGGTGAGGCTGGTGACCATCTAACCAAGCTGCATCCTCTGACCATTCGAGGTTGCTTTCTGAGGATGAAGTACACTGGGGACATCAATGCACGTGTGCTCAATAAGAGCAACCTATGCCCCCAGTTTAAGTACTTGGCTCACGTCATCCTCAAGTGCATTGCCTCAAGCAGATGAGGATTCGACGAGATGTCAAATCAAATCTAGAATGCATCCGCGTTCAGTTTCTCACACATGATATTCTCCTACATGATCGAGAACCTCGAGGCCAAGGGCAAGGAAGGCTTTTGCATGTACCCAAAGTTTCTAAAAATGATCATTGATCAGAAGCTTCCTTTGTTGCCTAAGGAGAGAGATGATGCTGTTACACTCGAGATGATGGATGATACTACGTTCGGTAGGATGATGGTCTACCGGGGGAAGCAAGTGAAGCCCTCGGTAAGGAGACTGTTTGGTCATTTGGCCAACAAGGAGTATGTGGTTCAATCTCACAAGAAGTAGCATCACGATGACAGTGACTGCGATATTAAGCCTATCGTGGCACCCACCGACGAAGAAGACGATGACGATGACGACCATGATCAGGGTCAAGGTGGTGACGCACCTGGTGGAACGGAAAACGCTGCCTTCCACCGGGACTTCTTGATAGATGAAGATTAGCAGTCAGATGATGAGCCACTGGTGAGGACTGTTAGGAGCAGGGTTGTGGCCTCTAAGAAAGGTATAGAGGTATTCGGTGGACGCCTAGCTGGTTCTGCAGCTGATGATACTGATGTCATCGACCCTACTTACATACCTGACCAACCCATCGGTCTAGGGGAGCTAGTATGTCTAAGGGCTCCAGGAAGATGAGAATGGCTCACCATTATGGCAAAAAGGGTAAGAGGCCAATGTTTACTGCGATAACATCTTCTACTACCACCACCATTGCCACACCCACTACTATAGCCACCACTCCAGGCCACCACCACTACCACATCTCCTACCACCACCACCACAGCTACTACCACCACTACCACTCCTCCCACCACCACTACCATAACCACACCACGACTATCCAATCATATTCCACCTCCTATCTTCACTACATCTACCACTACTATAGCCACCACTCCAGCCCACCACCACTACCACATCTACTACCACCACCACCACAGCTACTACCACCACTACCACTCCTCCCACCACCACTACCATAACCACACCACCACTATCCACTCACATTCCACCTCCCATCTTCACTACATCTACCACTACAACCACCACTTAACAAGCAAGTACCTCCACCCAAGCCCAAATGACCCATGGCTCCACTCTACCCAATATCGGGTTAGACGAACAGCTTGCTAACCTCAACCGCATTGTGCTAAGGCTGCTTGCCACAGATGATCTAAGGGCTACATAGCCAAAAAAGCTGATGGAGGTGAATGCAACTCAGGCAAAGCAGATTGTACAACTCAACGAGAAGAATGCCCAGTCTAAGAGAGTTCTAGGCCGAGCCCACCATGCACTTACAAGTCAAAACGAGCTGTTAAAGATTAAGGATGGTGATGATGATGATGATGATGATGATGATAATGATGATGATGATGATGATGATGATGAGGATGAACATGAATCTAATGAAGATGTAGATGTTAATGAAAGAGGACTGAGTGGTAAAGATAAATAGGATGATGATGATCAAGAAGGTGATGCTGCAGCATCAGCCTCCACTCAAGCACAGGAGAGGCGCATAAAGCGAAACCAAGATCAAGGAGCCTCGTCCTCAGCTCCACCTGCTGAAGAGACAATAGATCAAGAAAAAAGTAATGATTAGATGTCTTTGTATTTAAAACTTTTGTACTTGAATTATATATACATTAATGTAATTAATGATTATGTATGTTTGTTTATGTTTTAAATGTCTTGATAAATGGCTTATGTGTGATGTGTTACAAGTTTAATCTAATAGATGAAACTCAACAGACAGATGAATATGATGTTGCTCCCTTTCAGCAAGTCAAGACTCAACTTACCATGATTCTTGACTTGCAAGGGATTGTTAGATGATTTGTGAGCTACACACCGGAGGAAGGAGAGATTATACATGATCTAGCAGATGAGCAACTTGCTGAAATGTTTAGACTGAATCCTAACGAGCTTGTCAAAGATGCTCCAGAAGTTGATATTATGAGTGATGATGAGCTGAAAGATTGGATGAGATTGAGATAGAGGATGTATAGCAGAGCACTATCCACAGGACACTGACCCGAAAGGACACGTTATCCCTAACTTGGGTGAAACATTTGGCAATAGTACTTTTGATAAGTTGGATGAAATAGAGAAATAAAAGGAGAAAGAAGAAAGCACATCCCAAGCTTTGGATGCTAATGCTGATATCAAGAAAGCTGAATGGGTAGCTTGTTTTGTAGAGATGAAAGCCCAACGCGTACCCGAAAAGAAAAATGCCTACACAAAGCTCTATAGAATCAAACGACAGCAGAAAGTGTTAGGCAAGATTATAGCGTGGGTATATTTTGAAGATTTGGAAGTATATGCTGTTAAGAGGGAGAAAGGGATTAAGTATCTCAGATATCCTCATGATCTGAATACTCTTCCTAGTTTTGAGCTCAACCGACTGGCATGCTTCGATATGCTAGATGCTAATCCAAGAAAGATGTCAGGTTGGTTTGAGGCTCTATTGAAGAAGGAGTACCACACCAAATGGGTAAACTTCAGACCTTAACAACCTAAGAGGTTCATTCATAAGTCTGAAGTTGATCCTATATCTAGAAGACCTAAAGTGGTGCTAAAATGGAGTCCTCCACGCACAATGTCCAAGATTCCCTTACGGGAAATGCCTCAAGACTCACTCCACATTTCAAATGGTGGTATTATAATTGGCGGACAAGAGAAACGGTCATAGTTTTGAACAGAGAGGGAAAAATAGAGACTATCAGGGTATTTGACCCAATGTGGCTTACTACCTTGTCTACTAAAGATGTCTGTACTTTATACAAGTGGCCACTGTTCTATGACACGCAGGACATTGTACAAGATCTTCAATTTCAACATGTTATAAAGCTCTGCTTTGCATTCGAGATACATGCAGGAGTCACAAGAGAAGAGAAGTACAAGAAGTTACAAGAACATGTGAATAATGTTAGACGATAGAGTTAACTAGGTCCAAGGGGGAGTTTGTAGATACATGTGTACCTAGTTTATGTGCTTAAATGTAAAAGTCTTTCATGTCTTACATATGTGTAATTTGACGAAATAATGAAATATGATATATGATTTTATGTTTATTTATCTTTAATTCATAAGTATGACTTCTTATATAGGTTTGAGGTTGTTGTACACAATTCTAAGTCAATAATGTTTGAGTAATGTGTTCAACCTAGTCGGATGAGTATTCATGTTAATGGCCCATACTTATGGACCATACGCATGAATACATCATGCTTATGGACTGAACCAGGTGACTGGATCAGTCGTATGATTGAGGCATAAGATTGACTTAGTCGCATGACTGAACCTTCATCGTGCGTATGAATCGATCTCATGATTCAGTCGCACAACTGAACCATACTAATGGTTCAGTCGTACGAATCGAAACCACTAACCTATAAATACCACTTAATTCATGGAAAAACATAAGGATTCAAAACACTTCGAGAGATATTACGAATAGACATAAACCATAGCCATCCAGAGCATCCCAAACAGCCTGTCAAAGTTCATAGTTCGTTCCAGATTGATTCCTACTCGTTCGTAACGTTTAGTTTAATCTTGTATGGATCGGGTTATCGTTCTCACAGATTGGATTGCCAATCAAAGAGGATTCCGCACTATTTGATATGGTTTAAACGCAGAATCAGTTAGTACTCCGTACGTACATGGTCCTAACATCATTGATTTTTGATGACATACCATTTGTCTGGATTGCAACTAAGGTCTAGGACAGGATGGGTCTTCCAACTATAAGAGTCTCTACTGGAGTTGGAGTTAGTTGAGCAACCGTTTCTTGCACTATCTCAGGATGCTCTAACCCATCTTGAGGTATGGAGGTGGATGCCTTGGACTTCTTCTTCTTCCTAGAGACACTTTTCATGGCCTTCCTTTTCCTCCTATTCAAAGTCTTTGTCTGAGAAGACTAGCATTCAACAATAGGTTGTTCTGTTATGTCTTTTTTAGTTGGGTCCTATTCCTTCACAGGTTCAGAAGGAGATGGATTAGGAGCCTACTATGGATTACAATATGAAGTTGGCTGAGATGCAGCTCTAGGTCTAGGTTGTGTTGTTTCAGGGGGTTCAACCGTGACCTTAACTTTAGGAGGAGCTTGACTTAGTGGAGAATGCAAGTCAACAAGTTCTCCCTCTTTAATCTTCTGCTTGATCACTCTAATATGCTCATCCATATTAGATAGAGACATTGTACCAAGCCTCCTTCTGGAGAACCCATATAATTTCAAGGAGCTTATCATCCTCTACCTATCAAAAGACTTCTTTTGACTCTTTTGGATGATAGCTCTTGACTTTGCAGCTTCTCCCCTTATCTTTCTCTTAGCAGCCTTTTGTTCTTGGTAAGTTGTTGCTCAAGCTACTTAAGATACTTAAATTCAACATACTCGTATGATAAAGGAAGAAGTGCAGATGCCTAATAGAGGCCTATGGCACTCAACTTCTTCTTTTTCTCCTTTAAGAGCTCTGTGTCTGCAAGTTCATTAAGTTCCTATAAGGGAAGAGAGATGAGTTCATCTATGTTTTAGTTCTTGGTCCACAAGTAGTTAAACCTGGTTGCCCTTAACTCCTCATTTGAGGTTTTGGCCTAGGGGCTATCATGATAGCAGCTTCTATGAGGCTTGGGAACCCACTTGAATTCTCTCCTTTTAGCTTGCTTTTCCTCTCTCTCTCTCTCTCTCTCTCTCTCTCTCTTTCCCTCTTCCTCCTTAATCTCCTCAGGATGCAGTTTTTGTTTCCTTTTGGTACTTACAGGCCTTGGTGACTCAGGATGGACAAAGCTTTGTCCTTCATTGCTTGGTTTAACAATCAAGCTCTGGCCAAAGAGAGGTTGTGAAGCACCTTCATCAGCTGGTGCCTAACTAAAGGTTGATGATGTTGGAGCAGTTCTTCTAACAAGGTTCACAGCTATTAATAGGTCTTCTGTCAAGGTTTCCCCTTTAGAGATAATCTTAGGGTCCATCTCAACATCCAGTTGACCAATGACATTGCATGTTAGCCTTTGTTTTCTTCTTTGCCTAAACTCTTTAACTATCTTGTCTTGAATCCTCTCAGCTAGTTTATCAGCTTGCATGTTTTGACTTGGATTGGAAAGTGGCATGTGGACTAGAGGATGACTGACATAATACTTTAGGGTTGGAAAATTGAACACCTGTTGCTGCCCCTAAAGTCTATTTAAAATCAGAGCTATTCTATCAGCATCATACCTCTACCCAAGTATTTCATTCTCAACATCATAAGGTGGGGTAGACATAGCTATTGGAATACCCACCTCAAATAGACATTGAATGACTGAGTCCACATCAATACGGACTTGAGGAGGTTGCTGAGTATAAATAATTGCAAGTAAGGTTGGTGAATCCTCAATGTCCATACTCTATGAAGAACACCTAGGTTCTGTGATTGGTTAGACTTTATTCCCTTTTTTGGTAGCATCACTCTCTTGCATAGGTGAGCTAGGGGTTAGGTCTATCACATCCACACGTTTTTGTGTTCTTGGTTGAGTCCTTTTTAAAGGTCCCCCAACTAGTTTTTCTTTTAGATCAGAAATCATAAGTTGCTGATATTGACCCTCCTTTGCAGGGTAGTCACTTGAGATTCCAAGTGACTAACCTTGGATGCTAAATAGGTGTATGTTTGAGTCAGCTTTTGCACCTTTATTCTCATATTCCCCTCATCTTTTTCAGAAGAATCACAAGGGGATGAGAGAACAAGATTGAATTCTTCTTCCTTTTCACTAACACTTTGTTCTTAGCTGTTGGATTTCCCCTGCACCATGATAGATTCAGTTGAAGTGTCAATAGGTTGGTTTACCATGGGTGAGGTTTAATGATGTCGTCATTTAATGAAGTGAGAGCCTTTTCGCTATGGACCTCCTGAGTAGGTTCATAGAGATCCATCTCCATAGTAGGTGGATGATGGGGGCTAGACATGGGAGATGGAGTACTCATATCTCTTTAAGTAAGGGAGGATAAGAGAGACTAATGATACTCATTGAATCCCATGTCTTCATCAGCATAGAATTCTAGGATAAAAATGGGTGGTTTAGATATAGAGGCTAGGATGGTAACCTTCCCCTGAAGGTTGTTCACTAGAGTTTTGAGACTCGAAGTGAAGGCTTAACACTGTTAGGGTTGTGACCTCACAAGGCTAAGCATAAGGAACCTTAGTATCGATCATTCATGAGATGGGAGTGGTTTGCTACTCAGGAGAGGTAGGAGCTCTAGTATCCACTTCCTCCTACATGGTTGGTGATATGGGTGCCTGCATAACCTGAGTAGCTTGTGTAGGGGTTCGTTTGGAATATCATTGGTAGATGATGGTTATTTGTGGTTGTATAGCTGGTTGAGTGGTAGAAGGTGTGGGTTTAATACTAGCTGGTGCTGCTAGGTTGTCACCTTGAGCAATAATCTCTAACATTTTTGGGACAAGGGCTGTTTCTATCTCTGAGAATCCAACAGTTGGCTTCCTTATAGTCTTGAAGATACCAGGCTTCATCTGTCCTTATTTTAGGACATTACATATTCCCCTAAATTATGAGCCCAGTTCATAGTTCAGAATAGGCTAGACATATCTAAGGAACATGCAGAATCTTAAGGAGTCCATGTTTTCAAGGAAATTAGTGAATACAAATTATGAATGGATGAACTTAACCCCATGAACCATCCTATAGACTATATATGAAAGGTCCTCTAGAACTTGGTCCCATCCTTCATGCTTGTTAGATAAACTGTGGATGACAGCATGGAGGAGGTATTTTCATTGAGAGGAAACCTTCCCTTTTCTGAAGGTCCTTACAGAGAGGTCTCCTTCATAGCCCATCTATCCAAAAGAGTGGTTGACAACATACTTGAGGAAGGACAAATAACCCTCTACATCATCTAGCCTAAGGTGTGTGTTTATGGTGGCTGGAGTGATGAAGATTGCCCACCCCTACAATATGGCAGACAATGCCTTCTCTTTATCCATGGTGACCTCTTAGTAGGTCCTCCAGAATTCTAATAGTTGATCCTCATAGAATGGAGTATCTATGGGGAGGGAGGTGAAGTAGTTTGACAAATTAAGAAAGCCAACAAACCTTTAAGAACTAGAATCTTTCTTAGAGTTCAATAGAGCAACTTGATTATGTTGCTTGTGAAGGTGCATGGAGAAATCAGGTTGGTTTCTTTGATCAAGGTTTTCCATTTTAAGGTTGCTTTGTTGAAAAGGAAGATAAGAACAAAGGGAGATTTGTGGGTGAATTTAGGTTAGAGAATTTGCAAATGAAGAAGATAGTGAAAGAGGGGAAATGGTTAAGTGTATATATATATATGAAATGGATTTGATACAAAGTTCTTACAAAAGGATAAACTTTGAAATTCAGATGTCTATCCCACCTCTGAAAAAGGTGCCCAAAAAGGTAGTTTTCTTGAATGTCGAATATCTTCCAACGGTAATCTGTCTCCAACATCTGATTATGAATCCAAAGCACTTGAGCCGATAGGAGTCTCCTTGAATTTGAATCCATAGTCCTACATCTAATTCTAAATCCAAAGCACTTGATCATAACAACTTGCAACATCAATGTATTCAGCTTCAGTGATTAACACAGATATGTAAGATTTTTTCTTGCATTGCCATGAGACAATCCTTCCACCAAGAATTGACATCCCCTAGATGTAGACATTTTTGTCATGTTGCAACCACCATAGTCACTATCTGTATAGGCATGGAGAATAAACTTAGAATTCTTTGGATACCCAAGGCCTAGTTTTAAAGCACATTTGAGATATATGTGAATCCTCTTGACAGCAATTAGGTGTGACATTTTGGGTTTGCTTAATATCTTGCATAAATGCATATGTCAAACATGATATCAGGCCTGTTGGCTGTGAGGTATATAAGAGACCTAATCATAGCTTTGTAAAGATTCTCATCTACACCCTCTCAAAATCGGGTACAAGGAGTGATTTCTAGCTATGGGTGTCTTTGAAATCTTACATCCAGTCATGTTGAATCTTGTAAGTATGACTTGCACATACTTTGACTGACTTATAAAGATGACAATGTCAACTTGCTTCACTTGAATCACTAGAAAGAAATTGAGCTCCGCCATGGCACTCATTTCAAATACGTTCTTCAACAGCCTCTCAAAGTCTTTGCAGAGCTTTGAATTAGTTGACCCAAAGATAATGCCATCTACATAAACTTGAACGCATCAAGTCATTTCCTGTTCCTTTGATGAAGAAAGTTCCATCAATAGTGCCCCTCTTGTATCCATGTTGACAGAGATACTAAGATAGTATCTCATACCACTTCTTTGGAGCTTGGTGTAACCCATAAAGAGCTTTATCAAGCTTGTCGACATAATTAGGATGATCTGGGTCTACAAAGCTAGGTGGTTGTTTGACATACACCTCCTCACAAATCACCCCATATAGAAAAGCACACTGAACATCAAGTTGATAGACCTTGAAGTCCATGGATGCAATAAAACCAAGAAATATCCTAACGGCTTCAAGTCTTGCCACTGGAGCGAAACATATGTGTAGTCAATTCCTTCTCTTGTGCGCACCTTTAAACAACCAGCTGGCCTTATTCTTGCTGACAAGTCCTTTATCATCCTTCTTGTTTGTAAAACCCACTTGGTTCATATAGTAGTCTTCCACAAATAGGTTCTAAAACTTTTATCTTTTAAAGTGAAGTAGCTTCTCTTGCATAGCTTCAACCAAACTACCATCCTTCGAAGTCTCATCAACTTTCTTTGGCTCTATCTGTAATAAGAAGCAAGAGTATAGATAAACGTTTTTTGTCATGGGTTTGTCCTCTTGTTCTTACCCCTGTGTCAACATCTCTAATAATATTTGTAGTGGGGTGTGACTTGTGGATCCTGAGTTGAAGACTCACAACAAGTTGATTTGAAAGATCCAAATTTGAGAAATTTAAATCTGGCAGTAAAGTATCTCATAGCACATCCGCAGACTTATCAAGTAAAACTTGATCCAATAAGTGTGTGACATCATAGATGTTGTCTTCTATGAAGTGGTTAACAACATCGAGAAATTCTTGATCATAGTCACCACCTCCATTTCCTCCTATATTTGAAGCTCCTTCATCTGAATTGTGTGTCTTTGAGCTGGAATATGTAGGCACATCAGATGTAGCAACTCTATTTGTCATAGATATGGTGATAAGAAATCCATCTATAGGGTTAGTTACCCCTAGAGATAAAGTAGTGTTCTTGCTTGGTCTTCTGATATGTCACACAATATATGTAGAATAAAATCTCATTGCTTTAGGTGTGGTAAAGATGATCATGTAGTTAAAAACTGTCTTGAGCTTCATTGCAGACATGTTCATAAGAATTCTTTTGGCACTAGATTAACTCATCTTACTAGTAATTTCTTTTGCAAAAGATCATCTGCAGTAAAACCTATTTCAGCCGGTGAGGTCCAACTTAGGGGAGTATTCAAGATTAAGATTAGGTAGGACTTACCTTAGATTAGTTTTTGTTTATGTTTAAATGTAATAGGTCAAATGTTAGATTACTTTTGTAAGTAAGTTAGTTGTTTGAGTGTAGTTGCCCAACGAAACAATGAGTGAAACTATAGTTCCGCTCATAGTCAGCAGTCTTGTTTCACCCAGTGAAACTGAGTTTCACAGCCGGGCTAAACTAAGCTTGGCCATGATAGTTTCGCTGACAACAAAACTGTTAGCGAAACTATCAACTCTATATATAGAAATTGTTTCTTTCAATTTAGATAATCTTGCAAAACCTTAATTCGTATTATCTTTGTTGCAAGTCTATTCTATATGATGGAATATTATTGATATATCATTGAGCTCTTGTTTATTGTAAGTGTTGGCTTTGATTTGTTTATTTTTGAAAATTTTTGAAATTATGTTAGGTCTTTTTTATTTTCTTTGTCTTTTTTGTCTTTGTCTTAAATTCTTTTTAATAATATTAAAAGAAATTGATTTTTTTTTAAAGTTTTTGTGTCCATCAAAACTATAGTTTCGCTGTTAGTTTCGCTGGTAGTTTCGCTGGTAGTTTCGCTGGTAGTTTCGCTGGTAGTTTCGCTGGTAGTTTCGCTGGTAGTTGCGCTGGTAGTTTCGCTGGTAGTTTCGCTGGTAGTTTCGCTGGTAGTTTCGCTGGTAGTTTCGCTGGTAGTTTCGCTGGTAGTTTCGCTGGTAGTTTCGCTGGTAGTTTCGCTGGTAGTTTCGCTGGTAGTTTCGCTGGTAGTTTCGCTGGTAGTTTCGCTGGTAGTTTCGCTGGTAGTTCGCTGGTAGTTTCGCTGGTAGTTTCGCTGGTAGTTTCGCTGGTAGTTTCGCTGGTAGTTTCGCTGGTAGTTTCGCTGGTAGTTTCGCTGGTAGTTTCGCTGGTAGTTTCGCTGGTAGTTTCGCTGGTAGTTTCGCTGGTAGTTTCGCTGGTAGTTTCGCTGGTAGTTTCGCTGGTAGTTTCGCTGGTAGTTTCGCTGGTAGTTTCGCTGGTAGTTTCGCTGGTAGTTTCGCTGGTAGTTTCGCTGGTAGTTTCGCTGGTAGTTTCGCTGGTAGTTTCGCTGGTAGTTTCGCTGGTAGTTTCGCTGGTAGTTTCGCTGGTAGTTTCGCTGTAGTTTCGCTGGTAGTTTCGCTGGTTTTCGCTGGTAGTTTCGCTGGTAGTTTCGCTGGTAGTTTCGCTGGTAGTTTCGCTGGTAGTTTCGCTGGTAGTTTCGCTGGTAGTTTCGCTGGTAGTTTCGCTGGTAGTTTCGCTGGTAGTTTCGCTGGTAGTTTCGCTGGTAGTTTCGCTGGTAGTTTCGCTGGTAGTTTCGCTGGTAGTTTCGCTGGTAGTTTCGCTGGTAGTTTCGCTGGTAGTTTCGCTGGTAGTTTCGCTGGTAGTTTCGCTGGTAGTTTCGCTGGTAGTTTCGCTGTGCGAAACTATAGACTCCCCGGTACTTTCGCTCATTTTAGAACTATTTTGATTCAAATATTTACCGGGCAAAACTATAGTTTCGCTATTAGCAAAACTATGTGCTATATAATCGTGTAATGCGAAATTGAATGTTCATTTTTCCACATATTGTTTTGCTAGTGACTCGAAGCCCTAAAAGAGAACCTCCCATATGATTTTGATTTAAAGTGTAGTTTTTATGTTATTGATGATCATTCAAACTTTAGGTGTGTGTTTCAAACCTTCATACATAGTTTAGTATAGGTTTAATCAACGTTTAATGGTCATATTTTATTTCGACTCTTCGGTATGTTCATAGTTCATCCTATGAAGGTACACTCGCTTACTACAAAACTGAATGAAAGTTCAATAGTTTTCAGCGAAATTGTGAGGTTTTGCTGTCCGAGCGAACTTGACAATTTTGCTTGCCAAAACTATATTTTCGGCGTGTCTAAACTACTTCTTCGGTTGGCCAAAAATATAAGTGAATCTCTGCCAATATTGCCCTTTTGCTTGCCGAACCTACTGTTTTGGACAACAAATCTATACTTTTGGCCCACGAAATTAATTTTGGTTTTTCGCAATCAGGAATTATCAGTGTCGGTTGTAGACAAGTCAACGTTTGCAGAATCAACGTTAGCTTGGTTTAGTTGCTTTGTAATAAATTTCAATATCAATAATTATTCAAGAACACAGTAAACAAAACACAATTAATGAATAATATGTATTTCATTAAAATATGTTAATGATTACAAATAATGAATGAATTTTGTGATGAATGATGTGACGACTGCTAGGGTTTGATTGTGAGATTTGATGTGATGTTTGAATTGTCGAATTGCTATTGCGGTTGTTGATGAAGCCGTCCATGATTCGAAACCTAGGATCCATTTATATAGACAATGATGTTTTTGTTATTGGAAACACTGGATCGCTTGGGATTTGAATTGTTCCATTAAGGAATCTCCGAATTTCTTAGGATTCGCATAACTGACTTGTTCACTTGTAACACTTGTATTATTTGAATACAAGTGTTTGAACTTCGTAGAAGTATTGTCTTCCGTAAGTGATTGTTCTTCCACATGAGACTTGTTGTTCAGCAGGAAACTTGTTCTTCCGTAGCAACATTGTTCTTCCGCAGATGTTTTATTGTTCCGTAGATGTTTTGTTGTTCCGCAGATGTTTCTTACACTTGGTCAATTTCAGAAATTGACCAAGTATAATGTTTATACCTGCAACCATACATAAATCAACACACATATAAATGGGTTAACCAATACATTATATGCGTACACAATAATGAATTATAAACATTTATTACATATGTTAATTCAAGTACTAAACCTATACAAAATGGACTAGATCTACTGATCCTAGACCTAACAATACTCCCCCTTAGGCTTAGATACTTGTAATCAGTTCTTCAAGACTAAAAGCTCCTTTAATCTTGACACCATTTTCTTCTGAAGATATGATACTGCATCCTTTTGATCATCGTATTTGTACTTGATCTCCATTCTGCATATCCTTTGAAGTGTCTCAAAAGTCAACCCTAATATATCTTCTTCAGTGGTGAGGGTTTCTACAACACATTGGTTGTTAACAATCTCTAGTTCATCTTCTTCTAAGATTCTCAGTTTTGATATATCTTCAATGTTAGCTCCCTTCAGCATCCCAGCATTACACCTTCTTCTCTTGTATGCCTTTGCATGCAACTTATCCACAACTTGAATCATGTGCATATATAGACACAAGTCATTCTGAGCCCTTTCATTAGTTAGCTTTGGGAAGAATTTGCCGTGAAGGTATGAAGTATAACTAGGGTGGAGTAGTTTGATCTCCAGTGGGTCAAATATTCTGATTCTTTCAGCTTTCTAACCTTCTGCATTCCTTAGCAGCACTAATTGTTTGGTCTTCTCAACATATCCCCATTTTGTTATGGGATATGTATATTGATTCCCATCTATTCTTTTAACAATAGCTGACTTATTGCTTTGACATCCAACCCTCTTCAAGAACTCATCATCCACCATTGTAGAGGACTTAAATTTCGACACACATATAAATGGGATATGTATATTGATTCCCATCTATTCTTTTAACAATAGCCGACTTATTGCTTTGACATCCAACCCTCTTCAAGAACTTATCATCCACCATTGTAGAGGACTTAGATTTCGATCTGTTCATTCTTTGTAACCTTCTTTTGTGCTCATCATCCTCCCTCTTTGCTTCTTTAAGCACATCATCTCTGAATTTTGTCTTTAACTTTCCCACCAACATCGAGAAATCTCTTCCCCTTGAGTGAATTGGATAGCTAGACATTGTAAGAGTCTGCAGATCCTTGATGTCTTTCTCATGAAGTCTCACCGCTGCCTCTGTATCATGGAAATATTCAATTCTTTCAGAGGTTCTCTTGATAATTGCATAATCCTAGTCTGGATCAAATTTCCAGGCCATAATCCTGTTCTCTTCTTTAGAACTGGGAGTTGTGATATGATCATATAGCTTTATGAGAGTTGATTCTGTTTAGTAATCTCTCTAACAGTTGTTCCTAATGGCCACACTTTCCCAGGAATGACTGCCCTTGGTTCTTTAATCAATTTGTCTATGCCTTTGTGTTGATCTTTTGATTCAACAGTTATAGGATCAGTAGTGAGTTTGCTTTGTTGTTCAAATGATGGGTTTGGAGCTTCAGTTCTGAATCTGACTCCAGTGTCAAGTTCAACATTCATTACATGTTCCATCATTCTTCTTAGTTCAGCAACACTTCTTCCTTCAAGCTCATGAGCCTTGTAATTATGTCCCTAAAGCGAGCATACCATATTGTATTTGCTGAGTTTAGTAGTGTCACAATGGCCTAGATCTTTCTTAATTTTTTGAATGGCTTGAAATGTTATGAATACGTCATAATCACAGTTAGGATTCATAAATATTGCAACCTCAAACTCTTTCAATGTGTTCTTCATCTTAGACATATTCATCCTTTCAACCATGTCATATAGAAATCCATGGATGATCAGGGTCATAAACATAGCAGATTCAGGCCTTTCTTCCATTATGTCTTTTGTTGTCATAAGATCATCATTCTTTATGTCTTCTTGTGCTTTGTTAGATTCACCTTCAATCAGGTCTTTCCATTCAGCATCACTCTCATCTTCATCTTCAACATGAATTACTTGTTTTAATGGTGACACATCCACTGAAGCAGTGTGCTCTGAAGATGTATGCCTTGATCTTTTAGAAGAATCATCAACATTGATTGCCTGTTTCTTTGTTGAGCCCAAATACTTCCTCTTCCTTGAGTATTGAATGAGTTGCATAGAAGATTTAGCAGGTTTCTTTAGTTGGTTTGATTCAAGGGCATATATCTTCATCTTGAGATGATCGATCTCTTATTCTCTTCTTTTCAACAGAGCTGATTGATCATAGAGAGTGTCATTCATTTGATCAACTTTCACTGTTAGTTTTTCATTTTCATCTTTCTCTTTTTTTACTACTTCTTTAAGCTCAGAGTCTTGTTGAAGAAGGGCATCAATCACTTCATTATTACACATGGCATCTTCTCTCAAGCTTTTGATTCTTAATTCTAGTTGCATCAACATTTCATCCTTTCTTTCAATTATTCCTTTCAGCATCTTGATTCTTTGCTTTCTATTGTTAGACTTCAGAACAAGTTCGTTGTATTCAACAACCAGATAGCTCTTGCTGACAAGGTTATCAGTATCACTAAGATCATCCTCATTGTAGGCAATCACATCAACATAGTTTGCCTTTTCTTCTTCTTCCTGATGGTCAATGACCGAAGAGACTGGTTCAGTTTCATTTGAGAGTACAGGGATTCAGTTTTGGTTAATGACAGTTGAACTGTACTTGCTTGTGAGGCTAACTCCGTCTCCCCAGTGTAAATGCTCTTAGTGGCTGATTTTTCTGGATTTGGAGGTTGTTGAAAAAGTTACATTTGAAGCTGATTTGGTGATTGAGGGTGGATTGGAGAGATTGGTTTTGTGTTTTGGCTGGCTGGTGATTGTGCTTGGGGTGTTTGTTGTTGATTTGTTGATAGAGGGTGAATAGGAGAAATTGGTTCTGTGTTTTGGCTGGTTGGAGATTGTGTTTGGGGTGTTTGTTGTTGATTTGGTGATAGTGGTGAATAGGAGAGATAGGTTCTGTGTTTTGGCTGGCTGGAGATTGTGTTTGGGGTGTTTGTTGTTGATTTGGTGATAGGGGGTGAATAGGAGAGATAGGTTCTGTGTTTTGGCTGGCAGGTGAGTTTGGTAGGGATGGGGATGGATGAGGTTGATGATGTATGGGTGATATATCTGGTGAGTGAGTGTCTTGAACAGAGTGGGTTAGAGAGTTCTCTTGTTGATCTTCCCACACAAGTTCTAGAGGAATATTTGAAGTAGCATCAACCACATGTGCAAACATACGCAAGCCTCCTCCTTCATATTTCCCAGATATTTTGTTCAACATGGATCTGCCAAGGTGTGCTTGAACGAACACACCACCATCCATAGTAGTTCCAGGTAGATCAGCTTTAATGATTAGTTGCAGAAACCTTGGAAACATATACATCTTGTTAGCCTTCTATACTTTTACGTGATCACATAAGCAGTTGAAGATGTACTTTGAGTAATTATAGGTTCTTCCCTTAAAAACACCAATAATCCCTGAAGATATATTCCTTGAAAATCTATCAAGTCTAGATTTTCTATTTGAGATGCACTTAAGATAAGTGTGATAGATAAATCTATACGACTTGTAGAGTCTTCCATTCTTGATTTCTCCCTTGTCGAAATCACCATCACACCCCATCAGAAGAAAAACTTTCTCTATGTATTCATTTATGAACACATCAGCATGACCAGCTTCGAATTCTCCCAACTCAAGAACCCTTCTTATTGTTTGTTCATCGACTCTCAGTCGTCGATTCTTCACATTAGCCACAATAAGTTCACCATCTTCTTCTATGTGTGCAGAGTTTCAGAAATCAGTGATATGTGATTGATGAATCACAGGCTCTTCTGATAAGGCATAGAACAGCCTCGATCTTCTTAGATATCTGATAATTTCTTGACACCCTTCTGAAACAGGATTGTCAGGGTTTAAGAAGGCACACGCATTGTGTTCTCTCACAAATCGATTATCCATCTTTTCATAAGAAGAAGATTTCGTTAGAATCTCATTATTGATATGAGAATACAAATAGTTGTGAGATAAAACAAGAATCAAACAGTTCTTTCTTGAATATTACGACAAGTTTTACCTTAATAACAACAGATTAAGAACACAGATATATGTTTGTTTAATGTTTTGATTTGGTAATATTTGAATGTTATGAAAAGGAGAAAAGTTTGTTGAGAGTGTGTTTTTCTAGGTCTGAAAAATGAACTGAAAAAGTGAATAATGATGTTTGAAGTCAAACAACATCATTTATACTCTCTTACACATTAATTTTACCCCGTTAATTAAGTGGGACCCACAACATATTCTTCCCCAGATCATCTACGGATCCCATAAATCATCTGCATATGACTTAACGACATCTGCTGATGAATTATAACTTGCATTTTCACAGATTACCAAACTATGAAATTAAGTTATATTTGTTCATCTTTGCTCATCCGTAGTTTACCAATCTACGAATAAACATTAAAAATTTTCAACACTATAGCTTCTGCTGATGCATAAGATGGCACTGTAGCTTCTGCTGATGCTTGAGATGGCATTGTAGCTTCTGATGATGCTTAAGATGGCACAGTGTAGAGAATTATTGTTGTATGGTCCAAGTCCATTGCTTAGAACCATTTATTGCTTTTGGACCTTGTTAACTTTGTATACATGACAATTTAGCACAAGAAAGTTTAAAATGATTTTAAAGACAAATTCATGTATCTAGGAGCTAAGATGATGCATGACAATTTAGCACAAGAAAGTTTAAAATGATTTTAAAGAAAATTTCATGTATCTAGAAGCTAAGTTGATGCTCAGATTCCAATTCCTTCAAATTGATAATGAAACAGACAAAGCTGATGATGGATAAATTTAACTTCATGTAATCTACTCCCTCTAAATTTGTGATTAATGATGACATTAAGCATTTATCATAAATTTCAAAGAAGAATAGCATGAGTGACATTTAACTGTATGATGATGCTCAGACATATATACACATACGATGGGATCATACTATAATACTAAGCCTCTTCCTCATGAATTATTTTGTTGATTTGATACCTAAACAAAAGGTTCTGATTGCAAGTATATTTTCCACTAAATCCATACAAGAGCTCATGTATCAACTAGGCATGCTGTTTATCATCTTTCCATATTGATTTGGGAATAACTGTTATGGGCTTCATATTCAAGTCACAGAGATTTTGTCCTCTCTTTGCAATACAAATCATCACTTTTTCACACTTAAGAACTATCTACTTTAAGTTATAAGTTCTATCTTCAGATACATTTGGCATCTCATAAATGCAATGATGTAAAAGTTCTAGATTAATATACAATTGATCACATAGGATTCTTTTGAGAGCATCGATATTATCATTATCAGGTCACCAGGTCTTTACTCACGTAAAACAGAGGTGCCTTTAGCCCAGGTCTTTGTTCACACAAAACAGAGGGATGATGTGGATCATGAGCTTTTCACCTTTTTTAAATGATATTCAGTATGGTGATCATACACCCAGGTCTTTGTTCACACAAAACAGAGGGAGATGATTTGCAAAGATAGATATTATTAAGTGTTGGTATATAGTGTGTTTAGATGAGTGATTTGATCACATCAGAATAAGACTCACTTTGTATTCTCAAAATGAAGTTTCCCATAAACAATCACTTAGCATTATGTTTGGCATGCACTCAGTGAAGTTTCCACCCAAGATGAATCTACTCACATATCAAGAAACTAGCTGAGATTTATTGTTATATATGAATTTAAGAATAAGCCAAGATATAGTGTACTATCGTTTCCCAAGCATATTTATGGTGAAGCATCACTACACATAGTATTTTGTTTGTTTAAATTGATTAATCTAAGTTAATCATGCCTAGAGACTCAATTAGAAAATTAAATCTAACTGAATCAAAGGCTTTAGTGAATAAATCAGCAAGCTGATTTGTTGTATCCACTTTGACTAACTTAATCAAATCCTTTTTTGAGCAATATCTCAAAAAATGATATCTTATCTCAATATGTTTTGTTTTACTATGTTGCACACGATTAGCAGTTATAAACATAGCAGCAGAATTGTCTAGATAAATTGATGCTTGAAGGAAGTTGTAACCATAGTCAAGCAATTGGTTTTGCAACCAAAGTACTTGAGAGCAACCAACTGAAGAAGCTATGTACTCAGCCTCAGCTATGGATACAGTTATGTTGGTTTGTTTCTTGCACTGCCATGATACTAGCATTGGTCCGATAAATTGACATCCACCAGATGTTGATTTTCTGTTACTATTACATCCACCATAGTCACTATCTGAGTATGAGTAGAGTGTAAAGTCTCAATCCTTTGGATACCAAAGACCAAGTCCTGGTTTTCCTTTGAGGTATCTGAAAATCCTTTTTACAGCATTCAGATAAGACTCCTTTGGATCAGATTGGTACCTAGCACACACACATACATCAAACATAATGTCAGGTCTACTGGTAGTTAGATACATAAGTGAACCTATCATTGATCTATATAGATTTTGATCAATAGATTTTAATGAAGGATCATGAACAACCTTGTCAACTGTTGATGCTGGTGTTTTGCATGAGGATACTTCAGCAAGATTGTATTTCTTCAGAATTTGATGTATGTATTTTTCTTGATTGATGAATATCCCATCTAACTTTTGATGAAATTGAAGACCAAGAAAGAGGGTTAATTAAGCCATTGAACTCATCTGAAATTCAGATTTCATCAGTTCTTCGAAATTTATACACAATCTTTTATTAGTTGAGCCAAATATGATGTCATCAACATATATTTGAACAACTAAGAGATCTTGATGTTCTTGTTTGAGAAAGAGTGTCTGATCAATGGTTCCTTTTTTGTAGCCATGCTTGAGCAAGAAAGATGATAGTGTTTCATACCACTTTCTTGGTGCTTGATGAAGACCATACAAGGCTTTATCTAGCTTCTATACCCTATGGGGATAATGAGGATCTTCAAAACCAGGGGGTTGTGACACATAAACTTCCTCATCAATCTTCCCATATAGGAATGCACACTTGACATCCATCTGATACACAGTAAACTTCTTATATGATGCATAAGCCAAAAACACTCTTATAGCCTCAATTCTTGCAACTGGTGCAAAAACTTCATCATAGTCTATTCTTTCTTCTTGAGTGTATCCTTGTGCAATCAACTTTGCTTTGTTTCTTACAATAATCCCTCTATCATCCAGTTTGTTTTTGTGTAGCCACCTTGTTCCAATAGGATGTTGACCTTCAGGTAAATCAACAAGAGGCCATACCTTTTGCTTTCTAAATTGTTGAAGCTCTTCTTACATAGCTTCAATCAAACTATTGTCTTTTAAAGCAGCAGTGTTGTTTGGAGGGACTACTTGAGATAGAAAACAGGTGAAGAGACAAAGGTTGGCAGTACCACTTTGGCTCCTTGTAGTTCTTTTTGTAGGATCTCCAATGATGTTGTTGACTGGATGAGTCTTATGGATTCTCATTGATGGAGTTGATTCAACTGGTATAGATGATTCCAGGTTAGTCATTTCCATTGCCTCAGAAGTTTGAGAGTTTAAGAAATAGTCAAAATGTTCAACATGAGGTGAATGATCATGAGTGTCTTCTATACGGGATGTAGGAGCATCTCTAGTATCGATTTGCTCTTCCGTAGGAACTTCTCCAGAACCATTCTACTCTTCCATAGGAACTTCTCCGGAATCATTTTGCTCTTCCTTAGGAACTTCTCCGGAATCATTTTGCTCTTCCGTAGGAGTTACATGAACTTCTCCGGATGATAAGTGAGGACTTGAATCCTTTCCAATGTTTGTTGTATTCACTTGAGAGCATGGATCTGTTAAAGGGACATCATTCACATCTCCGGATGCACCATGTTCATTTCCACATGTAGTGTCTGCAGCTGCTGTTGATGTGTTTCCATCCAAGTATGGGTGAATCCTTAGAGGATCAGCAAATAATGATACTTCAGTCATATGAGGTGGAACAAATGGATAACATACTTCATCAGATTCTGCAGTGTTCAAATGATCATAGTTAAATGATTTAGTTAAAGCATCTATGTCAAACAACCATGATGAACCTTTAACAAACTTAGTAATATAGATTCATCAAAGGAAACATTAGGATTTTCTTCCATAATGTTATGTTGTGGATATAAACCCTATATGATTTAGATGTTGAAGAGTATCCCATAAAAAAACCATCATATGCTTTTTCTAAAAATTTTCCCAATGACTCTTTTATGTTCAAAATAGATACATGACATCCAAAGACTTTAAGATATCCGATGTATGGTTTTCTTTTAAACAAGAGCTCATAAGGATTTTGTTCTGTTCTTTGACAATTAATGTTCTGTTTTGAACATTGCAAGCAGTATTCACAGCCTCAGCCCAAAAAGTGATGGGCAATTATGAATCAGCTAGCATTGTTCTGGCTGCTTCAATCAAAGTTTTGTTTCGTCTTTTAGCAACTCCATTTTGTTGTGGAGTTCTTGGTGCACTGAATTGCCTTACAATACCTTTGTTCCTGCAAAACGAATCCAGTTCAAAATTGACAAATTCAGTACCATTGTCACTCCTAAAAATTTTAACTTTTTGTATCAAGTTGATTCTCAATCTTGATGATAAAGTCCATTAATGTTTCTGATGTTTCATTTTTTGGTTTTAAGAAAAAGACCCATGTAAATCTTGTGAAATCATCAACTATCACCAAACAATATTGCCTTTTTCCAATGCTCATCACATTGGTAAGACCAAACAGATCCATGTGAAGCAATTTCAGTGGTGTAGTATTAGTATTGATAATTTTGGATTTATGTGACACTCTATGTTTTTTTCCTTTGTAAGAAGAAGAATAGTGAGTTGAGCAATGAAACTCTTTGTTTGGCAATCCAATGACCAAGTCATTTTTCACCAATTTATTCATGTTCTTCATGTTAGAATGGACAAGCCTTCTATGCCATAATTGAGATACATCTTCTGATAGCTTAGATAGAAGGCATGTTTCATGGTTTGTGAGAGAAGTGTTGTTCATATCCAAAACATAAGTGTTTCCTTTTCTTGCTGCTTTGAGGAGAATCCATTCTTCTGGAACATTAAATCCTAGCTTAAGAATGTAACAATTAGTATTATCAAACAATGTGGTATAATTTTGATCACAAATTTGAGACACACTAAGTAGATTATACTGTAAATTTTCACAATAATTTACTTTCTCGAAATTGAGCACACCATTTGTTATCATTCCTTCACCAACAATTTTACCTCCCTTTTTATCCCCACCAAATGCCACATAAGAAGCATTTTTAGGTTTGAAGTCATGGAGAAGTGAACAATTTCCTGTCATATGCCTGGAACAACCACTGTCAACATACGAAGTCTTAGTGATCTTGAGAAGTGAACATTTTTAGGTTTGAAGTCATGGAGAAATAAATCAATTAGAAGTGACAACCCAAGTCTTAGTGATCTTGGGTTTGTCAACAGTGTCTAAGATAGTTACTCCTTCATGAACAAGTCTTGAAGTTTCAGTTTTAGTTTTGGTTGTTTCATTTTGATTTGTTTTAGATGAGGATGATTCTGTTGAATGGGATGTTGATGAACTAGGTTCTTGTTTCTCAATTTCTTCTTGATTCAACTTAATTTTGTTCATTTGAGACTTTGGTTTTGATAATGAAAATTATGATTAAATATCTCACTATCTTTTGTTTTTGAATGAGGTATATGAATTCCCTTTTCAAATTTATCATAGAATGCATCATCATCCTTTGTTTCCTTATCAGTCAAATCTACCCGTTTGTGAGGTGTTTTTGACTGCTGGACAGTTGGTATTTTCTTCAATTGATGAGCACTTGATGATGTTTTGTCCTTTGACTTTGACTTTGATTGCAGTTTAGACTTCTTCAGTTTTGAACCCTTTTCACAATCAGTAGATTGAGTATCTGATTCAGACTTATCTGACTCTTTCTTCTTTGTGCATTTTGTCTTTTTCTCTTGTTGAAATAACATTCCTGATTGGAATGATTATTTTTGTTGCAGATGGCACAATGTTTGTTGAAGTAGCAATAAGCAGTCATGTGATTGTTCATATTTCATATGGAACAGTAACTATTGAAGTAGCAGTCATCTGTATTGTGATTTGTCATATCACACCACGTGCAATACATTTCTTCAGATTCTTCTTTAGGCTGATCTTTCTTCTTTTTCTTGTTCGGTTTGGGAGCCTTCATTTCCTCTTTTGAAGAATTTGATTTGTTCTTGCTATTTTTTGAAGTATCATCAATTGAATCTTTCTTGTCCTTTAATGAATTTTGTTGCTTCAGATTCAACATCTTTTGTTTGTTAACAGCTTCTCTTTTTGGTACCTCATCCGTAGATTCGACTTTCTTCTTCCGCAGAAGTTCTACGGATTCAGTAGACATTGCTTTCCGCAAATCTTCTACTGAAGATTTTTCTTTTGTTTAGTTGATACTTGTTTCTTCTTACCTTTATCTGCATGGGATTAAAGTACTTCTTTAGTTGATCCGCAGCTATCAACTTCTTTTTGAAGATTCAGTTCTTGAAGTTCTTCATTGAGTTCAGCAATCCTCTTGTAGATAGTCTTTAGCATGTTTCTCCGCTTTGGAGGATATTGCAGCTTTGATTCTTCAAGCACTTTTGGAATACCGGTTTTAATATGAACATTCTTACCAATGGTCATTTGATCAACATCATGTTCATCAGAATCATCCAAGTCATCACAATTATCATAATCAAATTCTGAATCATTTTGATTTATAAATTCTGATTCATAGGATTCAGTTTCACTCACCTTAGCTTTATTGTTAATGTTGATTTGAGTTGATTCTGTTTCAATCTTGGTGCTAGGCACAAAATGATTTGACAGAGTGTTAGTCATTTGTTTCAGGTAGAGATGTGTAATTATCATTTATAGGTGGTGCAATAGCATTATAACCCAACCCATACCTGTTTTTTGATTCAATATAAGAATTTAACAGCTTCTCATATTATTGAGATGATAATTGAAACTTCTGAAGTTTCACTTCAGTTGAAGCAAGATTAGCCATGGATTTTGTTAAGGAAGTGGTCACATGCTCAACTTGGGCTTTTAGGCTATAGTTTTCAGAAACAAAATTTTCTAAATCCTTTTGCAAAGAGTTAATTTTGATTTGATACAATTTATGTTCTCTAACATGTGATTCATTCAAAATCATAGTTTCTTTTACTTTGTCAGCCAATTGTTGAGCATGGACTCTATAACGTTTAACTTCCTCAACACATGTTGATGAACACAACCTTTCTTTTACCTCTCTGGCCATTGGAGGAACTTTGTGTTCCATATGAGCCACCAATGCTTGATTTTCTTCCAAGACTTCTTTTTCATACATACTTCAGTCACACATTCCATCTTGAAGTATGATCAGCCCTGACTCTTTTGAGTTGCTTGGTCCAGCTGATTTATTGGTGGATGGTGGGGATGTATTGATCAGTTGAGATTGTCTGTGCAGAGATCTTTGAGAGTTTGACTGTTGATGAGGTTGAGTCTGATGTTGCTGATGTTGCTGATGTTGTCTCATCTCTAGATATGACTCTTGATTACATTCTCTAGAGAAATGTCCATAGAGATTGCACTTGAAGCATCTTACCTTTGATTTGTCAACACCAATCTTTGATGTTTTACTTGTTGTTGCCAAGTTCTTGTTTCTCCTGAGATATTGCTTCGCTCTATAAGCAATCATTGCCATTTGCCATTGTAGGTCCATTTCTTCCATTACATCAGGATGTAGTTCTTCAAAGTCTTGCTCGCAGATATTTGCTGACGTTAGAGAGCTTCCTAGATATGCTTGAAAACTAGAACAAAATGCTGCAAAGGCTGCTTTTTTTCTTCAGAATCCAATATCACAGTGATTGGTTCTGACTGATTATTTGATTGTGAAAACTTTGCTGTTGCTGCAGTTGTATTTTTTCTATCAACAGTTCTTCCTTTATCCTTTTGATTTTTACTTTGAGATGATTTCTTTGAGGGTTTAAAAGCATAAAAGCTAACTTCCTCCTCATTATCACTCAAAGCACAAGTGTTATCACTTTCATTGTTTGATATAAATGCACTTCCAACATTATTTGTTTCTTTAAAGTGATAAGGTGAGACATGGGTTCTCACACTCTTGTTTTTGATTTTTCATCCATTTCAAGAGCTTTTACTTTTGCAACCAGTGTATCTAGACCAGTTGACTTGAGATCTATGGTATTCTTGAACATGGATACTGTTTGCTTCCAACTTTTTGGCAAAGTGTGCAACATTTTCTTGTTTATTCCTCATTGGTATATTTCAACTCCAAAATATTCATCGCAGTTACCAACTGCATGAATCTATGAAGTTGTTGAGGAATTGATTCACCCTCAATATGATGAAATGTTTCATATTGTGACCTGAGGGTGTCTTTCCTTATGCTTTTGATCTCATCACTCCCTTTGCAGAGACTATGAAGAATCTTCCACAAGGAGTTAGCTGTTTTGTTGTTCTCACACCTGATCAATATCTCTTCAAGTAAAGCCATACTAAGCAAACTGTATGCTTTGATATCAACTTTGACCTTTTTGATATCATCAGGTGATAGATCTTTGGTACTGATTGGTTGATTTTTATCATTATAATCCTGCCCAAGGGTGAGTGGAATATAACGACCTTCAGTGATGGACTCCCATAAGTCAAAATCTGTGTAGTTCACATGATTCTTGAACTTGATTTTCCAGGATTTGAAATCTGCTTTGGTTTCCAACTTCGGTGGTTGGTAAGATGATCCACTCAAGTTGCTCATGATGTTAATGATGAGAATGATCAACATGATCTGCTATTCAACTAATTTGAATGTAGATACGAGTTACTCTAATCGACTGTTGTTGAATAACAAACAAGTTTCACACAAAACTCTTTAAAAACAGTAGATCTAATCAGTAAAAACTGACAAATCTACAGAATTCAAAGCAGTTAAATACAACTAACACTGATAGATCAATCGATCTAGATCAATGAGCACTTTGCTCTCATACTACCTATGAATCCAAGGATCGCAATCAAGAATTATCAGTGTCGGTTGTAGACAACTCAACGTTTGCAGAATCAACGTTAGCTTGGTTTAATTGTTTTGTAATAAATTTCAATATCAATAATTATTCAAGAACACAGTAAACAAAACACAATTAATGAATAATATGTATTTCATTAAAATATGTTAATGAATACAATTAATGAATGAATTTTGTGATGAATGATGTGACGGTTGCTAGGGTTTGATTGTGAGATTTGTTGTGATGCTTAAATTGTCGAATTGCTATTGCGGTTGTTGATGAAGCCGTCCATGATTCGAACCCTAGGATTCATTTATATAGACAATGATGTTTCTGTTACAGGAAACACTGGATCGCTTGGGATTTGAATTGTTTCCGTTAAGGAATCTCCGGATTTCTTGGGATTCGCATAACTAACTTGTTGACTTGTAACACTTGCATTATTTGAATACAAGTGTTTGGATTCCGCAGAAGTATTGTCTTCCGTAAGTTATTGTTCTTCCGCAGGAGACTTGTCGTTTAGCAGGAAACTTGTTCTTTCGCAGCAACATTGTTTTTCCGCAGATGTTTTGTTGTTCCGCAGATTTTTGTTGTTCCGCAGATGTTTCTTACACTTAGTCAATTTTAGAAATTGACCAAGTATAATGTTTGTACCTGGAACTAGACATAAATCAACACACATATAAATGGGTTAACCTATACATTTAATGCATACACAATAATGAATTACAAACATTCATTACAAATGTTAATTCAAGTACTAAGCGTATACAAAATGGACTAGATCTACTGATCCTAGACCTAACAATTATTCGTTAATATTTATTTTAGTACATCTTTATAATGTGTTTCATCTACTTCTTTTTAGATAAATGGCTAATTTGAAATTTGATGAATGGAACAACATTACATCCGTTCTTGATGATAGGAATCCAAAGGCCATGGGATTTGGTGACTGTATACAATGGCACCAAGGTTCACCTATAGCTTATGCGATCTCTCACTCTCCTTTTGTATATGATCTTCATATCTGAGACTTCTGGAGATCCACTAATGCAAGACCGTTTAAGGGGGTTTGGTCACTTACAACACAGTATACAATAAGGAGAGATTGATTTTAGAATACTTAACAGATCAAATGGGAAACTAGAAACCAGTTATAATGATTCTAAGAAACAAAAGTAATTAAGAGACAGATTAAGAACAAAAATACACAATTGTTTAGTTTTCAAGAATGTTATATATTGCTCTCTAGTTCCTTACAAGTGTTACAAAGCATACATTAAGATACAAAGGACTAGAGATACTTTATACTACGTCCTACAGCCAGTAATACTTTGAAGGCCAGCTGGATACATGATCTAGACAACAACAAAATCAATATAGAGTCAAAAGGTAGATTTCCTTTTAACTAGTGACCATGACATGCCATAGTTCACATCAAAATATATTACAGAAAGGATAAAAGTACATAAAGTAGAAAGAAACAGACTCAAGACCTCAATGTACAGTTTACCAAAAGCATGGACCTTTTCACCAACTTATGAAAGTTGGTGAGTCAAACAGCGTTGCAGCGAAAAGGTGGTGTAACTTTATGGTAAAAGGTACATTAGATAAAGCATGTACTCAAAAGTCTTCGGAAGAGATCTGTTTTTGTTAGGACCTGGTATTTGAACGAAATACCTGGAGATTAGCGTGTAAACCAGATCAAATAGTACGAAATCCTATTTGATTGGCGATCCAATCAGTGAGAACAAACGAAGAATCAATCAGGAATTGAAACTAACATTAGAAATCGATTGGGAATCGATCTAATGTGTTCTGTGAACTTGGAGAACGAATTGGGAGGCTTCTGGACGGCTAGGGTACGTCTGGAATCGTAATTAATTGAGAGTCTATATTTTTCACGAATTTGGTTGTATTTATAGGTTGGTATTATTCAATCGTGACTTAACCATTAGTATGGTTCAGTCGTGCGATTGAACCATGCGGTTGTTTCATCCGCACGACTGAGTGTTCAGTCGTGCGACTGAGCCAATCTTATGTGTCGATCATACGACTAATCCAGTCACCCGTTCAGTCGTGCGACTGAGTCATTCGTATGAAGTTGTTCATGCTTATGGTCCATTCGCATGGGCCATTCGCATGAGAACTTCATTATGTTAAGTTTGAATGCATTAATTAGTAAACATTATATGTAAACATTCAACCAATCACTAACCCAATTAAACAATTTTATATCAACACATTAATGAAATATTAATCATTACAAATCACAATCAACCAATACCATTTCATTAATCATATCAAATTACACCAGAATTAGATAAACAAGATCTATTACATTTCATATCATGATCTAGGGACATACATGTATCAACAAACTCCCCCTTGGACATAGATCTCTCTAATCTTCTGTTTTCTGCATAACCTCTTTGTATTTCTTGTACTTCTCCTCTTTTGTGACTCCCGTGTGAATCTCAATCGTGAAGCAGAGTCGTATAACTTTCTGGAACTGGAGGGCTTGTACAATATCCTGCGTATCATAGAACAGTGGCCACTTGTATAGCGTATATACATCACTTTCTGACAAGTTTGTAAGCCACATTGGGTCGAATACCCTGATAGTATCCATTTGTCCCTCTTTGCTTATGACTATGACCTCTTCAGTTGTTCTCTAATCATAGTACCACCACTTAAAGTGTGGAGTGAAATCATGTGGCATTTCCCTGAGTGGGATTCTTGACATTGTGCGCGGAGGATTCCACTTCAACACTATCTTAGGCTTGCAAGTAATGGCATCAACCTCAGACCTTCTGATATACCTAGTAGGCTGTTGAGGTCTGATGTTAACCCATCTAGTGTGGTACTCCTTCTTTAGGGCAGCCTCGAACCAGCCTGACATCTTCCTCGGGTCAGCACACAAAAGCTTTAGTTTGGCCAGCTGGTTGAGCTCAAAACCTAGTAAGGTCTTCTGATCATGTGGGAATCTAAAGTACTCTATGCCCTGTTCTCTCTTAACTGCATATGCATTGAGATCTTCAAAGTACGCCCATGCTATGATTCTTCCTGACACCTTGTGATGTTTCTTGACTCTATAAAGTTTCATGTAGGAATCCTTCTTTGGTGCAGTATGTTGGGCTCTAACTTCTTCAAAACATGCAGCCCACTCAGCCTTTCGAATGTCAACATCATCATTTGAAGGTTGGGTTGTGTCTTCTGCTTTCTCTGTTTCTTGCTCCATATTGTTCAGCACCTCAATAGTATCGCTGACAAGGGATTCACCCAGATTGGGGACCACATTACCCTCATTGTCAGCGTACTGAGGATACTCCTCGGTAGTGACATCTTCGATCTCTACATCATCAACATTGTTGAACTCTTCGTCACTAGTCGAATCGCATGTCGGAGCATCTTTTACTATTTCATCTGGATTTAGCTCGAAAAGCTCTGCGAGTTGCTCATTAGTTAGATCATGAATTATTTCCCCTTCTTCAGGGGTGTAATTTACTGACCTCCTGACAATCCCTTGCAGATCAAATATCATCGTTAGCTAAGTCTTAACCTGCTGAAGGGGAGCAACATCAAACTCATCTCTTGGTAAGATTGATCTGTTTGGTTTAAACATTCCACACATAAATCATTAGTAGTTAATCAACCAGAAAAGCATTAAAGTAATATAAACATTAAATACATTGTGTTCAATTACGTGATTCAAATACAAAAGAAGATAAATACATAAACATCTAATTGTTACTTTTATCTTGGATCATGGTTTCATCACTTGGAGGAGCAGAGGTAGAAGCTGATTGATCTTGTCTGTTCTTTGTCCTTTTCTCCTGACGTGTAGTAGTGGCCAATGCAGGTGCATCCTCTCCTTCTGCTTCATCATCATCCTCAGTAGCACTCTCATCATCCTCATCACTATCTTCATCATCTTATCTCTGTCTCCTTCCCTGATCTTTAATGGCTCCTCTTTAGACCTTTTCAGTTTTAACAGGATCAACTTCCTTGCCTTCTCCAGCTCCTCTATTTGCTTACTTGATACGACACTTTGAGCTTGGAGTTGGTCCATCTTGATGCTCTGAGCAGCCAACTGCTGGGCCTGCTCCTTAATTACTCGATCCTGCTCTGCAACTTTATGAGATTGTGCAGCAGTCAGGTCAGTAAGCTAGCGGATCTGAGCTGTCTTTTCCTCATCAGCCGCCAGTAAGCGCATCACCATTCTGTTAAGTGCTAACAATTGTTCCTCTACCAGATTGCAGGTAGAGGAGATCGATAAGTGTATGAGGGATGGGCTAAGGGCATTGATTGGTGTGAAGTGGTGGTGGAGGTGGCGGTAGTGAAGATAGGTCTGTATAGTGGTGGAGGTGATGAGGGAGTAAAGGATGTGGTGGTGGTGGGGAACTGTGCTGTGGTGGGAGGTATGGTGGGGGCTGGGGTAGATGTGGTGGATGTGGTGGCTGTGGTGGATGTGGTGGTGATGAAGGTCACCCTATGCTTCTTCTTCTTCTGGCCATGGGGTTTGGCCATTCTCTTCCTCCTTGTTCTAGTTGAGGAGGAAGCTCCCCCTACAACCCCGCCTGAGGACCCCGGAGCATAGGTTGGGTCAGTATCTGTATCTCCGGAGTCTCTCGGGTGTTCACAAACCACCCTTAACCCATGTTCTGTGGGGACAACTTTCCTTCCCACAGTTCGTGTAAGTGGCTCCTCATCCGATTCATCCTCCTCCTCCGAATCAAGAACAAAATCATGATGAAATCCCGCTGACTCAGTTACTTCTCCAGATGTGCCGGACACTGGAGGTACAGAATCAGACACAGTGCCTCTGAGTGGAATAGCAGCATCCCCACTATCATCCTCATTTGAGTCATGAGTGGGTAGGGCTATCTGTTCCACATCAGAGTCACTATCCTCGTGACGCCACTTTCTCTTTTCCGGCACCACATAGTCCTCTCTGGCAAGATGACCAAACAACCTCCTGACAGGAGGCTTCACATGCTTTCCCCGGTATACTTTCATCCTTCCTAGGGTGGTGTCATCCATTACCTCCAAGACTACCGAATCCTCCTTTTCTTTTGGCAGGGAAGGAAGCTTCTGATCTATAATCATTTGCATAAACCTAGGGTACATACAGAAGGCTTCCTTCCCTTCCCCTCGATGTTCTCGACCAGATAGGTGACGATCATCTTAGAGAAGCTGAACGGATGGTTCAGCACCAACGCAACGTATGCGTTCTGCATCTGGTCCGACAACTCATCAAAACCACCTTTTCTTGAAGCCATGCACTTGAGCAGCACGTGTGCAAGGTATTTAAACTAGGGACAGAGATTACTCTTGTTGAGTACCCTAGATTTGATGTCCCTAGAGTATTTGGCTCTGAGAAAACATCCTCTGACAGTGAGGGGGTGTAAACGGGTTGGACAGTCAGCGTCATCCCCCAATTGTAGTACAATCCTTAGATCCTCCTCTAAAACTGTAATAGCCTCGCCAAATATGGTACTTCTGATGTAGTGAGGTTCAGATGATCTATCAACTGTAGCACCTTCCTAGAAGGCTTGTTGAATGGATCGATATGGGGTGCAAGGGGTAGAGATGGCATGTGCAATCCGTGATCTCAATAGAAATGTGATTATGCCAGAGATTCTGTAGCGTTTCTGGATGTTAAGTCGAGATGAACACATATATTGTGCTTTGTGCTCATAATCCATCTACTCGCCATCTGTTACACAAAGATAGTAAACATTAGTATCATTTACTAAGAAAGTCATGAAATCCTTAAGCTTGAAGAACATCTTTCTGTCATGCGATTGAGATTGTGCGACTGAGTTCAAATGTGAGATTGAACCGTGCGAAGGGGGTTCAGTCGTACGATTGAACCGTACGAATGGGATTCAGTCGTGCGATTGAACCCATCCGTATCTCGGAGTGTGCGATTGGCCTCCTACGTATAAACCCTCATGCGGTTACATCAGTCGTGCGACTGAACTTCATACGCATGGTTCAACCATGCGTATGGGCAGTTTGAGCCCTTCAGTCGTGCGACTGAAGTTCATCATGATGTCCATTCGTATGAAGAACAGACTGTTCGATTCAATATTACTTTTTCACAAATTTTTAGTTTTAGACATCTTTATCTGGTTCATTTGACTCGCAATTCATTCTTAAACCACCTAACTTCGTTACTTTCGTGTGTTTGAGTCATTTAGGTAGGTTATTTGGTCACTTAAGTCTCGGGTACTTTGTGAGTCCGAATCTACCGTGTTTTTCATCAAATTGAATATTATGGAAGTGCATGTATACAGTAAATTACCTGTAGAGTCAATGTAGATTGGTCAGTAATCAAGAAACAGAGGTTTTGCGATCGATTGAAATTTTTCCAGAGTTGGATTAATACGTGCGATTTAGGGTGATTTTTGAAGGTGGTGAGTCTCCGAGACCGACTCTCCTTCTATTTATATCAACCCTAGGTTCAATCGTGCGACTGAGCTCATATGCACCTTTCAGTCGTGCGAGTGGGACTCAGTCGTGCGATTGGTTCAATCGTCCTTCTTCAGTCGTCCGACTGAATCTCAGTCGTGCGACTGACTCACTCATTCTCCCTTAATCATCTGACTGGGCCAATCGTATGGGCCATTCGGTTGAATAGTCCATATTCATGGTCCATTCGCATGAATAGCTTCCATTCGTATGATTGGTCCATACGCATGGTCCATTCGTGCGAATATGTCATATTTATTAACTTTTCTGCCAGTTTGAATACTTAACGTTTTAAAATCCCTTTAATTGCAGAAATTTACTTTATGAGCAGTTGATCATATTAGACATGATCATTTTGACTTGAGAACTCTTTTATCACCTCAGACGTGACTGATTTAAGCTTTTAACACATATGTGGTCATCTCAGACATGACCCTTTTAGTGAGTTGATCCCTTACCGATTTTGATGATGTAGTCCGGCAAACAAACAAAACTGAAGGACTAACTAAACTAACATACAAAAATAAAACTTGTTATTGGCTTTTTGTGAGAGATAAATCCTAAGATGGAAATCTACTGGATTTGATTCTGGAATAGACAGCTTTAACTCAGATTTAGCATACCTGGACCAATTCAATTTTGGAATCATACAGGCAGTTCAGATCAGTTTGGACTTGTTATCAAAATCTTTTGATGCTCAATTCTTGGTGTTCATCCAGAGTCATTTGCAAGTTTAGGAAATCAAACTGAAACTCTTAGATTACCACTGTTAGGATCAGTGATCTATGTTTGATTGATTAAAGAGTATAGCAGCGGAATTCAAACAATGAATTAGCCAATTCACAAGAACGAAACGATATTCAATGAAGAACAAAGACGGTTATAGAGAGAGAATTTTTGCAAATACATTTCATTCAATATTCGCTTTCGTGGTAACAGAATGTCACACTTACAATTAGGTCGACACCTCTTATATAAGAGATGTGACGTCTGCTGATGTCACTTGGTAGTGACATCTAACAGATTTATTACAACTGAAACACAACTACTGAAGATGTCAAAACAGCTGACATCTCCTTGCAAAAATGCTAAGTGTTATCAGTTGTTATAACTACTGAAAAACATAAAACTACTGAAACTACAACGACTGAAGAACAAGCTCTTTAGTCGTTTTACAAAACAACTGAAAGTAAAAACATAAAACTACTGATATCACAACTACTGAAGAAGTACTCTTCAACTGTTGTGACAAACTACTGAAACTTCAGTACTTGATCTTCAGACTTGAACTTCAGATGTTTCATCAGCTGATGACTTCAGTAGATATCATCAGCTGATGTCTTCAGTCTTTGTCTTCAGACTTTGTACATCAGTTGTTGATCTTCAGCACTTGTAAACTCTTCAGCTGTTGTACTTCAGTACTTTGAACTTCAGCTTCAGCACTTGTGTTCTTCAGCTGTTCAGCTTCAGTACTTGTGTTCTTCAGCTGTTCAGCTTCAGTACTTGTGTTCTTCAGCTGTTGTACTTCAGCACTTTAGTTCTTCAGCTGTTGAAGTCTTCAGCACTTGATCTTCAGCTGTTGAAGTCTTCAGTACTTGTCAAACTGCTGATGAAGCTTTCAGCAGTTGTTGTGATATCATGTGGGACTTAGAGGTTTTCTGATCTTGGCTCATTGGTTCTTTTGGTCCAACAACTCCCCTTGAACCAATGCAGCCAAAACCTCTAATTTATTTACTATCCCACTTATTGTTGGCAAAAGGTTGGTCTTTTTCCTTCTTGATCAGTAGAGAAGATGACCCATATAAGCTCCGGCCTGGGAAGAACTCTCAGATATTTGTTTGGCAGGATATGAATGGGAACTCTGTTTTGGAGAACTGGACACAGAGTTGTTATCCCATTCATGAGATCTACTTCCCGTGTATGAGCCTGTAGGATTCTCTGGTGTAGGCTCTGAGAAACATGATTTGTTCTCCCATGGTCAGGCTCTCGGCTTCACCATCAAACAATCCTTCTCGCCCATACAGCTCTGAGATGTACTTGGCCTGTTTGCCATTTTTGAGCTCAACTGTTGTAATTTGTCTGTATGCAAACTCATCAGGGTGATTCCCTTCGAGTAACAGACTGAGCTCATTTTGTTTGAAGTTCTCAAGCCTCTTGTAGACTAACCCCATTTTAATAATTCTGTTCTCTAGCATCTTCTGGGGGTGGTTGTTTAGTCTCGTAGCCTTCTTGAAATCTTCGACAATCTCCCAGGGTGATACTACAAGGCCACTGTGATCTCTTCATCTACGATCCTCTTGAGTTGACCCTTATATCTCGAAGGAATGTCTTTCTTTACAATCTTGTGAGCCACCCTCGAATCAGGCCATACTCTCACCCTTTCCTTCTGATATTGAAATGTGTTGGCGAGAGTGTACAACCTCAGAGCTTCTTTCTTCATGCTGATAATTGATGACGAAGCAGCATAAGTTTTGTCAATGCTTTTCAGCATTTCATCATCATGAAGCTTTTGCTGCTCCTCTTCTTCAATCTTTACTCTCACAGAATCCATTTGTGAGGTGGGAGTGATGGGCATAGGTTTGGCTTTCGCCAATGTTAGGACTGCAGACAGAGGCATCCTATCTTCTTCCACATCATCCTCTTCTTCTTCTTCTTCTAGCCTCAACACCCTTCTCTTCTTCTTCTTGGGTGCATCATCGGCTGTTGGTTTAGATGGTGAGGGAGTAGGTTTTGTGGGTTGTGATTGTGGTTGTTTGGATTTGGGTTTTGAGATTGGTTTGGAGATTTGAGGGGTAGGTTGTTTTTGAGTGGATGGAAGGGAAGGTTTTTCCAGCATTTTTGTTGTGAGTTTAGCCTTTGTAAGTCTTTCCATTTCAAACCTTTTTCCAGCCCCAGCCTCATCAAGGGCTTCAATGATAATCCCCTTGTGGAATTGCTCAGACAGACACATTTTGGTCGCTATAGCCAGAATACTGTCTCTGGTCCACGCACGAATCTCCATCAAAGATCTTCCTAAGTATTTGGCAATGAAACGGATCATGATCTCCAATCTCTCCTTTTCAAGTGCATCATACCCAGCCCATCGGGTTTGAATCTCCTCCACTTCCAACTTCCTGATTTCACTATCTAATGTGGCTGTATCAAAACCTTGCCTGAAGAGTTGCTCAATGATTTTATCCATGGATCGGCTGTGTGTATCATCAGCATCTTTTACCAGCTCTTCCAAGGATTTTTCTTCAACAGTAGGTTGATCATCAGCACTTTTCTTTCGTTTATAGGTGATCAGTTGTTGCTTTTCTTTTTCCAACTCCTAGGCTTGCTCTTGGGCCTTCTCATCCTCTTTTCTTTTCCTCTTCTTTTCTTTCACTGCAGTACTCTCCCCCTTTTTGGATGCATTGGTGGTAGGGGTTTGTACCACAGAAAGTGTCTTTTGCACAGCAGCATCAATCAATGGTTGTAAAGTTGAGGAAATCCTCTCATCAATGGCTTTAGTCACAATGTCAGTGATTATGGGTGTGATGAGAGGGAGGGAATTTTGAAGGACAGCAACTATTTGCTCAGGAGGGTTCTGTTCGTGAGAAATAGTGCCAGAAGCAGAGGCAGGTGGCTTAGTTGTTGGGAGTGGCTCAGTGTTTGGAAGACCTTCAGATGAAGGTGCCATCTGTGGGTTTGTGGAGGCAGATGGTCTTTCTCCTTGAGAGAGTTGGTCAAGTAGTTTTTGCAGCCTACTGACTTCCTCCTCAAGGATTGTCTTCTGGGCAAGAACATCGTAGAAAAAGCCCAGGTCATCATCAGCAGAAGCTGAATCACCTGACCTCCTGCTTGGAGCAGGATGTACATGCACTGGGTGTAGACCAGTTGTAGCATGTGCCCCTTTGTCTTGGAACTGGGGACTTCCAGCCTCAGGACTATGTCCATCATCAGCTGTTGCCTATAGTGAGGTCTTAGCAATGTTACCAGCCTCATTCTGATCATGTGCTGATGCAGAAGAGGTGGCAGCCTCACTAGATATTCTAATCTCCCTATCTACACCAGGAGATAGAAGTGGTAAACCCCTATGCTGTGGGTTCTCAGCTACACTTTGGTCCTCCCCCTCAATGGTAGAGGTGTTCCTAGTAGTAATTGGTATCTGGGGAGGGGGTGAGGAGTGCAATTGAGTCAGCACTTGTGCAACAAGCAATGTAGGGCTGTGAGGGGCGGTTGCATGGGGTGAAGGGATAGAAGCAGTGTGCACCTGGGGAGGAAGGTGCTCTTCAATGGCAATCTCCTCAAGTGAGGAAGATCCCAGATGTGTGGGTACCCCTTCTGTGGTTGCTGCAGGCTCCTGTTGAGAGGAATCTTGAGCGGCTATGGCTGGAAGAGTCCTGATATCCACTAGGGGGTTATAACCAGTGGATATATCCTGCATTTGTGTTGCAGGGGCATCCTCAGGGGACTCATTTCCCTGAGTAGCCGTTTTGGGTTTCTTTTTAGTGGGTTTGGTGGGGACTTTTGATTTGGAGGTGGTGGCTGTGGGTTCCAGCTGCGTGGTTTGCGCAGCTTGGCAGCCAATTTGAGTGTTTGGTCAGAGTTGTGCCGGGAGTATACTTCAGGCAGAACAGCCATAGCAGGGACTCCCAGGCCAACAAGTCCCTCAGCTTGAAGCTGGTTTGTAATTATGGCCATTATGAATCGTGGATATAATATCCAACTGTTAGCAGTTAGTTTTTGAGCCATATCCTTCAGCTCTGAAAATATATTTCTGAAAATTTAAAGGCTGTTGCTCAAGAATAGAATACATTACCTGCTGCCACTTTGTAGACATTTGATCCCAAGACGAAGTCTTAGGAGCCAAACAAACATTTACCATGTGGAAGATTAGGCGTTTAGCATCATGGAAATGTTTCTTCATTATAGTGGAGGCACTAAGGTTGCCCTGATATCCATGGTGGGCAAAGGATAAATCAGTTGTGCCCTTTGGATATCCAGCAGGAGAAATGGCATCATCCAGATGTAGAGTTTGACGAAGTATTTCAGGAGTGATGACCACTTCTTGGTTGTTGACGACCAACCGGAGAGACGCTGTGTTGTTCTCCCCAGTGGTAAGGGTGACGTTTATCCAAAACTGTTTGAGGAATTCGGCATGAATGATTGGATTGAGAAGAAATGCCGTTTTGTATTGTGACTGGACCATAAGATCGATAGCAGTATCGAACTTAGCCCAGAATGGCGATTTGGTGAGGTAAGCTACACAGTTGTGTCGCGGTTTGATTTGCATGGACGCCATTTAGAATAGAGAAGTTTTGGAGAGGAACGTTAGGTTTGAAGATGAAGGTTTGAAGGATTAGGTCGGGGATATTTATAGGGTACGGGGTAGAAAACGACTGAAGGATTTGGTGTTAGTCATAAGTAGTTTTAAACGACTGTTGACATGGTATTACCCTTTCAGACGTTGAAACAGCTGAAATCGTGGTGTTAGGCATCAGTAGTTAGAAAACTACTGAAGACCATGGTTTTGACTACAGATGATGAAACAACTGAGGACTTGGTGTTTGTCATCAGTAGTTGTGAAACTACTGAAGACAGTGGTTTTGTCATCAGTTGTGGTAAACAGCTGAAGACTTGGTATTAGTCATGAGTAGTTATAAAACTACTGAAGACATGGTTTTGCTTCAGTTGTTTAGAATGAAACAGCAGTTGTAGAAACAACTGAAGAGAAAGTTCTCTTCAGTAGTTTTCGTCAATTCATAGCCTTTTAGCTATTTCATACTGTCCTCAACACTTACTCATCAGACTTTGCATCTGCTTTTCAGGTGTTTCATAGGACGTCAGTACTTATCTGTTTGTACTGATTTCAGTAGTTTTAACTACATAGTTGTACTAGTCATCAGTATATACATTAGTTGTACTACACTAGTACACATCAGTAGTTTGGAACAGATAAAGTACTTTAGTACTTGTGAGGCATTTAGCCATCAGTAATTATAAAAACTACTGAAGGTGAAAGGACTCATCAATACTTATATATGACATGGTTACCAATGATCATCAGTAATTTTTACTGAAATCATCAGTAGTGCCACTTATTCTAGCTGCAGCATACCAAGCCTTACACAAGGTTTTGGAAAGTAGAACTATCCAAAGGCTTAGTAAAAATATCTGCAAGCTCATCAACACTAGGCACAAACTTAGGATCAATCAGACCTTTTTCAAAGCAATCCCAAATAAAATGATGTCTGATTTCTATATGTTTGGTCCTAGAGTGCTGGACTGGATTTTTGACAATACACATAGCTGAAGCACTATCCATTAATAATGGAGTCTTAGTCTCTGTAATGCCATAATCCAGAAGCTGGTTTTGAAGCCAGAGTACCTGAGAAGTACAACTTGCAGCAGCAATGTACTCGGCCTCAGCAGTTGATGTAGCAACAATGTTTGTTTCTTACTCTGCCAAGAATCAAACAGTTGCCTAGGAATTGACAACCACCAGAAGTTGACTTTCTAGTTAACTTGCACCCTGCATAGTCACTATCTGAAAAAGCAACTAATTTGCAAGAGTGTCCAGTGGAATACCATAAACCCAGAGATTGTGTACCTTGCAAATATCTAAGATTCTCTTGACTGCAATCAAATGAGACTCTTTAGGAGCAGCCTGAAATCTAGCACAAACACATGTAGCAAACATAATATCTGTTCTAGAAGCTGTTAAATACATCAAGACCCAATCTACATCTGTAAAGCGTTTCATCAACAGCTTTACCTTTCTGATCAGCATCCAGTTGTGTGGTGTTTCACATGGGAGTAGAACAAGGCTTACAGTTTTGTAAATCAAACTTATTCAAAAGATTTTTTGTATATTTTGACTGATGAATAAAGGTTCCATCAACCTTTTGTTTGATTTGCAAGCCTAGAAAGAACTGTAATTCTCCCATTGCACTCATTTCAAACCTCTTTTTTATTAATGTTGTAAAATCATCACACAACTGGGGATCATGGGATGCAAAAATGATATCATCAACATAAATCTGAACAAGTAACTTATGCTGATCCACCTTCTTATAAACAAAGTTTTATCAATGGAGCCTCTAGTGAAATTATTCTTAAGAAGAAAAGTAGAGAGTGTCTCATACCAGGCTCTAGGAGCTTGTTTCAACCCATAAAGAGCCTTATCAAGTTTATACACCCATTCAGGATGTTTATTATCCTCAAAGCCTGGTGGTTGACACACATAAAGTTCATCCTTTATTTTACCATATAAAAATGCACTTTTGACATCCATTTGAAAAACTTTAAGATTGTGGAATGCAGCATAGGCTAAAAACAATCTGATTGCCTCTAGTCTGGCTATAGGGGCAAAGGTTTCATCATAGTCAATACCTTCTTCTTGTGAAAACCCCTGTACACCAGTCTAGCCTTCTTCTTAACAATAAGCCCATTTTCATTAGTTTTGTTCCTAAACACCCATTTAGTGCCTATTGCCACTTACCTGGGGGAAGAGGAACCAGTTCCCACACTTGCTGTTTCTTGAACTGAAGTAGCTCAAGCTGCATAGCTTTAACCCATCCATTATCTCTCAAAGCAACATGGTAGTTCTTTGGCTCTAGATGACTGATGAAAAGCATAGAAGCAGAAGTTAGACAATTGACTTCTTGTTGAAACACCAGCATTGATATCACCAATAATCTGAGACATGGGGTGATTCTTCAGTTCTTGATAAACAATGAGATCTGTGCAAGTGTTTGTAGAACCTTCAGCAGTAGCAATGTTGATGTAGACTCTTGAAACCAAGAATTAGATGGTAACTCAAAAGATGTAGAGGAAACAGAGATCTCATCAGCATTTGTTGTGGATGGAACTGCTGAAGCTACAGGAACATCAAATTTAGCAGACACAAGCAGTTGGTCACTAACTTGAATAGGTGAGTATTGATATTATCATCATCATCATCATACCACCAGGTGAAGACATGCTTTAGAAGATGATTTAGCCACAGGATCTGCAACGGCTGGAGGTTGATAAGGAACATATTGCAGTATGTCCAATCAAACAACTCCACAAGGTTTTGTGGAATCTTGTCCAAAGGAGATTCATTAACTTCACATGCAAGTCTCTTCAACTATCTTTGTTCGGCAGTTAAAGACTCTGTATGCCTTGCAAGTAGATGAATAACCAACAAAATACCCTGCATCCACCTTAGATCAAATTTATGGAGTTGATCCTTTGTGTTGAGAATAAAACAGGGACACCCAAATGCTTTGAAAAATGAAATTAGAGAGCCAAGTGATGGAGAACTTCATATGGAGTCTTCATCAACCTCTGATTTACTAAAACTCTATTCTGCACATAGCAAGCTGTGTTAACAGCTTCAGCCCAAAGGTCAATGGCAAACCAGAGTCAGCCAGCATGGACCTTGCAGCTTCAATTAGGGTCCTGTTCTTTCTCTCCACTACTCCATTTTGTTCTGGAGTCCTTGGGATGCTAAACTGCCTTTTGATTCCCTTTGAAAGGTAGAAGTCATCAAGTGTATGGTTTCTGAATTCAGTTCCATTATCACTCCTGATACACTTGACTGGAAGGGAATACTGCTTCTCAATATACAACACAAAGTGAATAACCTTCTGAGCAACCTCATCCTTTGAATGTAGAAAGAAGTCCATACAAATCTGGAGTAATCATCCACAATTACCAGACAGTATTTCTTATTTGCCATGCTCATCACTCACAGGACCAAATAGATCCATATGAGTAATGCAAGCAGGCAGTGGACTTAGGCTCTTCAATAGGAGGGAATGAGACTTTGTGCTGTTTTCCTTTTAAAAAAGCAGTGCAGGTTTCATCACAGTGGAACTCCTTTATTGGTAAGCCTCTGACTAAACTATTGTGGATAAGCTGATTCATGTTTTTGAAGTTAACATGACCCAGCCTTCTGTGCCACAGTTTAGATTCTTGAGAAGAGGCTTTGGAAAATAGGCAAGTATTGCCTCTGAGATCTATTTTCTTGAAAGATCTAAGGCATACACTCTCCTGTCCTGTTGGCTCTCAGGAGAGTGTGATCATCCAACACCTTATCAATCAAATGCAGAACTTTGGATGACAGAATCCTATAGTTCTGACTGGTGAAAAGAGCAACATGGCCTTTATCACACATTTGACTGACACTCAAGAGATTGTACTTGAGATTTTCCACATGATTAACATCATCAAACTTGATTTCTCCATTGGAGACAAAGCCATTTCCAATGATGTAACCCCTAGCATCATTGCCAAAAGAAACAAAACCCTTCTTTCCTTGAGAGTAGTCATGAAGAAGAGAGCTGTTCCCAGTCATGTGCATAGATCCCCCACTGTCTACATACCAGATGCTGCTTTGGCATGTTGGAGAACCTGCAATAAAAACAATCAGTTAGTTTTGGAGACCCAAACCTTTTTGGTTTTGGGCCTGGTCTCATCAATAGATGGTAAACTAATAGGTTTATTTGAAACAACAGCCTGAGAGGAAGAAGATGGTGAAGAAGAGGAATCCTTTGGCTTGGATCTCCTTTTCTGTGGTTTCAAATAGGAGCATCTAATTGGTTAACTCTACCCAACAGATGTGAACCATCATAACCAGCTGTGTCTGATTTTGTGATAAAGCTTTCAGCTCATCAGACACATTGCCAATGGAGTTTGATAAGTTCCTATGTTGCACCTTCTTCTTTTGAGCACTCTCAGCTATCACCTGTTTAACCCCTTCCTTTTTGGATTTCTTTGAGGACTTAAGGGTTACAGGATTTGATGTTGCTGATACAAATGTGGTCTCAAACTCAATTTTCATTTTTACCATTTTCTCTTTAATTTCTTCTTTATGTTTGAGTTTGGAACCTCTTTTACCAGCAATCATCTGTAAGATGATTGAACAAACCACACTTTTCGGCATGGTTTCTTCTTCATCTTAGTTTGATCATCAACTAAAGAGGGTGAAGCAACTGAAGACTTGTTCTTCAGTGCTTTGGAAGCATTGTTTGCTTTCTTGACTACTCTCTAGTAGTCTTCAAACTCTTTCTACTGACAGTTTTCTTCTTTTCAGTACTGGCAGTAGTTGGAGTTTGAACTTCAGGTGTTAAATCCTGCTCTCTAGTCCTTTCAGGACTTTCAGAATTAACTCCTGAGTTGATCAACTCATGGATCATGTGAGTGTCAGCAGTGGAACCATCAACATCAGTTGATAGGTTCTGAGAGGGCTTGATGCTGACTTCTACTTCCGATTGGTGCTGTATCAGAAAGTAGATCACATGATGAGATGGATTGGTTATTACTCTCACCATCAGATTCTACCTCTGCTCTTGGAGTAAAATCTGTAGGTGGAGCAGTGTGATTGTAACCAATGCCAAACTTCACATTGGAAGCAGATTGCTTACTAAGAAGCATTTCAAAACCTTTGCATGATTGTACCCATCTATCACACTCTACCTGGGTAACTGTAAGGGTTTCTTTGAGATCTTTATACTTCTCTAGAAGTATCTCTTCCCTAGCCTTTACTCAGTTATTTGGCATTTCAGTTTGTAAATCTCATCATTTTATCACTAAGCACAGACTCAAACTCAGCTTTGCTTTTGGAAATTATTTGTTATAGCTCAATGTTCTTGTTGATTAAAGCTAAATTTGCTTCTCTAATAGATGCAAATGCTGCTATGCATGTTTCAGAACATAATTTGGCTTTTGCCTCAGAGGATACCTGTGATACCTTTGGTGTAGAGGCATTAGAGGATGAAGTATCATAGAATCCAAAGCCATAAGAGCTAGATTTCCAAAGGGACTTTCACCACCATGTTGACCAGCACCTTGAGAACAGTTGTTCATGACCAGACAAGTCATTTGGTAAACTGCTCCAGTCAACAACTCCTGGTGTGAAGAAGCTGTGTTGTTGAGGTTGAGTTTGTTGATGAATTGGGAAGGTTGTGGTTCAGGCAATGCTTGTGGTTGTTGTGCAATTGGAGCTTGAACAGGATTTGGTTGAGGCACATAATAGCAGGGATAAGGATATGACATTTGACCCTGGGGAACAAAGTATGCAGGAGATCTAGGATGTGAATGATGACCAGAACCCAGCGGATGTTGCCCTCTGTTTTGTGGACTAGTACTAGAAAAGTCACAAAGGGTGCACAAGAGTTAGATCCAGTTGATCTACACTCTCTTGCAAAGTGTCCTAGCCTTTGGCATTGTGACACCTCACTTACTCTTGTCAAAACCAACTTTGGTTTTGCCAGAGAGTCCAGGAAATTTCCTGCCAGTTCTCTTATAGAACTTCTGAGATCTGATATTAATCAATGCCATTTGGCTCAGAATATCCATCTCTTCTAGATCATTATCAGCTATTCCTTTCAGATCATCCATAATGAAGCAGATTGTCACTATTACTGCCAGAATGACTCTCAATACCAACAAATGCATGATCAGAACTATTTGAAGAGAAATCAATATGCCCATCATAATTGCTTCAGATGCAGCATATTCTGACTCATGACCAACAAGGCGGTATTCCCTGGTACAAAGTCATTAGTGAGTTTTCCTGATGAGGACAGTTTCCTCTTCTGCTCTATCTCTCTTTCGAATGTAAGCAGTTCCCATGAGTTGGGTGAGAGATAGGCATCCAGATTTGCACTGGAGCGTAGGACAATAGTGTATGTGTCCCATCTCTCAGGCAGTGATCTGAGGAATCTATTGTTCATCTGGCTATTGGTGTATTTCTGTTTCACCATTTTTAGCTCAGATATCAAGCAGGAAAAACGCTCAAACTGTTGAGTCAGTGTCCACCCTTTCTATGAGAGAATGTCTCATATTGTTGGGCAAGGATTTCTCTGTTGTTTGCTAAGACCTCATCTGTGCCACCAAATTGTTCCTTCAGGGCATTCCAGAGATCATGAGCAGTTTCATGATGCATAAGCCCTGAATAGATTTCATTAGGCAGTGCCATGGCCAGAATTCCATGGGCTTTAGCATCAATCTCAAATAGTTTCGATCTTCATCAGAGTATGTTCCTTCTTCTTCGAAACCATTTGATTGGTTTCCGAATTGTTCACCATAGGCTTATGTGGTACATGTACCACAGATGTCCAACAACCTGAACTGTTAACAAACAGGTGATGAAGCATTCTTCGTTGCCATATTTATACGCGGTCCTAACCAGCATCGGAGGCTTGGTTGAGGACCGGTATTGTGAGGATCAATAGAAGGAGTAGTCATCTTAGATTCAATCAAATTCGTTAAGCTAAAACAGATTAGAACAAAACGCAACAACCAATTGCCAAAAGAGATCTCAAAGTAAATGAACGGAAGCGACAGAAATTCAATAATCTTTAACCAGTTCTTGCGAATACGCTAATTCAATCAAACACAGATATCATTAGCAGTTCAATGATCAATTGTTAGATCGATCAATGATTAACCTGCTCTGATACCACTTGTAGGATCAGTGATCTATGTTGATTGATTAAGAGTATAGCAGCGGAATTCAAACAATGAATTAGCCAATTCACAAGAACGAAACGATATTCAATGAAGAACAAAGACGGTTATAGAGAGAGAATTTCTGCAATATATTTCATTCAATATTCGCTTTCGTGGTAACAGAATGTCACACTTACAATTAGGTCGACACCTCTTATATAAGAGATGTGACGTCTGCTGATGTCACTTGATAGTGACATCTAACAGATTTATTACAACTGAAACACAACTACTGAAGATGTCAACAGCTGACATCTCCTTACAAAAATGATAAGTGTTATCAGTTGTTATAACTACTGAAAACATAAAACTACTGAAACTACAAAGACTGAAGAACAAGCTCTTCAGTCGTTTTACAAAACTACTGAAAGTAAAAACATAAAACTACTGATATCACAACTACTGAAGAAGTACCCTTCAGCTGTTGTGACAAACTACTGAAACTTCAGTACTTGATCTTCAGACTTGAACTTCAGATGTTTCACCAGCTGATGACTTCAGTAGATATCATCAGCTGATGTCTTCAGTCTTTGTCTTCAGACTTTGTACATCAGTTGTTGATCTTCAGCACTTGTAAACTCTTCAGCTGTTGTACTTCAGTACTTTGAACTTCAGCTTCAGCACTTGTGTTCTTAGCTGTTCAGCTTCAGTACTTGTGTTCTTTAGCTGTTCAGCTTCAGTACTTGTGTTCTTCAGCTGTTGTACTTCAGCACTTTAGTTCTTCAGCTGTTGAAGTCTTTAGCACTTGATCTTCAGCTGTGAAGTCTTCAGTACTTGTCAAACTGCTGATGAAGCTTTCAGTAGTTGTTGTGATATCATGTGGGACTTAGAGGTTTTCTGATCTTGGCTCATTGGGTCTTTTGGTCCAACAAACTCCCCCTGAACCAGTGCAGCCAAAACCTCTAATTTATTTATTATCCCACTTATTGTTGGCAAAAGGTTGGTCTTTTTCCTTCTTGATCAGTAAAGATGACCCATATAAGCTCCGGCCTGGGAAGAAGTCTCAGATATTTGTTTGGCAGGATATAGACGGGAACTCTGTTTTGGGAACTGGACACAGAGTTGTTATCCCATTCATGAGATCTACTTCCCATGTATGAGCCTGTAGGATTCTCTAGTGTAGGCTCTGAGAAATATGATTTGTTCTTCCATGGTCAGGTTCTCGGCTTCACCATCAAACAATCCTTCTCGCCCATACAGCTCTGAGATGTACTTGGCCTATTTGCCATTTTTGAGCTCAACTGTTGTAATTTGTCTGTATGCAAACTCATCAGGGTGATTCCCTTCGAGTAACAGACTGAGCTCATTTTGTTTGAAGTTCTCAAGCCTCTTGTAGACTAACCTCTTTTTAATAATTTTGTTCTCTAGCATCTTCTGGGGTGGTTGTTTAGTCTTGTAAGCCTTCTTGAAATCTTCGACAATCTCCCAGGGTGATACCACAAGGGCCACTGTGATCTCTTCATCTACGATCCTCTTGACTTGACCCTTGTATCTCGAAGGAATGTCTTTCTTTACAATCCTGTGAGCCACCCTCGGATCAGGCCATACTTTCACCCTTTCCTTCTTATATTGAAATGTGTTGGCGAGAGTGTACAACCTCAGAGCTTTTGCTGGTAGACTTCTTGGGTCATCTTTTTGCTTCTTAACTGGTTCTTTTTCAACTACTGGTCTCTTACCCTTAGCCTTTTTTGCCAAGTATTTCCTTTTTCGTGAGTAAGTTTGAAGTTGAGGGCTTGAAGCTTCAGCCTTTTCTATTACTTCAGACATTCTCTTGGGTGTTGTTTGTACTTGTTCATCCATATTCATTTCTTGCTTTTCTTTTTCTGATTCTTTTTCTTTCTCTCTTTCTTGTTCAACCATTTCTCTTATTCTTTCTTTTTGCTTTTCAGTCAGAGACACTGCAGGAACAATCTACATGTTCAGCTCTTTCTCCAAAGGCACCGGAGATTTTGGGATAAATACAATAGGATCAGAATCATCTTGTTGGTTGTTTACAAACTCCCAGAAATCACTGTCAACATTGAATTCTTTAGCAGTGAAGCTGTCAAGTGTGCTGAAAAGTTCTTCAAACTCAGCCTTTTCAGTTTGATCAGCAGAGGTTTTCCCAGAATAAATTATCATTTCTAGACTGCGTTCCTCATGCTTTGTCTCACTTGTATTTCCCTCTTGTTCTTCATGTTCATCTACAAACTTGTTGTCATCACTATCAACCATTTCTTGTTCTTCTTTATCATCATCATCATTCAATTCATCTCTTTGAATCTTAATCATCATTTCAAGCTCTGAGATCCTTCTGTTTTTTCTCTCAATTTCCTTTTCAAGATTGCCTATGATCTTAGATTGTTCTTCTATGATGTTTTCTTGTTCTTCCATGGCTATTGTTTCAATTGCCAGAGTGTCAACATGCCCACTAACTTCTTCTCTTGAATGATTAAGGGCAACCTTTATAACTTCAATTTCCTTTTCTTTCTCAACCAATTCAGCCTTATGTTTTTCTTTAAGATCTTTCACCTCCTGCTCGTTTTTATCAAGTTGTAGTATACAATCATCAATGATTCTGGCTCTTCTATTTAGTATCCTCTCCATTCTTTCAATCTTTTGCATCAGCTCAGCGATCATTTATTCCTTCTCATCTGGTCTGTTAACATTTGAATCAACAACACTCTATGAGGGAGCAGTCTCAGAAGTTGCTATCTTTGCAGGCATATGAGTGTGATGATCCTCCTCATCAGAAGATGATTTGGAAGCTTTAGAAGCACTGCTTAATCCTTCTATATCATCAGGGTAGTCTTGTGATGGCACAGGTTGAAAAGGGGATATAGGTGATTGTTGTGGTCGTGATGTTGGAGAGTGATGAATAGGTGATATAGGTGAAGGTTGAGGTGATTGTATTGGTGATTGATGAGAAGGTGGTATTGGTTGAGGAGATTGTTGTGGTGATGATTGTGGAGTTGGTTGTGGAGTTGGTATTGGTGTTGGTTGTGGTGTTGGTATTGGTGATGGTATTGGAAATGGTATTGGTGATGGTATTGACGGGTTTGCAAGAACACAAAATCCATGTTTAACCATTTAAACTTTCAGAAAACGCAGCAGACATATATAGCTTTAAAACCAATTTTAAACTGAATATTTCATGTTCTTAGTGTCCATTCAATTGTAGAAAAGCAAACCCAAACAAAAGGATCATGTATGTGAATGAAACAAGCTATGAACATACAAATCGTACATAAAATCACAGCTAGAACAAGCTGTGACAACTACCTTGTTCCAGCAGCAAATGTCGACCAAAATGGGGTTTTTGATGCTTGTTCTTTTGGCCAAGACTCCAATGGAGGACTCCTCAAGCTAGTATACCCCAAGCTTGATGGCAACACCCTTTCTTGTTAGGTAGAATCACCCAAATCGGCTTCAAAACTCTTCCCTTTTCTTGTTAGAACCGTGAGGTTGAGAGAGAGAGAGAGAGATTTCAGCCTCTTGCATGTAAATTGTGTGGTACTTGCTTGTGGAGTGTTCAAGACAAGAATTAAGTGTGTGTGGGTGTCCAAAGCAAGTTTGGTCCAATGGGGAACCAAGGAGGGCGCGGCCGAAACTTCAATTTTAAAAACCCTTCCATTGATTATCACACATTAACATGTCTTGTGAACTAGACATATAATAAATTGTATGTACATATATATATATGTATTTACATACTTACAATTAACCATTTAATTTATAAGTTGTAATTCCCACTATTATTTGATGTCATTTAACTAATTTAAACAACACTTCAAATAATATTTTTTGAACAAATTATCCTAATAAGTTGTTCCCACTCACATGCAACTTATTTAGAAACCCATTTTCTAAATTGGTGTAAATATTTAATTGCATGATCACATCATCAATTAAATATTTAATTGGTGTTTGCCAAACTTGTTATTGGGTATAACCCGACTTGGATCATAACGTACTAACCACATCAATATTCTAAGTGTCTTGGGCACACAGAATCCAACAATCTCCCACTTGCCCAAGATTCATAGAAGATTGATGTAAGCAGTAAATACCGCCTAACAACGGTTCCTACCCTTAATACGCATGACTTGTAGCCATTCAATAACATCATCTCTTTCAAGTACCCTACTTGAAATGATCTAGGTGAATCAACATCTATCCTTTTGTTTCAGATGTCATGTTAAATCCAAGAACACAGAATGATCATTTCTTGTTGATTTAACTTATCAGGCCTTAGACATCTAACTCTCAACGAATAAGAGGAACAAATTCCATCTTGACTACATATGTTTCTCACAGACACCTCGTGTCATACCTGAATATACCCTTATGTACTGTCCACTATTTCAGGATAGTGAAGAAGAAGCTCAAGGTGTAACACTTGGTGAATATCAAAACCCAATATGTATCTCAGGTCGGAGGATACCAAATGATATTCGCCTTTACTCAAATTACTTATGATCAATCAATAAGATTCCATGCAGTAAAATTTGAGATGCGGGTTAGTCCAATATTTGTATCCCACAAATATCTATGAACTTTGGTAGCACCCATTGCTCTATATTCATCCTTATGAATATCAACCAATCCAAGTTCATAATAGTCTTACCTTCAAACTTGCTCCCACAAGTATGAACGACTACGGACATTTAGAGTAAACATTTTACTCATGGATTAAACATGCTAAAATGGAATATTATTTGAAACATTATAACCAAATAACTTTATTCAAATAATAGAAAGTCCACATATCCAAATACAAAATTACAGAGATCAAATCCAATCACTAGAATATCGAAGTCCCATGGCACAAGTATGACCTTCATGCTTTGCCTTTTCAAGGAGCTTCGTGAGAGGATCCGCAACGTTTGATCCGTGTGAACTTTGCGAATACATATCTTTCCCTTTCAACTTCATCTCGTATGTAGTTGAATCTCCGCTCAATGTGCCTAGTCTTTTGATGAGCACGAGGTTCCTTGATTTGAGCAATCGCACCCTCGTTGTCACAAAAGATCTCTAGGGGTTCCTGAATGGAAGGGACAACCCCAGGTCGGCAATGAATTTCTTCAACCATGCAGCTTCTTGAGCTGCCAATGAGGCGGCGACATATTCTGATTCTGTAGTTGATAGAGCCACCACATCCGTTTGGAGCTCTTCCAAGAGACAGCTCCTCCATTCAGAATGAAAATGTATCCCGATTGAGACCGTGAATCATCACGATCGGTTGGAAACTCGCATCCGTGTAACCTTTTACAACGAGTTCCTCGTCACCAGATCCATAGATTAGGAACATATCTCTTGTCACCCTTAGGTACTTAAGTATGTTCTTAACAACCATCCAATGACTGTTTCCAGGATTCTGCTGGTAACGGCTTGTCATGCTTAAGGCGCATGACACGTCCGGTCGAGTGCATATCATTGCATACATGATGGATCCTATAGCAGATGCGTATGGGATTGCCTTCATTTTATCTTGCTCTTCCTTTGAGCTTGGACATTGAGCCGTACTCAATATCGTTCCTCTTTGAATAGGTACGGTACCTTTCTTAGAATTCTCCATGTTGAACCTTTTCAAGATTTTATCAATATATGCACTTTGATTCAAACCAATCAACCGCCTTGATCTATCCCTATAGATCTTTATTCCCAGAATATAAGCGGCTTCACCAAGATCCTAATGGAAAAAAAAACAACTTCCAAGCCAGGTTTACACCTTCCAAGGTTGGAATGTCATTTCCAAATAGCAGTATGTCATCAACATACAATACTAGGAAAGTTATTGTGCTCCCACTAGCCTTCTTATACACACATGCTTCATCAGCGTTTTCGATGAAGCCAAATTTCTTGACCTCCTCATCAAAGCGATGATTCCAGCTTCTCGATGCTTGTTTCAATCCATAGATTGATTTCTTTAACTTGCATACTTTATTAGGATGTTTTGGATCGACAAAACCTTAGGCTGAACCATATAGACATCTTCCTCAAGATATCCATTTAAGAAAGCGGTTTTGACATCCATTTGCCAAATCTCATAATCATAATGAGCAGCTATGGGCAACAATATCCTTATAGACTTTAGCATCGAAACAGGTGAGAAGGTTTCATCATAATCAACCCCTTGAGTTTGAGTGAAACCTTTTGCTACAAGTCTAGCTTTATAAGTATCCAAAGTTTCATGCATATCTGTTTTCTTCTTAAAAACCCACTTACTTCCAACTATTTTGGAGTTAAGAGGTGGTACAACCAAGTCCCATACTGATTGTCATACATGGATTGCATCTCAACGTTCATGGCTTCAAGCCATTTGTCACAATCCGTATTGGACACTGCATCATGGTATGTGGTTGGTTCATCAGAATCTATCACATAGCATCCATCCATGAAAAATCCATATCTTTCAGGCGGATACTAATTCTAGCACTTCTGCGAACGTTTGTGTGTTTTGATCAACCCCTTGATCATCCTCAACATCCTCATGTTGAGTGCTACTTTCAACCAAACGTATATCGGGTTGTGGTTCTTGATCCTCTTCAAGATCCACTGTTCTACTGCCAGCTCCTTCCATAAGGAACTTGTTCTAAGAACTCACCCTTCTGGCAACAAACACCTTTTGTTCCAGTGGATCATAGAAATAATATCCCATAGAATCTCTAGGATATCAATAAAGATACACTTGGTGGATCGGACTTCCAATTTGTTGGGGTGGGAGTTTTAACATAAGCCTCACAACCCCAAACCCTTAAGTTGATAGGGATGGAACCCTTCCATGCCATATCTCAAAAGGTGTCCTTTCCACCTTTTGGTTGGGGCCATATTTAGAATACGGGCCGCGGAGAGCAGAGCGAAACCCCAAAATGATAGAGGTAATGTGCTTCTAGCCATCATAGATCGAACCATATCCAATAAGGTTCGATTCCTCCTCTCAGACACACCATTATGTTGTGGTGTTCCAGGTGGAGTGAGTTGTGAGACAATCCCACAACTCCTAAGATGATTTGAAAAGCATCACTTAGGTATTCACCTCCTCTATCGGTACGAAGATTTTAATTGACTTGTTGAGTTGATTTTCTACTTCATTTTTGAAGATTTGAACATTTCAAAAGCTTCGTCTTTGTGCCTTAACAAGTACACATACCCATAGCGACTATAATCGTCGGTAAAGGTAATGAAGTATCTTTCACCACTCCTAGTCATTGGCTTAAAAGGACCACATACATCCGAATGTATGATTCCTAATAAATCTTTTGCCCTTTCGGTAGTTCCACTAAAGGGTGCCTTAGTCATCTTACCTTGTAAACAAGACTCACAAACATCAAATGAATCACATTCATTTGTTTTTAAAAGACCATTCTTTTGAAGTGTTTGTAAACGTTTCTTGTTTATATGACCAAGACGACAATGCCAAAGATAGGTATCACTTAAGTCCAACTTGAGTTTCTTGGTGTTAGTTTGGTACAATGAACTATTAAAGTATTTTCATGAACCAATTCATAAATACCATTAATTGGAATAGCTTTAAAATAGAACATACCATTTAAAGAAACATGAATATCATTTTAATAAAAGATAATACATAATCATAATGTCTTAATTGGGATACAGAAATAATGTTCCTAGTCAAACTAGGAGCATACAAAACATTCTTCAAAATAACTTCAAACCACTTGGAAGTCTTAGGATGTAGTCTCACGAGCTTCAACTAAGACTTTAGTTCCATTTCCCATGAAGAGGCTAGCATCCCCTTGTTGAAGTCCTACTTCTTGTGAACCCCTGCAACAAATTGCAAATGTGAGTTCCACATCCGGTATCCAATACCCATGTGTTAGAAGATGTAACATTAAGATCAATATGAATCATGTATATTGTACCTGAGGTCTGCCGGCATCCCTCTGGCTTTCAACTCTTGGAGATGGACAGGACAATTCCTTGCCCAATGTCCAATCTCCCCACACTTGAAGCATGGGTCATTTGTAGCAACCTTTTGCTTCTTCTCTTGTGGGTTTGGGTGGCACCCTTGCCACCCCTTTCCCTTTTCCCCAAAAGGGTCCCTTACCCTTGGCAACCTTTGCCTTGGGTGCGGGACGAGGCCTTTGTTGTTCCCACCTTCATTAATGGTGAGAACGGGTAAAACTCTTTACCCATGGCCGCTTCGGCCGTTTTGAGCATTGAGTGAGGCTCACCAATGCTTTTATCCAAGCATTCATGTTGTAGTTCAACACGAATGTCTCGAACCTTTTGGTAAGGCCATTGAGGATCAAATCCGTGGCCAATTCCTTCGAGACGGGACAATTAGCCTCTCGAGGCGGTCATATGACTTTTCATCTTAAGTACATAAGATGAAACAGATTGGTTGTCGTCCATACGACATGCATGGAGTGCTCGAACCGTTTCGAAACGCTCAACCCTCGCTTGCTGTTGGAACGTTTCCTTCAGCTGGGTTATCATGTCATAAGCCCCGTGGTGTTCATACTCCTTTTGGAGACCGGAGTCATGCTCGCTAGCATGAGACAAGACACTTGGACGGAGTCCTCAGTGTACTAGCCAATCATTCAAGGCCTCCTCATCATCCTCGCTAGGTTGATCAGGGATAGGGTCGTCTAAAACGTACGATCTTCTCTCTTGCTTGAGAACGATTCTCAAGTTTCGATACCAATCGATGAAGTTGTTGTGATTTAGACGTTCCTTTTGGAGGATCGCTCGTAAAGATTGGTTGGACGCGGAAGAGTTATCGGAATTATCATTATTAGAGGCCATCTACAAAAATTAACAAAGTTTTATTTAGTATTTTCGATATTATCAATTTTAATAATTAATGCCTATTAAGGTCAATTATATATTAAAATCTAGAACCCAACATTACATTTAAATTGTGGTTAGGTGACCTTTATCCACGATTTAAATTAATAAGGTGGTCAACGATTGACGGTTGCAACCATTTGCAACTTCTAGAGGTATGGGATCGACCCTTGAACATCATATGTAAAGTCGGCATGTAAATGCCATCAACACCCTTTGGAAACCACATTGTAGGTGATCCATTTAACATGGTTTGCAAATCAAGACATCTACTTACACCCACGTGTGAGTTGCCAAAACATGGTTAGGTGACCTTTATCCCACAAGTAAGGCATTCTCACCTCAAATCACAAGTTCCCTCAAATGGTTAGGTGACCTTTATCCACTAAGAGTTCCCAAGTGACTCAGTGTTGTGTAAAAGGACGGTGTTGATCTCGTTTTTAAAATTTTAGAGATTTCTTAATTCTAGTTAGGAAAACTCTATGTACTTGTATTTGTATGCTTTCAAATACAAGGTACCCTATGGTTCTTAGATTAAAACCAATTTTAATCTTTAAAATCATTAAAGCATTTTAATAACTTTTATTAACTTTAAAGAACCAACATTTTCAGCTTGTTAAGTTTGTTAATGAGTTTGTGATGAATATTCAAAAACAAACCAAACAATCAAACAACAAACAATCAAACAAGCATATATACAAACATGAGTGCATAACCATAGCTACTAGTTGACAACACTTGTTTGCCATCACAAGTGTTGTCATAAGGTCTTTTCTAAGGTTGAAAACAATCACAAAATGCAGGTCATCTTGGACCCCACTTGAACTTGCATCCATATGCTTCAAGTTCCATGTCTTTGATGTCCATCTTCGGGTCTGAACTTGTGCATCTTCCTTTTACAAAATTGTATCCTAATACATTTTTCTAATAAAAGAAATGCACCTAATCTATTACAAACCCAAATGAATGAATAATTACAACCCAAATAGTGAAACAAAATTACAACCAAATTGAATGAATGAATACAACCAATACAAGCATCCAAACATCACAAGGTCAATGGCTAGGTTATGCACTTTATCATCCAATGATCATAACATCAAAACATCTAATGAAACCCCTTTTAAAACCACCAAATTTCAGCCAACATAAAATGAAATTTTTGGTTTTAAATATTGTCCAAACAATCAACACATCAAGATATGTATCTTTCAAGATCTAATCACTAGCATGTGTGATATGACCTTGAAAGTTGGGGAATCATTCAACCAACAATAACAGCCCAAAAACAGCCTAAAATATGTCTATAAACATCCTTTAAAACAAATTTTAAAGAACAACACAAGCAAGTCATCCACATAACCGGCTCTAGATGCCATTGACGGGTTTGCAAGAACACAAAATCCATGTTTAACCATTTAAACTTTCAGAAAACGCAGCGGACATATATAGCTTTAAAACCAATTTTAAACTGAATATTTCATGTTCTTAGTGTCCATTCAATTGTAGAAAAGCAAACCAAACAAAAGGATCATATATGTGAATGAAACAAGCTATGAACATACAAAATCGTACATAAAATCACAGCTAGAACAAGCTGTGACAACTACCTTGTTCCAGCAGCAAATGTCGACCAAAATGGGGTTTTTGATGCTTGTTCTTTTGGCCAAGACTCCAATGGAGGACTCCTCAAGCTAGTATACCCCAAGCTTGATGGCAACACCCTTTCTTGTTAGGTAGAATCACCCAAAATCGGCTTCAAAACTCTTCCCTTTTCTTGTTAGAACCGTGAGGTTGAGAGAGAGAGAGAGAGATTTCAGCCTCTTGCATGTAAATTGTGTGGTACTTGCTTGTGGAGTGTTCAAGACAAGAATTAAGTGTGTGTGGGTGTCCAAAGCAAGTTTGGTCCAATGGGGAACCAAGGGAGGGCGGCCGAAACTTCAATTTTTAAAAACCCTTCCATTTGATTATCACACATTAACATGTCTTGTGAACTAGACATATAATAAATGTATGTACAATATATATATATATGTATTTACATACTTATACAATTAACCATTTAATTTATAAGTTGTAATTCCCACTATTATTTGATGTCATTTAACTAATTTAAACAACACTTGAAATAATATTGTTTGAACAAATTATCCTAATAAGTTGTTCCCACTCACATGCAACTTATTTAGAAAACCCATTTTCTAAATTGGTGTAAATATTAATTGCATGATCACATCATCAATTAAATATTTAATTGGTGTTTGCCAAACTTGTTATTGGGTATAACCCGACTTGGATCATAACGTACTAACCACATCAATATTCTAAGTGTCTTGGGCACACAGAATCCAACAGGTATTGGTGATGGTATTGGTATTGGTTGTGGTGGTGGTTGTGCTTGACCTGCTTGATTTATTTGCTGAATCATCCAGGGAAGAAGGGGTGATTGGGCACCACTGTAAAAGTTCCTTTGGTCATTCTTCTTGATGTATTTATATGATCTAGCATCATAGTGAGGATGTCAAGTACAGGTCCTTCATTTGCAATATCAAGGAATAATTCATTGATCATGCATGGGATGAATCTTGGATACATCAGAAACTTGTATCTTTTCCCTTCTCTAATGTTTAAAACCAGGCCACTAAAGACATATGCAGACATATTAAATGGCCTGTTGGTGCAGAGAGCACAAATGGCTGCTGATGTGAGGACTGGAATGTCATTCCATCCTGTCTTTCTCTTTGACAAGCAGTGTTGAAACATGTGAATAAGGAATCTCCATGGTAAATCAACTAATCCTTTAACAATCTACTTGGCTTCATATCCTCCTTCATAACCAATTTTAGCAAAAAAATTGGTTATGTCTTGATCACTCAGTTCCAAAGGAGTATTTGCATCATCACCAAATCTTAGACATCTTCTAACTGACTCTTTAGTGATGATCAATGTATGTTCACTGTTGATTCTCCCAGTAAGTGATCTAATGCCATCAGCTTCAACAACATCAGCTGTGTTCCAGAAAGACCTTATGAGGTTCTCATAAATAGTTGGTCTGATTGTGATGGCATATGATATCCTTATGGTATTGATGAATCTGATGATGTCTCTCAGTCCCTCTGCTTCTGGGACATCAGGGTTTAAATAACCACTGACATTATGGACCTTACTCCATGGAAGATTTGCCATGTAATATGCACAAGAGACATGTGTGTCAGTTATCAGTTTGGCTACTTATGGTCAAAATTGAATGTTTAGCATTAGTATATCATTTTTGTTGCAACAACTTGTGAGTTTGTTGTTTAACAATCATAATTCTATGTTTGAATCATTTAATAGATGATGTGACTTTGATTTGTTACACATTTTTCTTTTTCATTTTGCTCTGTTTTTCGCAATAAACATGATTATCAAGATTTTCAATATCAGTTGATTCCTATCAATTTGTATGTTTATTGAAGTCGAAAATGCGTAATACATCACATTAATAAGTTTGATTTTGGTGTTCTTCATTATTATCTGGTTCATTGTTTGATTTAGGTTAATAGTCCGAAACTCAGGTCTTGGTTTCAAAATTTTATTAAAATTTCACCTTATCTTCGAATAACTGTAGTTCCAAATCAATGACAAGAATGTTTCGGGAAGAATCACAACAAAATCTTTGAATGTTTATGTTAAAGATGATCGAAGAAAATGTACCGTGTGTTTGCGCTCGTCTCACTATAAAGTCTCTCAGATTTGAAAAGTATTAAATGACCTGTTTAAATTCCTTTAAATAGTCAAATAAGTGCTTTTAAAAAGATTTTACAAGTTTAAGAGCGAATGCGTTCGACACTATAGCATATGCGGAAGTGGAAAAGTTTATCTTTTTGGTCATCCGCATTTGTGTACTGTACCAATTGTGGAAGTGAAATTTTTGCCTTTTTTGGTCAACCGCATTTGCTACTGTAGCAAATGCGGAAGACAATCTTGAACTTGTCTTTCTGAATTCACTGTTGTAAATTTGGAAGAGTTGAACTTGTGAGTTTTGAGTCATCTGCATTCACTGTAGCAAATGCGGAGGTTTATTCTTATTTTTTGACATCCGCATTTGTTCATTATGTTCAATGCGGAAGAGTAAACTTCTTCAGCATTGATAACTGTAGCAAATTCGAATGATTTAACGGCAGCATTTGATCAGCATTACACTGTAGCAAATGCGAAAGTGAGATGTTCCTTAGCATTTGTCTAATGTAACTAATGCGCTTGAACAAAGTTCATCAGCATTTGACTTCTGTAGTAAATGCGGCTGAATAGATTTACCATTTTCTGACTGTATCAAATGCGGTAGAGTAAAATTCACCTTTCACTTTGAATTTTAAAGAGATGCATTGATTATATGCATGGGTTACCTTCACCCGTATTAATCAATGCACTTACCTGCATTGGCTTTGTCCTTAATCAAAGATAATGTGTCTGATTTGGCTTTTTATATTATGAAGTATTGTCCTTGGCTGAATTTTCTTATGAAGTTGACTGTTGATGTTGTAAATTCTTGCTTGGATTGACTTGTATGTTATAATTGATACAAGTTTCCCAATTTTGACTGATCTTGGTCTTTTCATGGTTCCAAGAATCTGCATAGGCTGAGATACTATGGTGTAACATTTTGCAACAATATCCAAATTCTTTTTGCTTTGTTTTTCCAAATCCTTTTTGTTTTGTTTTGAGAGTAATCTAAGATAGTAACCAAAAATTAGACTTACTCAAAGTTTTAAATTTCTCCCCCTAAAGTTTATATCCACAGTTGGATAGAAACCTTTAAGATTTAAAAACTTTATTGTAATTTTATTTTGACTATTTGTGATGAAGAGAATTATATCTTTTGTTGGGATCATATCAGTCTTGCATTACGCATGTGCATCCTTATGATTAAGTGGACTTGTATATGAGCTTAATGATTGAAGGTATGTTGGTCCTCTTAAACTCATACCAGGTTGATATTTTGATGCAAGTGATTTTTATCATGTTTTTGGTTGATTAATTATTCAATGTGTACCTCACACACACAAGCATGGAATGATCAACCATCCTTATACAATGCATGGTAGAACTTTTTCACACCTTTTCTTACAACGTCACTTAAGTTATGAGAACTCAATTTCACTGATCCTCATTGGGATTCTTTTACTTTGATCCTTTTCATGATGATCCATATGGGATTCTTTTCACTTCACTTTGGAAGGTGATCCATGTAGGGATTCTTTTGTTCATTCACTTGGAATGTATTGCTTTTGTTGATTCATCCATTTGGATGTGTTCCTCATTGGGAATCTTTTGGATCAGGACATCTGCACTATGTGCTTGTTTCATCAGGTCTTTGCTCAGCAAAACAAAGATGAAACTGATGTGGGTGAAAGTGGTTCATAAAGTATCATTACCTGGTGTGTTTAGGTTACTACACACACATGCACTTGGATAAGCCAAATGCATACATGTACTCTGTGATGAGTGTTTTACTATTGAATAAGATATTTAGTTTATCACTGCATGTATATTCTCTTCCAAGTTGAGCCTATCAACATATCTGGTAACTCATGACAGTCTATATTTTTTTTTTGAAATTAAGCACAGTAAATGATATAATGACTGTAATTATATCATTTCCCAAGATTATTTTCTTCATCAAACTTGATTTCTTTTTGTGGTTTTCTGAGGTTTTTAATTGTTTTTTTTATGTTTTTCATAGTTTCTTACTCAAGGTTAATCATGCCAATTGACTGAACTAGGAATTCAAACCTACTAGGTTCAAATGCCTTAGTAAACAGGTCAACTAATTGATTTTCAGTTGGTACTTGAATCAATTTGATTAATCCTTTTTCAGCATAGTCTCTCAAAACGTGATATCTAATCTCAATATGTTTTGTTTTTGAGTGCTAAACTAGATTATTAGTTATAAAAACTGCTGCTGTGTTATCAATAGAAATTAGAGTGTGCAAGAAGTTTAAACCATAGTTAAGCATTGGGTTTTGAATCCAGAGTAATTTAGAGCAACATGCTGATGCAACAATATACTCAGCTTCTGCAGTGGATACAAATACATTTGTCTGCTTCTTGAATTGCCAAGACACCAGTCTGGGACCAAGGAATTGACAACCTCGAGAAGTGGATTTTCTGTTGAAGTTGCATCCTCCATAATCACTGTCTGTGTATGCATAGAGAATAAATTCTCCTTCCTTTGGATACCATAATCCAAGAGATGGCTTGCCTTTAAGATATCTGAATATCCTCTTGACTGCATTTACATGTGATTCTTTTGGATGAGCTTGATATCTGTCACACAAACAAACACCAAACATTATGTTAGGCCTACTGGCTATTAGATACGTAAGAGAACCGATCATTGATCGATAGTGAGTCTGATCCACTGGTTTGCCTTCAGGATCAGGACCATTCTTTACTTTAGTATCCACAGGAGTCTGATGGACTGACAGTCAGCAAAATGAAATTTCTTCAGCATAGTGTGTACATATTTTGATTGATTTATGAAGATTCCATATGCTTTCTGTTGGACTTGCACTCTAAGAAAGAAGGTGATTTCCCCCATGGCATTCATTTGGAAATTTGAAAGCATAAGATCTTCAAATTCTTTGCAGAGTTGCTTGTTTGTCGAGCCAAATATGATGTCATCCACATAGATCTAGACTAACAACATGTGTTTCCCTTTAGATCTTCTGAAGAGAGTTTGATCAATCTTTCCTCTTTCATATCCATGTTGAAGAAGAAAGGATGATAGAGTCTCATACCACTTTCTTGGGGCTTGATGAAGACCATACAGAGCTTTGTCAAGCTTGTAAACTCTATGAGGGAAATCAGGATCTTCAAAACCAGGTGGTTGACACACAGAAAACTTCTTCAGCAATCTTTCCATACAGAAAGGCACAATTAACATCCATTTGATAAACAGTAAATTTCATGGATGCAGAATATGCTAGAAAGATTTTGATTGCTTCCAGTCTAGAAACATGTGCAAACACTTCATCATTGTCAATTCCTTCTTCTTGAGTGTATCCCTGTGCCACTAACCTTGCTTTGTTTCTGATGACTATCCCTCTATCATCAGTCTTGTTTCTGTACAGCCATCTGGTACTGATAGGGTATTGTCCTTCGAGAAGATCTACCGGTTGCCATACTTCTTGTTTCTTGAATTGTTGTAATTCTTCCTACATTGCTTCAATCCAGCTATTGTCTTGAAGTGTCTCTTTGATGTTTTTGGGTACTGTTTGACATAGAAAGCACGAGAACAAACCGATGTTTGCAATACTTGACTTGCTTCTAGTCACCCTTTCATTAAGTTCACCAATAATGGTTTCAACTAGACGATCCTTATGTATTCTGGTGGTTGGAATTGAGTCACCAGTAATGGTTACATCAAGGTTGGAGACATTCAGTTCATTATAGTCAGAGGCATATTCATCTGGTGGTGATGTTGAATTATGAAGATTGTCAGACTCTGTTTCAGTTACTGGTTCTACTCTAGCAGCACTGTGATTGCTTGTATCATTTGATGTCCTTTGTGTATCAACTAGAGGAGACACCTGTTTTTAATTTCTGTTCTCAGTTGACAGATCATCTGAGTTGCATGGAACCAGGCTTGGACCTCCTTCAGTAGAGACATAAAGGTATTGTGACAGTTGTCGGATGGGATCGGCTTGAAGAGGAACATCTTCATTCATGTGTTCACCAAATGTAGGAGGAATAAATGGAAAATCATCTTTTCTTTCTACAGCTGATGAAGTATCATTTGAAAGTAGATTTCCTGCATCAGACAAGTGAAATTGATCAAATGACTTTGTAAATGTGTCAATATCAAACAACCAGTCGGGACCCTTGGTAGATTTGGGAAATGAATGTTCCTTGAATTGGACATTTGTAGATTCATCAATAATGTTTAATCGAGGATTAAACACTTTATAAGCCTTTGAAACAGAAGAATAACCTACAAAGAATCCTTCATCAGACTTGGATGAAAATTTTCCCAAATGATCACGGGTATTTAATATTGACTCTGGACAATCAAATGATTTGAGAAATCCAATAAATGATTTCCTATGAAAGATCAGTTCATAAGGTGTCATATTACTTTCTTTAACAATCAGAGTTCGATTTTGTACAAAGCACGATGTGTTAACTGCTTCTGCCCAGAAGGTGATTGGGAGTTTAGCATCGGCTAGCATCGTTCTTGCTGCTTCAATCAGTGTTCTATTTCGCCTTTCAGCTACCCCATTTTGTTGAGGAGTTCTAGCTGCACTGAATTGATGAGCAATGCCTTTGGTTGCACAAAAGGAACTTATATCTTCATTTTTGAATTCAGTACCATTATCACTTCTTATAATTTTGACCTTAAGATCAAGTCGATTTTCAATTTTAGTGATAAATTCTTGAATGATTTGTGATGCTTCATTTTTATGAAGTAGGAAGAACACCCATGTGAATCGAGAAAAGTCATCAATGATCACTAAACAATACTGTTTCTTTCCCATACTCATTACATGAGTTGGTCCAAACAGATCCATATGATATAGCTTCAATGGAGTATTGTTAGTGTTCACAAGCTTGGTTTTGTGAGACGACTTATGTTGTTTTCCTTTGAGACACGTTGAACGTTGATAAATAAAATTAAATTCTTTTTGTGGAAGACCAATCACAAATGATGCTTTAGACAAAAGATATGTTTCTTCCTTAGGTGATGCAGAACACAGGTTTAAGACATATGTATTATTTTTCCGCAATGTCTTTAGGACAACCCATAATGAGTGTCTGTAAAGTGAGTAGAATATTTCTTGTAGTAGATCTGAGACACGCTTAGGAGATTAAAATTCAGTTGTTCACAGTAATTTACTCTGTCAAAGCTCAGCATCCCATTTGTCACAAATCCTTCTCCTGTAATTCTGCCACCCTCTGAATCTCCCCCAAATGCCACAGTTGTTCCTTGTATGTGCTTAAAGTCATGAAGGAGTGAACGATCTCCAGTCATGTGTTGGGAGCATCCACTATCTACGTACCATAGACTATTAGACCTATCTGGATGAACCTGCAAGCAGAAGAAACTAATTAGAATTAGGAACCCAAGCCATGATGGTCTTGGGTTTCCCGTTCCTATCCATGATAGTGACTTCTTGGTATTTTCCTTTGAATTTTGGTTTAGTTGGAGTTTTTCTATGAGAAGTTTGGTAGTGACTTGGGTAAGTCATCTCATCAACATCCACTGAAGATTCAGATGAGTAATGAAATCGTTGGTCTCTGTTTTTGTGTAGAAATTTACTCCATTTTTCAATATCAGATTTTTGTAATGGAAGGTCAGGTTTGAGTTTCATTATAGGATGTTTTCTCTGACCATTCCACACTTTCTTCAAAATTTTCCTGTCATTTGTTGATCTAGGTGTCCTAGATTGATTATTATAAAAATGAGGTCTGACAGATGGTTTGATGGTGGATGTTTTTGAGATGGGCTTACGTTGGGGAATTCTCAAACCCTTCTGATTGTAGTAACAATCAGATGTATTGTGATTGTTCTTATCACAGGCTGACCAATACTTGTTGAAACAACATTCTTTGGTTGAATGGTTGTTCATGTCACAGATAGAACAATATTGATTGAAAAAGCATTCATCTGTCTTATGATTGAACATGTCATAAATGTCACAATACATTTGTTTGTTTTTTGAATCAGATTTTTCTTTGTGTGACATAACTGATATTTTCTTTTGATGAGTCACTTTCTTTTCTTTAGGTGATGAATCAGAATCATCTCTTTTAGTAGTTTGCTTCACAACTCTACTTTTGTTCAATTGTTTGGGCTGTTTATATTTCTTCAACCAATTTCTCACTTCTTTCTCAAACTGGTCTACATGTTCCTTGTTATGGATATCAAACCCAACTCCCTGCCTTAATCTTGAAGACTGAGGGTCTGATGAGGTTTTACGTGTTGAACTCAGTGTTACACTTTGTTTTTTTTGTAGTGAAACCTTTTCTGATTTGCTTGAATTTTGTGGAGATATAATCTCATTGTCAGAACTACTTTTAGTAGTGGGTTTCACTGTCTTGACATATTTCTTTTTGCCTTGTAAAATAGATGGTATGAACATTATGAAGGGGACAATTGCTTTAATCGAGCTTGATGGTTTCATGACACTCACTGTCTTGTCTGAGCACTCTTTTATTTTAATTGGGTTACCCAACTTGATTTTATTCTCATTTGTTTCAATATAAACATCAGGTTTGTTTTGAGGATTGGTCACCTGTTTTACTACAGATTTAGGTTCCATAGTTTTAGCTTCAATTGATTCAGTGATTGAGACAGACTCAGGCATTACAGTGTAGTTGTCATTGTATGGTGGAGGACATAAATTATACCCAATCCCCGACATATCCTTTGGATCCTTTTGGGAATCCAACATCTCTTTCAGCTTGACTAAAGACATTTGGTACATTTCTAGTTTCACTTCAGTCATAGATTGTTGAGCCTTAGATTGAGCTAACTTTTCAGTAAGTAGCTCATTCTTAGCTGTAAGAGTATACTTCTTACCATGCAGTTTTTCTATGTCAGAAATGAGAGATTTGATTTTGATTTCAAAGTTTTTTATTTCTCTCTTCATCATTTCTCACTATACCTTTTCTTCTTTTATTTCATCAGCCAGTTTATGATTTTGTTCCCTATACCCTTGCAATTCATTAATGCATTTTTCACTACAAAGGTTTGATTTTACCTCAATAGGCATTGGAGATGGTCCATCGTTGATGTGAGCCATAAGAGCATGATTTTGGAATTGCGGCTTGACTTCCTCAGCATACACACTCCAGTCACATACTCCATCTTGCTTTATCACAAGGGCACTAGCAGAGGGCTGACTGCTTGCATGAGCTTGGTTTGTCAGCTGTGGTTGATTCTGGTAAGTTTGTTGATGATGAGAATGATGATACTGTTGTTGTTGGTTGTTGGTGTGATAACTTGAGTTTGGCTATGATGATGATTGTCCTGGAGAGTTCCTTTGATAGTTGTTTCTTTTGGGTGCATTACACTCTCTCGAAAAATGGCCAGCCATGCCACAATTGAAGCATTTCACCTTGGATTTATCATATCCAAGTTTTGTGTTCTCATTCAGGCTTAACTTTCTTCCTTTTCTGAAGAATTTCTTTGCTCTCATGGCAATCATTGCCATTTGCCACTGTAGATCCATTTCCTCCACATCATCAGGATCCAGTTCTTCTGAATCTTCCTGAATTAGATGAGCAGAAGTGAGTCTTCCACCTAGGTAGGCTTCAAAGCTTGCAACAAAGGCATTGTAAGTTGCCTTTTGTTCTTCTGATCTTGAGTCTTTAGGAGAAGTTTGAGGAGCAGCACGGACTTTAGGTGCTTGTGATGAGGTTGATGGATGATTAATTGGTGGTGTTGCAATGAATCAAGTGTTGTTCATTTGATCTCTTGATGAGATGAAGTCATCTTCCTTAGTGATGAAGGAATTTTCCACAAAATGAGATTCTGATGGAAATTTGTAATCCTCAATCACTCTTGGTCCACCAAGATTTCTGCTTCTTTCATCAAGTTCCAATGCTTCAATTTTGGCTATCATAGTGTCTACGGTGGTGCTCTCAAGGTCAAGTGTGTTTTTTAGCATGGTTAAATTTTGTTTCTAGCTTTCAAGGAGACTGTGAAGCATTTTCTTGTTCAGTTCTTTGATTTTGTAAGTGACTCCCATAATTTTCAAGTCATTTACCAACTATACAAATCTGTGCAGTTGTTTAGATATTGATTCTCCCTTGGTGTGGTGAAATGTTTCATACTGATTGACCAGCTTGTCTTTGTTGATCTCAGCCACCTCACTGCTTCCTTCACACATGATTTTCAGTGCATCCCAAACAGCCTTAGCAGTTCCATACTTTTCCAGCCTTTTCAGCACATCCATCTTGAGTGCTTAAGTCAAAATTGAGTATGCTTTGAGGTCAATCTTGATTTTCTTATAGTCTTCTTCATCAAGGGTTAAGTCTTCAATGGGTATTCTAGCAGTCTTGTACATTGCAGCTTGATCTGCTGACATTGTTAAACACACTTTAACCACTAATATCCGCTGTGTTTTTGAAGTTTAATTGGTTAAACTTGCTTTGATAAACTTGTAACAAAACCCAACATGGCATCTAGAACTAGGTTATATGGAATACTTGCTTTAAAATTTTTTGAAAAGTTAGTTTTCATGGACTTTTTCAACCCATTAGGGGATGTTTTGTTATGGGTGAATGAATCCCTAATGTTTCAAGGTTTTATCTTACATGCTTTAGTATAAACCTTGAAAGATTAACATCAAATGGTTGATTGTATTGTTTGGACAAAACCCTAAAGTTTTGGTTCATGTTGGCCAGAGCTTTAAGGTTATAAAAAGGGGTTCATAGTTGTTCTTGAATGTTATATGATAGGCTTGACCTTATGTGTTTTGGATTTGGTTGATTGTGTTTTGTCATGATTGTTTTGATTCTTGAATGGGTTGTAATATTTGTGTTTGTATTTTGGATTGTAATTTATTTATTCATTGGTTATGTAATAGATAGATTAGGTGCATTTATTTTATTAGAAAAATTGTATTATGATATGATTTTGTAAAAGAAGATGCACAAGATGAAGACCCAAAGAAGGACACAAAAGACATGGACACTTGAAGCATTTGGATGTGGATTCAAGTGGGAGTTCATGGACACATATGATGTGTCATTCTTAACCCTTAGTAAAGACCTAATGACAACACTTGTGATGGTAAACAAGTGTAGTCAACTTAGTTGCTATGGTTATGCACTTATGTTCATATGATTATGCTTGTTTGGTTGTTTGTTGTATGGTTGTTGTTTGATATTTGGATATGCATAACAAACTCATTAACAAACTTAACAAGCTGAAAATTGATGGTTCTTTATAATTAAGTGATTAATAAAAGGTTATTAAAAGGATTAATGATTTTAATAAAAGGGGTTTTATTAAAAAGTGAACCATGGGGTAACTTGTATTTAAAAGCATGCAAATATAAGGTACATAGAGTTTTCTAAACTAGTATTATGAAAACTTAAAATTTCTTTTATAAACAAGTTAAACACCATCCTTTTGCACAACACTTGAGTCACTTGGAAACTCTTAATGGGATAAAGGTCACCTAACCATTTTGAGGGAACTTGTAATTTGAGGTGGGGATACCATATTTATGGGATAAAGGTCACCTAACAACTTATGTTGGAAAACTCACATGTATCTGTAAGTAGGGTAACTGATTTGTAAATCATGTTTAATGGATCACCTACAATGTGGTTTACAAAGGTGTTGATGTGATAAACGTGCCGACCACCTACACATATGATGTTTAAGTCGATCAAATACCTTAGAAGTTGCAAAGGGTTGCAATTGTCAAAATGTTGACTACCTTGTTAATTTAAATAATTGGATAAAGGTCACCTAACCACTATTTAAATGTAACATTGGATTGTAGAATTTTAAAATTGTGTAACACACATAAAAGGGTTTTAATTATTAAAATATGGATAATATCGAAAATACTAAAATTGAACTTTGTAAATTTTGTACATGGCCACCCACAACAATTAAAATAATGATATCCCGTCCGCTCACTCACTATCACTAAAGACCATTCTCCAAAAAGAGTGTCTAAACCATAATAACTTTATAGTTTGGTTTCGAAACTTCAAAATTGTTCTCAAGCAAGAGAAACGATCATATATTTTAGACGATCCGATTCCCGATCAACCTAATGAAGAGGATGAGGAGGCTATAATAATTGGGTGAAATACACCAAGGATTCGGTCCAAGTGACTTGCCTCATGTTGGCAAGTATGACTCCAGATCTCCAAAAGGAGTATGAACATCATGGAGCATACGGCATGATTACGTAGTTGAAAGAAACTTTCCAACAACAAGCAATGGTAGAGCACTTCAAAACTATTCGAGCACTCCATGCATGTAGTATGGCTGACACCCATCTGTTTCATCTTATATACCTAAGATGAAAAGCCACATTGACCGCCTTGAAAGGCTGAATTGTCCCATCTCGAAAGAGATGGCTACGGATTTGATCCTCAACTCTATGTCAAAAAGGTTTGACAACTTTTTCATGAATTATAACATGAACAGGTGGGACAAGAACATAAGTGAGCTTCACTCTATACTCAAAACTGGGAAGGCGGCTATGGGTAAAAAGGTCTTACCAGTTCTCACCATCAATGAAGGTAGGAACAAGAACAGGCCTCACCCCGTACCCAAGGCAAATGTTTCCAAGGGCAAAAGGTACGTTAAGGGAAAGGGGAAGGGAGTGGTAAGAGCGCCACCACCAAAACAAGCGGAAAAGAAGCAAAAGGTTGCCTCAAATGACCCATGCTTCAAGTGTGGGGAGATTGGATGTTGGGCAAGAAATTGTCCAGTCCATCTCAAAGAGTTGCAAGCTAAGAGGGATGTCCGGCAAACCTCAGGTACAATTTACATGATTCATATTGATCTAAATTTAATATCCTCTAACCCATGGGTATTGGATACCTGATATGGAACTCACATTTGCAACTTATTATTACGGGGGTTCGAAAGAAGTAAGGACTTCATGAAAGGGGATGTTAGCCTCTACATGGGAAATGGGGCAAAAGTTCAAGTTGAAGATCGAGGGGACTACATCTTGAAGCTTCCAAATGGTTTGGAAGAAATTTTGAAAAATGTTTTGTATGCTCATAGTTTGACTTGGAACATTATTTTAGTCTCCTAATTAAGACAATATAGATATGTAATGACATTTGATGAAAATGAAATTCATGTTTCTTTAAATGATATCTTTTATTTTAAAGCTATTCCTATTAATGGTATTTATTAATTGGCTCGTGAAAACACATTATATGATAGCTCATTGTACCAAACCACAACTAAGAAGCTCAAATTCGATTTGAGTGGTACCTATCTTTGGCATTGCCTTCTTGGTCATATAAACAAGAAACGCATACAAACACTTTAAAACAACGGTTTTTTAAAAGCAAGTGAATATGATTCATTTGATGTGTGTGAATCTTTTTTAGAAGGTATAATCACTAAAGCACCCTTTAGTGGCAAAATCGAAAGGGCAAAAGATTTATTAGGAATCATACATTTGGATGCATGTGGTCTTTTTAAACCAATGACTAGGTACAATGAAAGATACTTTATTACCTTTACCGACGACTATAGTCGATATGGTTATATGTACTTGTTAAGACACAAATATGAAGCTTTTGAAATGTTCAAAATCTTTCAAAATAAAGTACAAAATCAAGTGAAGAAGAAAATAAAAATTCTTCGCACCGATTGAGGAGGTGAATACCTAAGTGATGCTTTTATTGATCATCTTAGAAGTTGTCGTATCATCTCACAACTATCTCCACCTGGAACACCACAACACAATGGTGTGTTCGAGAGGAGAAATCAAACTCTATTGGATATATTTCGATCTATGATGGCTAGAAGTTCTTTGCCTCTATCATTTTAGGGTTTTGCTTTGCTCACGGTGGCTCGTATTTTGAATATGGCCCCGACCAAGAAAGTGGAAATGACGCCTTTGGAAATATGGCATGGAAGGGTTCCATCACTATCATATTTAAAGGTATGCGGTTGTGAGGCTTATGTTAAGACTCCCACATCAAAAAAGTTAGAAAGCCGTTCCACTAAGTGAATCTTTCATTGGATATCCTAGAGATTCTATGGGATATTATTTCTGTGATCCATTGGAACAAAAGGAGTTTGTTGCCAAGAAGGCTGAGTTCTTAGAAGCTAGGTTCCTTACGAAAGGAACTAGTAGTAGAATAGTGGATCTTGAGGAAGATCAAGAACCACAAACCGATACACGTTTGGTTGACACTAGCACTCAACATGAGGATGTTGAGGATGATCAAATGGTTGATCAATACACACAAAACGTTGGCATATCTGGTAGAATTAGTAATCCACCTAAAAGATATGGATTTTTTGTGGATGAATGCTATTTGGTAGATTCCGATGAACCAACCACTTATCATGATGCAATGTCCAATTTGGATTGTGACAAATGGCTTGAAGCCATGAACGTTGAGATGCAATCCACGTATGACAACCAATTAATGGACTTGGTTGAACCACCTCTTAACACCAAGATAGTTGGAAGTAAGTGGGTTTTCAAGAAGAAAACCAATATGCATGGAAACTTGGATACTTATAAAGCTAGACTTGTAGCAAAAGGTTTCACTCAAACTCAATGGGTTGATTATGATGAGACCTTCTCATCGGTTGCAATGCTAAAGTCTATTAGGATATTATTTCCTATAGATGCTTACTATGATTATGAGATTTGGCAAATGGATGTCAAAACCGCTTTTCTAAATGGATATCTTGAGGAAGATGTCTATATGGTTCAGCCTGAAAGTTTTGTTGATCAAAAGCATCCTAATAAAGTATGCAAGTTTAAGAACTCAATCTATGGATTGAAGCAAGCATCAGGAAGTTGGAATCACCGTTTTGATGAAGAGATAATCAAATTTGGGTTCATCAAAAGCGCTAATGAAGCATGTGTATATAAGAAAGCTAGTGGGAGCATCATCACTTTCCTAGTATTGTATGTCGATGACATTCTACTATTTGGAAATGACATTCCAACCTTGGAGGGTGTAACAGCCTGGCTTGGAAGCTGTTTTTCCATTAAAGATCTTGGTGAAGCTGCCTATATTTTGGGAATAACGATCTATAGGGATAGATCAAGGCGGTTGATAGGTTTAAATCAAAGTGCATACATTGATAGGATCTTGAAAAGGTTCAAGATGGAAAACTCTAAGAAAGGTACGGTACCTATCCAAAGAGGAAAGATATTGAGTAAGACTCAATGTCCAACCTCAAAGGATAAGCAAGAAAAAATGAAGGGAATCCCGTATGCGTCTGCTACAGGATCCATCGTGTATGCAATGATATGCACTAGAATGGACGTGTCATGCGCTTTGAGCATGACAAGGCGATGACAACAAAATCCTGGAAACAGTCATTGGATGGTTGTTAAGAATATACATAAGTACCTAAGGAGGACCAAAGATATGTTACTAATCTGTAGTTCTGGTGAGTAGGAACTCGTAGTAAAGGGTTACAAGAATGCAAGTTTCCAAACTGATCGGTATGACTCACGATCACAATTGGGGTACATTTTCATCTTGAATGGAGGAGCAATTTCTTGGAAGAGCTCTAAGCAAGATGTGGTTGCATTATGAAATACAGAGTCAGAATACATCGCTGCTTCATTAGCAGCTCAGGAAGTTGCATGGTTAAAGAAATTCATTTCCAATCTAGGGGTAGTCCCTTCCATTCAGGACCCCCTAGAAATTCTTTGTGATAACGAGGGTGTGATTGCTCAAATCAAGGAACCCCGTGCACATCAAAAGAATAGGCACGTTGAGGGTGCGATTGCTCAAATCAAGGAACCCCGTGCACATCAATAGAATAGGCACGTTGAACGGAGATTCAACTACATAAGGGATGAAGTTGAAAAGTGTAAGATATGTATTCGCAAAGTTCACACGGATCCAAACATTGTTGATCCACTCACGAAGCTTCTTGAAAAGGCAAAGCATGAAAGTCATACTTGTGCCATGGGAGTTCAATATTCTAGTGACTGGATTTGATCTTTAATTTTTGTATTTAGATATTGTAACCCTTTATTAATTGAATGAATTATTTGGTTATAATAGTTCAACTAATATTCGTATTTCGCATGTTTAAAATCCATAAGTAAATCGTTTACTCAGAACGTCCATAGTCGTTCATACTTGTGGGAACAAGTATGAGGGTAAAACTATTATGAACTTGGATTGGTAGATATTCATATGGATGAATATAAAGCAAAGTGTTGCTACCAAAGTTCATTGATATTTGTGGGATACAAATATTGGACTAACCCGCTTCTCAAATATTACTACATGGAATCTTCTTGATTGATCATAAGTAAATTTGAGTAAAGGCGAACATCATTTGGTATCCTTTGACCTGAGATACATATTGGTCTTGATATTTACCATATATTATACTTTGACTTAGTTTATCGCTTTTCTGAAACATGGCAGTACATAAGTCTAGGTTCAGGTATAATACAAGGTAGTTGTGAGAGATGTATGTAGTCAAGATGGGATTTGTCCCTCTTATTTGTTAAGAGTAAGATGTCTAAGGCATGATAAAGTTAAATCAATAGAGAATGATCATTCTGTGTCTCTAGGATTTAACATCACATCCGTAACAAAAGGATATATGATTGATTCACCTAAAACATTTCGAGTAAGGTACTTGAAGGGGATGATGTTATTGAAGGACACTTAGTCATACGTATTAAGGGTAGTAAACCGCTGTTAGGTGGTATTTTACTGCTTGCATCAATCTTCTATGAATCTTGTGCAAGTGGGATATTGTTGGAACTTGTATGCCCAAGACACATACAAGATTAATGTGGTTAGTACGTTATGATCCAAGTCGGGTCATACCCAATAACAAGCTAAACAAACATCAATAATATGTATTTGTTGATGAGATCATACAAATAAATATTGATATCAATTTTGAAAATAGGTTTTCTAAAACATTCCTTTTGTAAAAGAACAACATTATGTGGATAATTTGTTCATGAGAAATTATTTGTTTCATTATTTAAGTGTGTTAAATAATAACAAATAAAAGTGTGTAATGTTATAAAATAAAAGAGGTTTTAATTTTATAAACTTATGGGTTAAGAGTGTAAAGTTTATAAATTTTTGTTTAGGCGGGAACTCATTTTGAATCCCTTATTTTCGGCCGCCCCATGTGGGGTTCTTGGGATCATTTTAGTCTTGGTAAAATACAAGACTTTATCCCTTCTTGCACTCTTCCCTTTAGCACTCTCTCTCACACATGCAAAGGACTCTTCTCTCTTCTTCCTTGGCTGAATATTTCGAAAATTTTGGCTGAAATTGAAGAACTTCTTGGCTGATTTTCGGGTTGTTCAAGAAGGAGTTGGGTCTTTGTGCTCTACTACCTAACAAGTTATGTGTTTGGAAGAGCTTGTGGGTATACAAACTTGAGGCTTTCTCTCTTAGGGGTTGAACATTCAAGAGCATTATCATCTTCATCTCATCCATACTTCGTCATCTTGTTCTTGTAAGGTAGTTTCAAGAACACCATATGGTTGTTCTTTTCATTTTGATAGCATGTCATTTCACGTATATTAATGATCCTTGTTTATGGGTTTTGTCTTTGGTTAAAATGGTTAAATTTTTCAAATTGTTAAACACACTTTAACCACTAATATTCGTCGCCTTTTTAAACTTTAAATAGTTAAACATGCTCTGATAAACTTGTAACAAAACCCAACATATGCTTCATATAAGAAGTTCACAGTCTTTCAAATGGATGTCAAGTTTATATCGGAAAATTGATGAAGTGGTCTATGTAGCTCAACCTCCTGGTTTTGAAAATCCTGACTACCCAAGAAAGTTGTATGAAATATTATCATCTTTCTTGCTCTACCATGGATATAAAAGGGGAACTATTGATGAGAGTATCTTTCTTAAACAAGGACATCAAGGCAACTTAGTTGTTCAAATATATATGTAGATGACATTATATTTGGATCAACAAATTAGAGACTGTGTGTCAGCTTTGAAGAGTTGATGAAATCTGGTTTCGGATGAGTTCTATGGGAGAATTAACCTTCACCTTCGCTCCAAGTTCATCAGAAAAAAGATGGCATTTCATCAATCAAGAGAAGTATATTAATTAAATATTAAATAAGTACAATATTGCTAATACATCTTCATGCAAAACACCTAATTCAACAATTGACAAGACTGTACCTGATCCTACAGGAAAATCTATTGATCAACGATGGTATAAATCAATGATAGGATCTCTTATGTATTTAACTACCTTTGGACCTAAAATAATGTTTGTTGTGTTTCTCTTTGCTAGGTACGAATCAGACCTAAAAGAGTCACATCTGACTGTTGTTAAGATGATCTTCAGATATCTAAAAAGGTAACCTGCCTTTGGACTTTGGTATCCAAAGAATGGTGACTTCACCCACTACTCAAATTTAGATAGTGACTTTGGAGGATGTAACAACAACAGAAAATCCATAACTTGTGGATGGCAATTCATAGGACCAAGACTTGTTTCATGGCAGTGCAAAAAGCAAACACATGTATCTGTATCCACAGCTGAGGCTGAGTACATAGTTGCTTCAGTTGGTTGCTCTCAAGTTCTTTGGTTGCAAAACCTACTGCTTGATTATGGTTATAATTTCCTTTAAACTCCAATTTATATTGACAATTTAGCTTCTATGTTTATCACTCGTAATCCAGTTCAACATAGTAAAACATAGCATATTGAAATCAGATACCATTTTCTGAGAGGTTGTTCAGAAAAAAGTTTAATCATATTAGTCAAAGTGGATACAACAAATCAGCTTCCTAACTTATTCACTAAAACAATTGATTTAGTTAGTTTTATTTTTCTAACTGAATCTTTAGGCATGATTAACTTAGATTAACCATCATCAACAAAGAAAAACATGTGACTATCCTTGTAAATAGTAATAAATATAACCCAAAAACATTCAAAAAACATAGAAATATACAAAAATATTGTCTTTCTTTACTATGCCTTTTGATTTAGCATGACATATGGATGGGAAATGATTATACACTATGCCTTTGCTTGCATCCTGAGTTCTTAACTTACTTTATATTTGTGAAGAAGTACTTTGATATGTGAGTAGATTCATCTTGAGTGGAAACTACACTTATAGTATGCCTAACATAATGAAATGATGACTGTTTGTGGGATACTGCATTTTGAGGATCAACCAAGTAAGTCTTATCCTGATGCGATCAACTCATTCACCCAAGAACACTATGTAAAACACTTTATACCTTTTATCATTGCAAATCACATTCGCTTTGTTTTGTGTAAACAAAGACCTGGGTTTATGAACACCTTGGTTTACTTCGGTAACCAACTAGTGAATAGAGTATGATTCTCATCATCCCTCTATTTTGTGTAAACAAAGTCCTGGGTTAAAGGTACCTCTATTTTACAAAAGTAAAGACCTTGTGACATGATTATGATCATATCTAAGCTCTAAAAAGAATCCATAGTGATCAATTGTATATTATCTAAAGAACTTTTGTAACAAAGCATTAATGAGACATCATATTTGTCTCAAGATAGAATTTATAGCTAATGTACATACTTTCTAAGTATGCAAAAGTGATGATTTGACTCACAAAAGAAGGAAAAACTCTAATGTGAATTGAATGTGGAGTCCATAATAGTTAATCTCTAATAAACATGAAAACATGATAAACAACATGCCTAGTTGTTACAATACTCTTGTTTGGGTTTAAGTGGGCAAACATACTTGCAATCAGACTAGAATCAGGTCATATTTCAACAATCAATTCGATCAGGAAGAAGATTAGTGTCAGAGTATGATCCTAGTATATGTGTTTATATGTTGTACATAATATTTTATTTTATTTCTTTTAGCTCATTTTGTTTCATAACTTCTGGATTGTCATGTGCCTTTCATGCTATTCTTTTACTTTAATTTATGATGAATGGAACATATTATCATTAATCACAAACTTAGGGGGAGTAGATAATGCATGAAAACATAAAATCTGAATTTTCATAACAAAATCAAATAAAGGGACTAGAGCTTGAGTACTAACTTGGTTGAAGGATACATGAAGTTTTCTCAAACTACAAATCTTTGTGCATAAATTTTCATGAAAACAATGTCAATAAGGTCCAATAACAATAATTGGTTCTATAAGTTGATTAGAACCATACAATCAAAGAAGTTTGAAACTTTGTTTTTCAGCATCAGCAGAAGCTACTGTGCATTTTCCAACTTAGCAAAAGCTACAGTGCGTAACTTAACCAAGTAAAATATGACCATCCGTAGAATTGGTAAACCACGGATGTGTTAATATTTTAAAAGTATAATATATTTTCATAGACTAGTAATCTATGGACAATCAAGTTATCAAATTGTACTTCAATGAATTATTCATTTAGTCATCCGCAGATATCCTGCGGAAGAACTGAAATCTACGGAATAAATAAATTCCACAGAAGGGTAATAAGGAATGTGGGACCCACTTTAGTTAATAAATGAAATTAATTAGTCCGAGGGAGTATAAATGATGTTTTGACTTAAACATCCAGTATTCACATTTTCAGAAACTTTTTCAGACCTAGAATAATGTTCGTCAAAACCTCTCCCTCCTTTGTTCAAAATTCATATTACCACATTAAAACATCAAACAAATTCGTAAAATTGATCTCAGATTCTTGTTTTGAAGGTACAACTTGTCATAGTCATCAATAATTAACTATTTGATTCATTGTATCCAAACTGTTCATATTCTCATATTCATAATCTTGGTTCTAAACTAATCTTTACCATTTTTATGTACAGATGGCAAATAGATTAGTAAGAGAGCACAATGTATGTGCATTTCTAAATCCTTACCACCCTGTATTGGAAGGATGTCAGGATATCCTCTGATTCTTATGACGATCAAGATTGTTCTATGCTCTGACGGTGAATCTAGTGATCGAATAGTCACACGTAGTGGATTTCTGGAACTCGGCTAGAATAGATAACGAAGGAGAAAATGAAGTGATTCTTGCTGAGATTAGGAATGAACACTTAATAATAGATGAATAGACCATCAAAAGGGTACTAGAGCTTGGAGATGAAGAAATAGGTCACCCAGATGTCTATTAACATGAGTATATTGAGAAGATATTTTATCTGATGTGTTTTGATGGTGACTATGAAAGAGGAGAGATCAAGAAGGGGAGATTGTGCAAGCCTAACTGGTTCCTATGTCACGCTTAGCTTAAGTGTATCTCAAACAGGAAATCCGGATTAGATAGATTCTCAACGCACATCTCTTCAGGAATCATAGGAATCTTTGAAGAAAGAATGTATAACTACTAAAAGTAAATTTTTGGATGCTTGTGTGACCAAATAAGAGTACAAAAGGCTGATAAAATGTTCATGTTTCCAAGGTTCCTCCAACTGATCATTAATGTTGAGCTTCCTGGGATAAAAAGAGTAGGTGATGTCTTTGTATATGCTCATTTTGGAAGATCTGTGCTAAACAAGATCAGTGGAAAGTATGAAGGAGAAGACATGCCCATGTTTGCACATGTGGTTGACCCAAATGCCAACATCCCACAAGAACTAGTGTGGGAAGATCAGCAAGATAGTTCTCCTATTGATACGAAGCAAGTCTCCCATTCACATTCTCCTCCTCAATCTCCTTTACACCACCATCATCAACCTCCACAAATCCAATCACCAGCCAGTCTAAACACCCAACCAATCTCTTTAATTCACCCTCAATCACCCATTCATCAATAACCTCCAACTCCACAACCTATCACCTGAGAGTACTCATACAAAACCAATCTAAGCTACTCAATCTCAAAACTTGGTACACACTGGTGACACTGAGTTAGTATCACAAGCAAGTACCATTCCCCTGATAATCATCACTCATGTCTAACCAAACTAAACCAATAACTCCAATCATTGATCCTCATCAACAAAAACAGCCACACGAAGAGTTGGCAGATCAAGCTATTGAGTCTTGTCCCTCAGCTAGTGTAGCCCCAGATGAAATGAATGATGATGTGACTGCTGCTGAGCATCAAAAAGGAGGAGAAGGAGCCAACTATGTTGATGTAATTGCTTATCATGAATATGATCTAAGTGAAGAAGACATCCCCTTAAAAGAAAAGTTATTTGGTGGACGAGTATAATAAACTTGTAATCAAATCTAACATATGGAGGGAAAGAATACAAGAGTTGAAGGGTATGATAAAGGAAAAGGATGAGGAGCTGATAAAGCAAGAAGAATCACCGAAAAGGTTGAGAGAATATGCTCTAACGAACAATGAAGTAATTGATGCATTACATTAACACATGGAAGAGCTCAAGGAGTCCTTGAAACAACAAATTGCTGAAAGAGAGAAGCTTTTCCTGGAGAACAATAAAGCTAAGAAGACTCTGAATGATCAATCATCTCTACTAGAAAAGAAAAATGCATAGATTGATGAGCTTAAAAGGAAGATAAGTGACTTTGAAGCAAGTACTCCTGTAACAAAGTGATCAAAAGAATCTGTTGAAGCTTCAAAGCAAATAATACTATACTCAAGAAAGAGGTGCTTGATGTTGAAGATTCACCAAAAAGATCAAAACTACATCTCTAGAGCATAATCCTTCAATGGATGTTTCCACTTTGAAGCCAATATCTTATCGTGCAACTGTGAGTGGTGTTGAATGGAATGAACATTCAAAGGATGAATCTCCAAAAGCAGACAAAGAATCAAAAGCTGATGAATTGCTATCCACCAAAGACATACTGGAAGAAAGGCTAGAATCTTCAATGTTTAAGACTCTAATCAATCATGGCTTTCCATATGGCATGATAGAGAGGATGAGCATGAATGAGATTAAAGATATGCTGAAGGAGTTTGAGCTAGCAAGTTCTATGATTCCAAACTGCAACTATGAAACTTTCACTGCCTTCCAGTCAATTCAGAGAATAAAGAATGAGTTAGGCCATTATGATGTAGCCAAACTTAGCAAGTATAACATGATATGTTGGTTGCAAAGTCATAACTAGAAGATACATGAACTAAAAGGACGATACGTTAATAGGCTTAGAAGGATGATAGAACATGTAATGCTGGTGGAGCTTGAAACTTGTGTGAGATTCGTGACTGAAGCTCCAAATCCTACTGTTGAGCAACAAAACAATCTCCTGCTCAGCCTGTTACACTGAAGTAAAGATCAATACAAATGGAAAGAAAAATTAATCAAAAAACCAAGAATAGTGATAGCCGACAAAGTATGGCCACCTAGTACAACAGTAAGAGAAATTACTGAAGAGAAGTCAACAATGATTCAACTATTTGATCATCTCACAACTCCGGGATATGCTAAATGGAATAGGATTCTGGCCTGGAAACATGATCCAGATTGTGATTGTGTAGTCATTAAAAGGACTTCTTGAAGGATTCAGTACTTATGTTCAGTAGAAAGAATATTGACTCTCCTTGATTCTGATATTCATGATCAACATAGTTTAATCCTCTGTAATTATCCAGTAAATCCAAAAGTAAGAGATTTCTCTGTGGCAGTGGGCAAGTTAAAAACCAAGTTCAGAGATAATCTATTGAAAGAGGCAAAAAGGGAGGATACTGAGCACAACAGAAGAAATCAAGGGCAAAGAAGATCAAAATCCAACTCCTTCACATTGGTTATTGATGCACTCTAGAGAAGAGTTGGATAGTCAAATAGAAAAATAGCTTCTATCAAGATCATTGAAGGAAATCAATACTCTCTTGCCAAAACAGAGTGGGGATATATAGAGAAGACTGAAGAGATGGTGTTGCTTAGAAATGGAAAAAGAAGAAAAGCAAGGAGTATCAGATTATTTGACCCAATTGAAATTAAACTTCTGCATCAAAACCACACTTCTTACCTACATGATAAGTTCTTCCCAATACCTACAAATGATGAGGCCCAAAATGTCCTATGCTCGTATGTGCATATCTGCAGTACCGGTGAAGGGTGTACACTTACAACATAACAACACAATGAGGAGAGTAACTTTACAAATCAGACAGTGGACTGGAAAACATTTTAAAGATGATACTAAGAACACAAGTTAATAAGAGACAAAACAAGACAACAAAACACACAAGGAGATGGTTTTCAAGATTGTAGTATATTTCCTTCTCATGTTCTATTACAAATGTTACAAAGCATATTCGAAAAGTTATAAGAACATGAGATACTTATACCACATCCTACAGCCGGCCATACTTTGAAGGCCAGCTAGATACAATTGACTAGACACAAAACAAAATCAATTGTAGAGTCAAAAGGCAGATTGCCTTTTGACTAGGACTATGACATGCCATAGCTCACATCCTAATATATTACAAAAAGGATAAAGTACATGAAGTAGAAAGTTACAGACTCAAGACCTCAATGTTCAATTACTAAAAGTATGGACCTATTCACCAACTAATGTAAGTTAGTGACTTTTCAGAGTTGCAATAGAAAGGGGTCCAGCTTTTAGGAAAAGTACATCAGATAAAGCATGTGTTAAAAGTCTTCAGATGAAATCTGTCTTTTAGTGTTGGCTTCAGAAGACTTTGTCTTTGAAGCTTCGGAAGACTTCATCTTTGGCTTTGGAAGACTTCATCTTTGGCTTTGGAAGATATTGGTCTTGGCTTCGGAAGATTTCACACTTAGAATATTTCTGTTGCTTGTGTGAAACTTCCAAAGCACTCTTCTTTAGTACCCATGTGCATGCATGTAGGAAAGACTTTGGGTGTTTGGGTTGCATCAACCTCTTCATATAATATCTACAAACTCCCCTAGGCTGATGCTACCAAAACACTTAAAAACTTCAGATATTGACAGTCCTTATCAGGATAATGACTAACCCCTTCTTCATAAGATGATTAGGATCTTTCAGACTCTCAAAGTGTCTTCTCATTTCAAAAAGATCATGTAGAGGCAAATTGAACATGTCTTGCCATGTGTAGACATCCTTAATGCCTTGATCTCTAATAACATGCCACCTTTTTGGATTGTGATGTATGTCCAGGACAAGATGGGTCTTCCTGATGCTAGAGGAACTACTTGTGTAGTAGTTGGTTGAGCATCCTCTAATTGCACATCCTCTAGATGTTCTGAGTCATCCTGAGGGCTGGAGACGGATGCTTCTTTTTTCTATTTTTGACTTTGGTTTAGAAGCCATCCTTTTTCTCCTCTTAGAGCCTTTTAACTGAGAAGAGTGGCCTGCATCACCTAATTGATCTTCATTATCTTTCTTAGTTGGGTTTTCCTCTCTCACAGGGTTAGATTAAGAGGAGACAGAACCCTGCTCTGGATTGGAAGATGAAGTTTGCCGAGTCTCAACAAGAGGTCCAGGTTGTGTTGTCTCAGGTTGTTCAACCTTAACCTCCACTTGAGGTGGAGCTTGACTTGGAGGGGAGTGTAAGCAGGAAGTTCACCTCTTTGTATCTTCTGCTTGATCACCCTAATGTGCTCATCCATGGTGGATAGAGACATAGGACCAAGTGTCCTTCTGGAGAATCCATACAGCTTCAAGAAGCTCATCATCCTCTACCAGTGTGCAGACTCTTCATGCTCTTTTGGATGATGGCTCTTAACTTTGGAGCTTCTTCCCTTAGCTTCTTTTGGTTATCTTTCTCTCTTTGTAAGATCAAGTTATTTGAGGTACTCAAACTCAATATAGTCAAATGGCAGGGGAAGAAGTATAGCAGCCTAGTAGAGACTTATGGCACTCAGGTAGTTGATCATTTTGATCATGTCTTGTTCTTTATCTACCTGAGGTTCTTATGGCACCACATCCCCTTGCACATGACTTCTTGAACTCGGGAAAGAGAAGGCATATGCTTGTATAATCTTGTATTTCTTCTTTCATCTTTGATCTGAAGAAGTAGTTTTGCATCCTCTGCCTCCTTTCTTTCATTTGACAATTCCTTGTTAGCCAGATCATTCAACTTTTCTAAGTGGAGAGAAATAATGTTATCTATGTCATAGTTCCTAGTCTGCAGCCAATTGATCCTGACTGCCCTCAACTCATCATTCTGAGTATCTGGTCTGGGGGCAATCCTGATAGCAGACTCCATGAGCCTTGCAGACCTAAAAGAGGAACCTTCTCCCCTTAGCCTCCTTTTCTTCTCTCTCTCCTCGTCCTCAATCTCCTCAGATGTCATCTTTTTCTTCCGTTTGTCACTCACAGACCTTTGTGACTCATGGTGGAGAGAGCTTTGGCCTTCATTGCTTGGTGTAGCTTCCAAGCTCTAGCCAGAGAGATGTTGAGAGGCACCTTCACCGGCTTGTGTCTCAAAAAGGTTATGAATCTCTACAGCAGTTGATGATGATCCGACAGGGCTTTAGGTTCTGCCAATGCGCCTTCAGTCAAGGTTTCCCCTATGAAACTAATCTTAGGGTCTACCTCAATATGCAGTTGACCGATGGCATTGCCTGATTGCCTTAGCCTCCTTCTGAAGCTAAACTTTGCAGTGATCCTGTCTTGGATTCTTTGAGCCAACTTGTCAGCTTGTCTTGATTAGCCTTGATTGACAAGTGGCATATTGACTAGATCCAGACCTTCATAAAAGTTAAAGGTCTGAAAATTAAAGACCTATTTATGTCCTTGAACTCTAAGAATGATGAGGGCTCTTCTATTGTTGTCATACCTCCTCCTAATGATGTGATTTGAAGTTTGTGGAGATGACATTGCCCTTGGTATTCCTTCCTCAAACAGACTCTGAACGTAAGAGTCTATGGAGTCCACATCAATATGAACTTGAGAAATATTTTTAGTATGCACATTTACAAGTGAGGATGGTGAGTCCTCAATGTCCATACTCCCTGAAGAACTCCTAGGTGCTATGATAGTAATGACTTTCTCCCCCTTTTTGGTAGCATCACCCTCTTGCACAAGTGAGATAGTAGTTAGGTCAATTACACTCACATGTTCTTGTGTTCCTGGTTGAGCTCTTCTTAAAGGTCTCCCAACTAGTTTTTCCCTGAGATAAGAAATCTCAAGTTGCTGATCATTGACCCTACTATGCAAGGTAGTCACTTGAGATTCAAGGTGAGTGACCTTGGAGACTAAATAGGTGCATGTTTTGTGTTGATAAATATGTAACTAATTAATGAGTTGAATGAAATACAATATATGATTGGTGCTTATGATGTTTAATGTTTCATTGTTTATTATGTGATAAAGTATATTGAACTAACTATATAGGTTTGAGGTTACTGTGCATAGTTCTTAGTCAATAATGATTGAGAAACATGTTCAAACTTAATCGTAAGAAATCTTCATGTGAATGGACCATACTAATGGACTGTACGCATGAATACTTCATCCTAATGGACCAGTCACACGACTGATCCAGAGACTGGATCAGCCGCACGATTGAGACATAAGATTGATTCAGTCGCATGACTGAACCTTCAGTCATGCGTATGAATCAATCACATGATTCAGTCGCATGACTGAACCATGCTAATGGTTCAGTCGTACAATTGAAAACCCTAACCTATAAATATCACCTAACTCGTTGATCAATGGAATACTTCAATACTTTTGACACATATTCGCACCCTAGCCGTCTAGAGTCTCCAGAAAGCCTATTCTAACTTCATAGTTCGCAGTTGATCTTGTTCTAATCATTCTTAACGTTTCTTTACTCGTTAGATTAATTGGAACTGCGTTCTCACTGATTGGATCGCCAATCAAATAGGATTCCACACTATTTGATTAGGTATACACGCATTGTCAGTTAGTACTCCATATGTACACGATCCTAACAAGTGGTGTCAGATCTTTGGCTCTTGATTTTGCATGTGATTCGATTAGTTTCAGTGTAAAAATCATGTCTTTCATTTAAAAGTGTCACCTTTATTTAGTAAAATAGTGTTTTCGACGTCTCCAGGTCTAAAAATTTCATTTTCTGGCATACGGCAGATAAGGGTTCTTGAAAATTCGTGTTTTTGGGTCAAGTGTCAAAAACCTTTGATTTTGCAAAAACAGCAGCCTTCAGTTGCACGATTGGCTCAATCACACGACTGAACTCAATCGCACCTCTGATTCACACGATTGAACTCAGGCGCTCATCCATTCGTATGACTAAACATCTTCATCCGTTTGTCTCCACTCGCACACTACATCCGTACGACTGAACCCAATCTCATAATTGAATTTATTCGCACCCTTCATACGCATGACTGAGTCATCTGCATTGGCTCATCCGTATTTGTCGAATCGCACGATTGACTCATTTGCATCTGTCCATTCACATAAGTGAATCAGTTGAGTTCTAAAGTTCAAAGTTTAAAGAGATGGAAGATTAGTTCTTTGCATTTACTGCCGGTAGGGACTCACGGATCTAGAACCTTTTGCTTCTGGAAAATAAAATTGGGAATCACAATAAACCACCTAAACTTATAACGTTACATGATTACCCACAATGGAAGCACCGATTCGAGATCTATCTTATTGGAGTTGATCCAAACCTTTGGGAATGAATGAAGACTAGTTATAGTATGCCAGTCGGGGCTGATGGTGTTAAATTAACCTTGGGAGGTATAACTGATAGCTAGAAGGCTAAGTACAATGCTGAAAAGAAGGTGTATGTCTTGTTGACTCAGTCAATACCAAAAGATATATTCCATCAGTTTTCTGATAACAAACAGGCAAAGAAGTTATGGGAAGCCTTGGAAACGATACGACGGAAATCCAATGTTCAAAGCTCTAAAGGCAAAGGTACTGAAGAAGGAGTTTGATAACTTCTCTTCGATGGGGAAAGAAAGCTTGGATGATGTCATAGACAGGTTCTACCATCTAATGAGTGAGCTGCATACTCATGGGGTCACAATGTCAATGGAAGATAAAGTGTCAAGCTTTGCCGATGGTTTTCCAGAGAAGTGGGACTCGTTTGTGTCTAACTGAGACAGAACAATATATTGGCAAAATTAGACATAAATGATTTCATCCTGAAATTGAGGGAGGAGGAATTGAGGATGAAGTACATGTCACAGAAAGGATCCTACGACTAGAATCCTTCACTATATAACTCATCTCCCAACCCAACCAGTTCAGGAGCACCGCCTCAAACAGGGTTTGTGTCTAGTTCAACCGCTCCATCTCAAACCACAGCTTTAGGATTTGAATCGTCAGGGTCATCTAGTACCCAATATATTGTGCTTGAAGCAAATCCTACAAAGTTGGAGACCCAAAATCTCGGTAATATTACTGTGGAGGTTGCAAAGGAGCATATGGACCTTCTAGCAGCGATTGTTCATTCTTATGATGGTCTAGTTGCAGGAAAGATTGGAAATTTCCATCTAGCGGATGAAGATTTCAAGCAGGTGGACGAGAATGAACTAGAGTGAATGGATATAATGTGGTCTTTGGCAAGTGTTGTCAGGAGAGCGAAAAATTTTGTGAAAAAGACTCGACAGAACTTGGTGGCCACAAATGACACTACCTTTGGTTTTGACAAAACCAAAGTTACCTATTTAACTGTGGAGAAAAGGGGCATTCAGACGGGATTGTGTAAAGCCCAAGAAGACAGGTAACGGGAATCCATTCTCATTTATCAATCGTGAAGACAAACCTACGAATGGAGCTACCTCGTCAAGAAAAGAGGCAAAGGCGTTGACTGCTCAAGGTGACGAAGGACAGGATTGGACCTTCAGTTTTGTGTCTCCAGGTGAATCGAACATTGCCCATGTAGAGGTTTTGGATGATGACTCTACGAGCGATGGTGAAATCACAGTTAAACAAGTAACATTAGATAACAAAGAAGATGTGAATGTGGTCAATCACCTAATTGTAGAAGAACTCGTAACTACAAGTTCAGAATCTCCAACAACCGAATAGTCAAACACTGCATTAATGGCTGATTCAACCGAGTCTTCACAGGTAAGTACAAAAGACCAACTCTTTGAATATCATGCTTGTAATGAATGTAACAAATTTAGAAAACGCATTGATTTAAAAATTTCTAGGTTATTAGACCACAATGATAGCTTAGTAAAGGACTTACAACTATGTACAGAAGCTAATCAGATTTTAAAACAAAATAAGTACAGTTATAAAGAGAAAATAGAACTTTTAAATACACAACTAAGGGAAACCTAGGTTGTTGCTTTTAATCAAGTGAATGATATAAAATTCTACTTAAACTCCCTAGAAGAAACTAAGAAAGAAAAAGCAGTTTCAGAAGTCAAAGTCAACTCATTAAAACAAAAACTACACAGTTGGACCAGTTCTTCTCACAAAGATCAACACTTAGTGAAAGAACGAAATAACGGGGAGGGGTTGCGTCACAAAGAGGTTCCACCACCACATGAGATCATGTTAAATACTTAATGTAGACAAGTAATAACAATTCATTACGGATCATGTGGTGTCCACTCCTCTAGTTAGTGATCCAGATTCCACTGGTAAACCGGTGAATTCTATCACTAAATAGAACGAGACTACTTTGAAATCTAAAGGTAAAATGCCTATTGTGAATTTGGATGATCACTTTGGAAAGGTTAATGTAAAGTCATGTTCAAATATGTCTAATTTTGAACCCAAAATGACCAAACCAGTTAACTAACCACGCGCTCCACGTCACAGTCGAAATAAACAAAAGGCTAAAGATGTTAAAACGTTGAAACAATGAATTTTGTTAAAGAAGAAAAAACAACTAAGCAAGAAGTGTCCAAACCCAACCAGACTAAAGTCACAATTGTATGACACACTTCCCCACAGAAACAGTTCCATCAACATGTAGAAGGGAGATCTTGCTACAATTGTGAAAGAAAGGACATATTACCTTTAATTGTCCTTATTATCAGACTCCCAGATAGAGAATTGAACTTTACAATAAGAAACTGAGTCTTCAAAAAGGAGTTCTATTACTCCACTGAAAAGAGGTAATGAACCTAAAGTTCAAACCGTAAGCCAATCATCTGTTTATCACAAATAGGGCTTACACAAAATTGGCTTATGGAAAAAAATATCAAGTCTACTGTCTAATAGTGAGAATAAGAAAAAGAATGATATGCCCTCACACTCAAATGGATAGTGGGTTGAGTTCATGATGTGTGATTTCTCTGGGTCACCCAAGCTAGATAAGGCTTGGGTGCCAACCCTAAACTGATAATTTCCTCTAAATGTGCAGGGTGTCCATTACAATGCTATCACAAACACCTGGATTGTTAATAGTGGGGCGTCTTGGCACATGACCGGGAACCTGTCTCTCCTTTCTTATGTCAAACAAATTAGAAGGGGGCATGTCTCATTTGCTGGAAATAAAGGAGGATAAATCACCGCTCAAGGCGGAGTGGGAAACCAGAAAGTTAAGTTTGATAAGGTAAACTACGTTCAACAACTTCAAAATAACTTACTATTATTTCAGATATGTGACAAAGAATTCAAGGTTGTTTTTTGACAACAAGAAGTGTTATGTTCTGAAAAACTATTATGTTGTCCCGGAGGACCAAGTCTTAATGTCAGCTTCAAGATATAATGATTTATATGTCTTGGACCTGTCAAAGGCCTCCACAACCGATAATAATGTTTAGTGCTTCTTGTCAAAGGCAATAGAGAGAGACTCTATATCTTGGCATAGGAGAATGGGACACATTAATCCACAGAAGATGAATCACTTGATCTAGAATGATCTAGTGCATGGAGTAAATGTTAAGAACTTCCAACTTCCAGATTTTTGTGTAGCGTGTAAGAAAGGTAAAGAGACCAAGAAGTGTCACAAGGCAAAGAAAGTTTGTTGATACATATGTACCTAGATTCTGATCTGAATGTAATATGTCTTTATTGTCTTACACTTATGTAATCGTTAGGTTCTTAATGAAATACAAATGTTTGATTGTGTTTATAATGTTTAATATTTCATTAATGAGTTGTTTTACGCATATTGACTTGATTATATAGGTTTGTGGTTTTTGAACTAATATAAATAATGTTATGACAATTAATACATTCAAATTTAAAACATGAAGTCATCATGCGAATGACCCATGTTAATGGACCATACGCATGAACAACTTCATACGAATGACTAGTCATACGACTAAATCAGGAGACTGGATCAGTCGTATGACTATAAGATGAGATTTGCTCAGTCACACGACTGAATACTCCATCGTGTGAATGGATCAACCACATGTCTCAGTCACACGAATGAACCATCCTGATGGTTCAGTCGCCCGAATGAGCAACCCTAACCTATAAATACCACCTAATTCGTGGAAAACATAAGCATTCAATCCACTTCGACTCCAGGCGTACCCTAGCCGTCCAGAAGCCTCTAAGTTCGTACTCCATGTTCATAGAATGCTGTAGATCGATTCCTAATCGATTCATGACGTTAGATTCAATACGTTATTGTTTCTACGTGCGTTCTCACTGATTGGATCGCCAATCAAATAGGATTCCACACTATTTGGTTTGGTTTAACATGTTAATTAGTTGGTGTTTCATTCAAATACCAGATCCTAACAAGTGGTATCAGAGCAATGGCTCTTGATTATGTGTTGATTCAATAGTTTTGATACAAAAATTGTGTTTTTGCATCAAAAACGCAATCTTTTTGTGTATAACGGAGTTTTAGACGTATCCTGACCTTCAAGTTTAGTTTTTTCGGCATACGGCGATTAGGGTTTCAAAAAATCTTCAGCAAGTTCAGTCGCATGATTAGACCAATCGCACGACTGAGTTCATTCAACCGCACGATTGGGCTCATTCGTACCTTCATTCATATGACTGAGGTTTTCATTCGGACTGTTCAAGTGCATTAGTTCATTCGGACGACTGCCTCATCCGCATTTGTTCAGTCGCACGATTGAACCATCCGCATTTGTTCAGTCGCACGATTGAACCATCCGCATTTGTTCAATCGCACGAATAAGTTCAATCACATACCTTCATTCGCATACATTAGCAGTTTGTTAAAATAATAAAGTTAAGTGTAATGGAGGACCAGTTTTCAGCATACACAGCAAGTAGAGATACTCGTGTCCAAAACCTACTGTTGTTGGAGAACGAAGTGGGATTTCACAATAAACCCCCGAAGCTTATAACCTTAGACGACTACCCATAATGGAAGCAACGTTTTGAAATCTACTTAAATGGAGTAGATACAAATCTGTGGGAGGCAATAGAGTCAGGGTATAGCATGCCCGTAGGAATAGATGGAGTTAAACTTACTCTAAGTGGAATGTCGGATGCTCAGAAGGTAAAACACAACGCTGAGAAGAAAGTATATGCTTTGCTCACTCAGTCTATTCCGAAGGATATCTTCCATCAGTATTCAGAGTATACTCAAGCAAGGAAACTATGGGATGCGTTGGAGAAGAGGTATGATGGAAATGCGTCACTCAAGGCCATAAAGGCCAAAGCTTTGAAGAAGTAGTTCGACAACTTCTTTTCAATAGGAAAGAAGGTCTGGATGATGTGATCGACAGATTCTACCACTTGATGAGTGAGATGCACACTCATGGAGTAGTTACATCGATGGGGGATAAGGTATCCAACTTCGCTCATGGATTACCAGAAAAATGGGCTTCGTTTGTTTCAAATCTCAGACAGAATGGAATGCTCTCAGAGTTAGATATAAATGACTTCATTCTGAAACTGAGAGAAAAGGAGCTTAGGATGAAGTATCAAGCCCAAAAGGCTACTACAATCAGAATCCTACACTATACAATGTTACTCCTTTGGTCAAGACATCTGGAGCACCACTGCAAACCGGCTTCGTCTCAAGCGCAGCAATTCCCGTAACCTTCAACTTCAGGGTCCGAAACGTCAGGGTCGTCTCGTACCCAATATATCATTCCTAAAGCTAATTCAGCCAAATTGAAAACCGATAATTTCGGTAATGTGACTGTTGAGGTTGCCAGAGAACACATGGACCTCTTAGCTGCTGTAGTCCACTCCTATGATGGACTAGTTGCTGGAAAAATAGGAAATTGTCACTTGGCCGATGAGGATTATGAACAGGTGGATAAGATGGAGTTGGAACGTATGGACATAATGTGGGCTTTGGCAAGTGTTGCCCGACAAGCTAAAAAGTTTGTCAAAAAGACCAGACAGAACTTGGTTGCTACCAATAACACAACCATGGTTTCGACAATTCAAAGGTTACTTGTTTCATTTGTGGTGAGAAGGGACACTTTAAGAGGGAGTGTGTGAAGCCAAAGAAGACTCGTAATAGCAATCCTTTCTCGTCCTTTAATCGTCAGGACAAGGCCACATCTAGCAGTTCTACTTCATCAAACAAGGACCCTAAAGCCCTGACTGCTAATAAGGATGAAGGACAGGACTGGAGATTCCGGTTCGTCTCACCGGGAGAGTCAAATATAGCTAGTGTGGAGGACATTGATGACGATTCTGCAAGTGAAGGAGATATAGCAGTAGAGCCCGCAATGTCAAATTCTAAAGACACTACAAATGTGGTCAACCACCTGCCTGAAAAAGAAAATTCTGCTTCAACGTCAGAATCACCACAACCAGAATCAATTGACTCTACACTCATGGCTGATTCCTCTTCATCATCTCAGGTAAGTACTACTGACCAGCTGTTTAATAATCATGCTTGTTTAGATTGTAATAAATTTAGAGAAAGTATAGATTCAAAATTTGTTAGGTTATTAGATCATAATGATAGCTTAGTAAAGGACCTGGAACTGTGCACTAAGGCGAATAGAGTGTTAAAACAAAATGAGCACAGTTACAAGGAAAAGATAGACCTATTGAATAAACAGCTTAGGGAAACAGCGGTAGTTGCCTTTAACCAAGGAATGACATAGGTACTATCTGAACTCCCTAGAGGACCTAAGAAGCAGAAAGCTGTTTTAGAAGTAGAAGTCAACTCTTTAAAATAGAAACTGCACAGTTGGACAAGCTCATTACATATTGTCCAACACTTAGTGAGAGGGAGAAATAATGGGGAGGGGCTGGGATGCAAAGTGGTTCCACCACCACCTGAGACATTGATGAACACCAAAAGTAAACCGATTAGCAATAATCCCATCAACGATCACATGGTGTCCACTCCTCTGGTTAGTGATCCAGATCCGTAAGTAAATCAAATGAATCTGACTGTAAATAGAAAGAGACCACTTCAAAAGGAAAAGGAAAGATGCCTTGTGTTAACATGGAAAAAGAGTTTGAAAAGGTTAATTTAAAGTCAGGGTCAAACAAAGTCAAACCAGAACCCAAAAGACTATAAAATCTAATCAATCACGAGCGTCATGTCAAAGTCCAAGTAACAAGAGATAAAAGATTTAAAACCAACTAAAGCAATTAAGTTTGTAAAACCAACTCATACATCTAGTCCTAATCCAAACATAATAAGGGCAACTATGTGACATCTACATCGCCACCACAACATAAAAACCATAAAGTTGAAAGCAGATCCTTCTATAATTGTTGAGAGTATGGTCACATAGCGTCTCATTGTCCTTATTCCCAGATACCGAGGAGGAAAGTTGACCTTTCTAAAACTAAAACTAGCTCTTCTAAGAGGAACTCTCTGACGCCTCCAAAAAGGGATAGTGAAGAAAAGGTTCAACCAATTAGCCAGTCGTCTGTTTATCAGAACAGGCCTTACACAAAGCTGGCTTATGGAAAGAAAAATCCGCCTCAGTGTCTGGAAATGAGAACAAACAAAAATCTGAGATTTCCTCAACCTCAAATGGTCAATGTGTTGAGTTTATGATGGGTGATGCATTGGGGAAACCCAACCCAGTGAAGGCTTGGGTTCCTAACATGAACTAATGTTTTCATTGATTGTGCAGGGTGTTCGCTATAGTGCTGAGACTAACACGTGGATTGTAGATAGCGGAGCATCCAGGCACATGACAAGGAATAGAGCTCTCTTATCAAATGTCAGAAAAATTAAAGGAGGGCATGTTTCAGCTGCTGGAAACAAAGGCGGGAACATCACAGCCCAAAGAGAAGTGGGAAATGAGAAAGTTAAGTTTGATAAGGTAAATTGTCCAGCAATTACAAAATAACTTGCTTTCAGTTTTTGAAATTTGTGATAAAGGATTCAAGGTAGTTTTGACAACAAAAAGTGCTACGTTCAAAAGAAGGACTACGTGATCCCGAAGGACCAAATCCTAATGTCAGCTTCAAGATATAATGATCTTTATGTCTTGGATCTCTCAAAGGCCTCCACAACGGATCGTGAAGTCCAATGCTTCTTGTCCAAAGCTACTGAGAAGGACTCCATCTCCTGGAATAGGAGAATGGGACACATAAATCCGAGGAAAATGAATCACTTGATCCAGAATGATCTTCTAAGAGGAGTAAATGTCAAAAACTTCCAACTCCCGGATTTCTGTGTTGCATGCAAAAAGGGCAAACAGACGAAGAATTCTGATAAGGAAAAGAAAGTTCATTCTATAGAAATTCCTCTTGAGCTTCATCACATGGATCTATTTCGTCCAGTCAGTACAAGAAGCATCGCTGGCAACTTGTATTGCTATGTAGTTACTGATGACTACTCAAGGTTCTCTTGGGTAATGTTTCTAAAATCCAAATCAGAAACATTTGAATCCTTCAAGGAATTGGTAACTACACTGGAATCCCTATACAAGCTGAAGGTACGATAGGTGCACTCAGACAACAGAACTGAGTTCAAGAATCAGAGGATGGAGGACTATTGCAAGGAAAAGGGAATTGTGCATCAATTACCTCGGCTTATACCCCTCAGATGAATGGCGTTGCTGAATGGAAGAACCGCAGCTTGATAGAGACGGCATGGACTATGCTAGCAGACTCGAAACTACCTATCCAATTTCGGAATGAAGCAGTGGAAGTGCATGTTATACTCTTAATCGAGTTCTGGTAGTAAAACGCCATGGAAAAACGTGCTACGAGCTATTACAGCGAAGTAAACCAAACTTGGAATATCTCGAGCCGTTTGGCGCTTCGTGCACCCTACTAAAGAAGACTCAGGAGGGAAAATTCAGTGAGAAGGTTGATGAAGGGATCTCTCTAGGTTACAACATACCAAACAAGAGATTTTACAACAACTCAACGGTTCAAGTAGAGGTGTGGTGTAATGTTGATGTTCAGAGATATATCACACGCCTGCTGGAAAAGGGCCTGCTTACTTCTTCGACTATGATGGATTCTTCAAGTCCTTCAAGAGACCTCTTTCTTCTTCAGAAGACGAGTTGGCAAAAAAGATGATGTACGATGTCTTGAACACACCGTCTCAAGATTCAACAAGTCATGATCCTACCAACTCAGGGGGAGTAATTGATATGAGTGACTCCTCCTCTGATGAAGAAAATGAAGAAAATGATCAAATCAACTAGGATGTATAGGTTCCAACTACCACAATTCCACAAGCGTCTGCTAGTGATGCCTCTGAACCTTTAGAACCTCAGACTCCTATTGTCTTAGATCCAGAACCAAATGTTCATAATCTTGACTGTGAGGTGGTTGTTCCGACAACTCCTGGCTCACGTCTAAACGTCTATCATCCATTGGATAATACTATAGGAGACGTGAGATCAGGGGTTCAGACAAGAAATCAGCTGTACTGAGCTGATTATGCCTCTGTGATGGAAAAAGGATACCTTCACGACGGTGCATACCGCTGCTTTGTGTCTCAGTTTGAGCAAAAGTATGTTAGTGAAGCACTAAATGATGAGACTTGGGTTAGTGCCATGCAGGAAGAACTCCTTCAGTTAAGAAGTTAGGTGTATGGTCACTAGTGGATAGAACTAAAGGTGCTAAAGTCATTGGCACCAAATGGGTCTTGAAATGAAAGAAAGATGATCAGGGAGTGATCATCAGAAACAAGGCTTGGCTTGTTGTTCAGGGTTTTCGACAAGTTGAGGGTATAGACTACAATGAAGTGTTTGTACCAGTGGCAAGGATGGAAGCAACTCGCATCTTCCTTGCCTACACATCTTATATGAAAATCAAAGTTTATCAACTAGATGTTAAGAGTGTGTTCCTTCATGGTGAGATCAGAGAAACAGTGTATGTCAGTCAACCCGAGGGATTTGAGGATCCATATCATCGGAATAGAGTTTAAAAACTTGACAAGGCTCTATACGGGCTTCATCAAGCTCTACGGGCTTGGTATGAGAAACTCTCGACTCATCTTGTGAAACACGGCTTTCGCAGGGGAGTCATTGATGCACACTGTTTATCAAAGAAAAGGATGGAGACTTACTGCTAGTGCAGATCTATGTAGATGACATAATCTTCGGTTCAAAGAATGAAGAATTATGCAAAGAATTTGAAACATTAATGAAGGCGGAGTTTGAAATGAGTGCCATGGGGGAGATGAAGTTCTTTCTCGGGTTACCGGTAGATCAGACACCAAATGGGATCTTCTTACATCAGGCCAAGTATGTAGGGGATATTCTCAGTTGGTTTGACATGGAGAATGCTTCCACAGCTGGCACTCCACTGGCTACAAACCATGATGTAGCACCCGATAAGAATGGTGTTTTAGTAGATGCCACTATGTACCAAGGGATGATTTGATCTCTCATGTATCTCACTGCCTCAAGACCTGATATCATGTATGCTACGTGTTTATGCTAACGATATCAGGCAAAGCCTAAGGTGAACCATCTAATTCGGGTCAAAAGGATATTTCGTTATCTGAAGGGCACACCCACACTTGGGTTGTGGTATCCTCATGATGATGACTTTGAACTTACAGCGTATAGTGACTCGGATTACGGCGGTTGCAAGATGAACTACAAGTCTACATCAGCAGGGTGTCAGTTCTTTGGAAGAAGATTAGTAACCTGGCAGTGTAAGAAGCAGACCTCGGTTGCATTGTCAACCTGTGAAGCTGAATACGTTGCTGCTGCAAGCTGCTCTTCCCAAATCATATGGATTTAACAGCAAATGCGGGATTACAGTTTGCATTTCACTTCCACTCCTATCTTTGTTGATAACTCTGTTGCGATTGCAGTCACTAAAAACCCGGTCCAACATCCTAAGACGAAACACATCGGTATCATATATCACTTCATACGTGATTGTTTTGAAAAGAATTTAATCGATGTGATAAAAATACAGCTTTTGACAAACCACGTTTTCTGTATCTGTTAGAGGTCAACGGTGTTAAAAAGAAAAGTGAGGTCATTCCTGAAGATGACCATGTATAGTCCGATGCGTCGTGTCTAGTTTTGTTTATTTTTAAATTTTATTTTATTTTATTTTATTTTATTTTATTCTCTTGTTTTTGTTTATTTTAATTAGTTTAATTATAATTAGTGTCTTTCCTTGGCCATTAAAATCCTAAAACGCAAATCCATATTGGTTTTATAATTTTAGGGGGAGAATAGGTCTATGAAATACCCAAAAAAACAAGGGAAAAGGAGAGACAAGCTGATATTAAATAAGATCGTATGTGTGATACCGATTCAGTGTTTGGAATATGATAGTACACAGGTACAAACCATTTGGGACTATAAAATTCAAAATTGAAAAAGATGCAAAGTTCAAGTATAAGTCTGTGTAGTCTGAGCAATATAAGAGGAAATATGATAGATAAGCTAGCTACTACTAAGGTAACACAAAGAAAGTAGACCTAGAGGTTGCTAGACCACAGATGATATGTCGGTAGATTCAACACAATATATGACTAGACCTTTTGGTGATCTCTAGAATAAACTAAAATGTTTGACTAGCTATGGGTAACGCCTTATCCCTGGTTGACACAATCAACAAGATTCCAATAAGGGGTGACGAGCAAAATAAACGCCACAAAAGTATGTGTAAGACCAAAGCATGAGCAAAAGCACATGAAAATGCAAATACAATCTAACTGATAACCTATGTTGTTGGTGAGATCTGTGCAAAAAGAAGAAAAATTGCTCAAACAAGAAGATAGGTTATGTGCCTCTCTGCTGTGCGGTGGCACTGACCTAAGGATAAGCATAACTGATATATTCTAGAACTCATTGTTGTTTGCCGCCTCTCTATTGTGCAATGGCACTGACCTGAGGATTGGCTTCTCTTTGGAAATTCTAAGAATAGTCTCTTCTTGAATTCTACCCTTAGACCGCTCAAAAATCTCCTGAGGAATGTTGATTACCATATAAGTGTGGGATCCACAAATTCTTGTTGAAATAACAAACCTTAAAACGATCACCAAAACTATGTTAAAAGTCTGTGTATGGATTTAAGAGGACAAGTATACTGACAATCACTGTGGCTACAATTCTTGAAAGTTCAAATCAGTGTGGGGACCTAATAGTACTAGTATGATTTCCTAAATTTGCTAAATGACTCTAGATGAAAAAAACAAGGAAAGAGCATCAAAGGTTTTAGCTAACTTGTCCAAATGATCCGAATATCCTGTATGATTCTAGCTTGAATTGGTCCATGTATGGTTTAAAAGATTGAGTCTGCTCTCGCAAGAAAATTAGTCCTTAGAATTAAGTCTCAGGAATTAGCCCTCATAAAAACACAAAAACATTTCCTAGTTTAAGTTTCAGCATTATTTCTTTTATGTCTATACAAAGTTATCTATTTCATTTTGTGTAGTATCAAACTATGTCATGGAAGTTGATAAGGAACCTTATCGTCTAAAAGGTCACGTCTGAGGTGACAAAATGTTTTAAAAGGATCACGTCTGAGGTGATCAAATGTTTTTTAGTTTAAAATGATCATGTCTGAGATGATCAAATGTTCATAATGTAAAATTAACAGGTTACAAGGGCTTAAATGTCAAATGGTCATTAAGTAAGGAAAATGTCAAGTGTATGACACATTCGCACTACTGTACCATGAGTATGGACCAATCATGCGAATGGACCATACTCATGCATTAAACAGCCGAATGTACATGAGTATGAACCATTCAACCGAATGGCTTATACGAATGAGCCATTCGGCCAATTGAGAGTGGGCGAATGAACAAGTCGCACGACTGAACTCTAATCCGACAACTGAAGGTGAACGAATGATCCAATCGCACGACTGAGGTCCTTTCGCCCGAATGAAATAAGCGAATGAGTTCAGTCGTACGATTGAATTCAGGTTTAGTATAAATAGAGGGGGAGTCGGTCGCAGAGACTAATCACTTCCAAATTAACCCTAATTCGCTGACTATCGTTAGTCTGCCAAATTTTCGTTCGACCATTTTATACTACTGGTTCTTGCTTACTGACGATTACCACTGACTTTACAGGTATAGTGTGGTTCAATCCAACAATGTTTCATTCAATTTGACTCCTAAATCGATATGTTCAGCCCAAAACAAGAACCATGACCTGTTGGACTAAATTACCCCATAATATAAGCCAACAACTGAAATCAATGTTATTAGGTGTTAAGTATAATGATTGTGAGTCAAATGAACCAAAACATGACGTCGAATGATAAGAATTGGGCAAAACTTGAATTTGAATTGAACAGCAGTCTGTCATGCAAATGGACTGATTGATGAACTTCAGTCGCATGACTGAGTAGTGCGAATAACTAAATCATACGACTGCATCATGCATATGGGCTCAGTCGCACGACTGATATACACGAATGAGATTACATACGTATGAGATCAGTGGCATGACAATTCGTACGTATGTGGTAATTCGGACGACAGATCTCAGTCGCACAGTCTCATTCGCACGACAGATAAAAAGGAATATTTTCAAGTCCAAGTGATTCAAGATATTATTAAGCAACGGTTACTAATGTTTATATTCATTGTGTAACAGACGGTGAGTCGGTGGACCATGAGCACTAAGCACAACATTTGTGCTCGCTCATCTGGATCTGACATCTAGACACGCTCTTGATTTTTCTAGCATCATCATGTTTCTCCGGAGATCGAGGATTTTCAAGCTATATCTACTCCATGCACACCGTATCGCTCCATCCAGCAAGCCTTCTGGGAAGGCGCAGTTGTTGATATATCTTCAGAGCCTCATGGTATCAGGAGTACTATTTTTGGAGAGGCCATTGAGATCACTGAAGATGATCTCAGGACGGGTTGCAGTTTGGGGACCATGCTGACTGCCCCACTAGACTACACCCCCTTACTGTCCGAGGATGTTTTCTGCGCGTAAAGTACGCTGGGGACATCAATGCAGGGGTGCTCACAAGAGCAACCTGTGCCCCCAGTTCAAGTACCTTGCGCACGTTCTGCTCAAGTGTATAGTGTCTCGGAAGGGAGGTTTTGAGGAGCACTCAATCAAATTCAGAACGCATATGCTGCATTGGTGCTGAACCACCGGTTCAGCTTCTCCAGGATGGTCTTCACCTACTGGTGGAGAACATTGAAGGGAAAGGGAAGGAGGGCTTCTGCATGTACCCTCGTTTTATGCAGATGATCATCGACCAGAAGCTCCCTTCCTTGCCGAAGGAGAAGGAGGATGCAGTTGTACTCGAGGTGATGGATGATACCACCTTGGGTAGGATGAAGGTCTACACTGGGAAGCAGGTTAAGTCCCCTGTGAGGAGATTATTTGGGCATCTGGCCCAGGAGGATTACGTGGCGCCGGCTAGGTGTAAGTGGCGTCACGTTGACAGTGATTCTGAGGTAGAGCAGCGGCAACTACCAGATGATGACTCCAACGATGATAATAGCAGGGATGCTGGAGATGTAGGGCCCACTCAACCAACGGGCCCCACTGCTAATATTGTATCTCCAGCATCTGCCCCCACTGGAGATATCGCTGAGACTGGTGGATTCCACCAGGGTTTCATACCTGGTGAGGAAGATGAGGAGTCGGATGAGGAGCCTCTGTCTCGGACTAGGGGAAGCAAAGTCGTTCCCACAGAACGAGGGCTCCGGGCGGTTGGTGAACATCCCAGTAGATCGGGAGAGACTACTGCTGACCTTACATATGCTCCCGATCCGACACACCGTGTTCTAGGGGGAGCATCCTCCTCGACAGGATCGAGGAAGAAGAGGATGGCTCAGCCCCACGGCATGAAGAAGAAGAAGCGCAGACTCACTTTCATCACTACCATAGCTACCACCACCACTACTACCTCTACAACCACACCATCTGTCACCATTTCTGTCACAGCCACACCACCACCACCAATCTTCACCACATCTTCCACACCCACACCACCAGCACCTTCACTATATTACCCCTAATCTTCACCTCTATCACCATCCACCTAGCCATCCTGCAGCACATCTTCTTCCACCTGATATTCATTAGGATCACCTCTGCCTCCTAGTGGGGTAGAGGAACAGCTCTTAGCACTCAACCGTATGGTACTAAGGCTGTTAGCTGCAGATGAGAGGAGAAGAGCACTCAGATACGACAACTTATAGACCTAACCACTGCCCAATCTCAGGAGCCGTGACATCAGGCTCGATGATCGATGAGCAGGCTCTTCAGATGTCTCAGCTACAAGAGCAACACGCCAAGAAGATTCTAGAGTTGGAGGCTGCAAATAAATCTCTGCAGCTAAGTTCAAAGGGTCTCAAGACGAGCCCTTAAAGATAGGTGAAGAAGATGAAGAAGAAGATACTAATAATGATGAGAGTGATGATGATGATGATGGTGACGATCACCTTGGTGATACAGATGCTGATGATGATGAAGATGACTTTTCTGCTACTGGTGCCACATCTGCAAGCGAAAGGAGGACCAAAAGAAATCAAGATCAGAGTGCCTCTACATCCGCCCCAGTAGCAGGAGATGAGGATACATGATAAAGAGTAATGCTTAGTTATTTATGTTATTAAAATCATACGTACTTGAATCATGTATTAAACATTTGTAATGAATATGTATTTTAATGTTAAGAGTTCTCGCTTTGATTAGTCACTAATATTTTGGTGTATACATATTTAATCAAGCAGATCCAAATTATCAAGGGATAAACACGATATTGCTCCCTCCAACAAATCAAGACTCAATAAACCATGATTCTTGATGCAGGGAATTGTCAGAAGATCAGTGAGTTACACCCCTGAAGAAGGGGAAATAATTCATGATCTTATTGATGAGCAACTGGAAGATATGTTCAAGCTCAATCCCGATGAGATCGTAAAAGACGCTCCAACTTTTGAAAAGGACAGTGGCGATAAGCTGAACGACAATGATGAGATAGAGATCGAGGACGTCACAGAAGAGCATTATCCTGAGTACGCTGACAAAGAGGGAAATGTGGTCCCCAATCGGGGTGATTCCCTAGTCGGTGATACATTCGAGATATTAGATCAAATGGAGCAAGAATCTGAGAAGATTGAAGAACAAGCTCAAGCTTCAAACACCAATGTTGATATCAGAAAGGCTGAATGGGCTGCATGTTTTGAGGAGATCCGAGAACAACGTGCTGTTACTAAACCGAATTTCTACACCAAGCTCTAAAAAGTGAAGAAAAATCACAAGGTGTCAGGAAAGATTATCACGTGGGCTCATTTTGATGAAATTAACGTATACGCGATAAAGAGAGAGAAGGTTATTGAGTACTTTAGATTCCCACATGATCTAAAGTCTCTACCTGGTTTTGAGCTCAACCAGCTGGCTAAACTGAATCTACTATATGCTGACCCGAAGATGATGTCAAGCTGGTTTGAGGCTGCCCTAAAGAAAGAGTACCACACTAGGTGGGTCAACTTCAAGCCTCAACAACCTACGAGGTATATCAAACGTTTTGAAGTTGATCCCATAACTGGAAAGCTCAAGATAGTGCTAAAGTGGAGTCCCCCAAGAACAATGTCAAGAATCCCTCTTAGGGAAATGCCACAGGACGTCACTCCACACTTCAAATGGTGGTACTATGATTGGAGAACAGGGGAGGCTGTCATAGTTCTGAACAAAGAGGGTAGAATGGATACTATCAGGGTATTTGACCCGATGTGGCTTACTAACTTGTCTGCGGATGACGTCTACACATTATACAAGTGACCACTGTTCTATGACACGCAAGATATTGTACAAGATCTCCAATTCCATAATGTGATATGACTCTTTTTGCGTTTGAGATACACGCCGGAGTCACAAGAGAGAAGAAGTACAAGAAGTACAAAGAGTTTATGAAGAAGGTAAGACATTAGATAGATCTAGGTCCAAGGGGGAGTTTGTTGATACATATGTACCTAGATTCTGATCTGAATGTAAGATGTCTTTATTGTCTTACACTTATGTAATCGTTGGGTACTTAATGAAATACAACTGTTTGATTGTGTTTATAATGTTTAATATTTCATTAATGAGTTGTTTAACGCATATTGACTTGATTATATAGGTTTGTAATTGTTTGAATTAATATAAATAATGTTATGACAATTAATACATTCAAACTTAAAGCATGAAGTCATCATGCGAATGGCCCATGCTAATGGACCATACGCATGAACAACTTCATACGAATGACTCAGTCGCAAGACTGAACTAGGAGACTAGATCAGTCGTATGACTATAACATGAGCTTGGCTCAGCGCACGACTGAATACTCAGTCGTGCGAATGGATCAACCGCATGTCTGAGTCGCACGAATGAACCATGCTCATGGTTCAATCGCCCAAATGAGCAACCCTAACCTATAAATACCGCCTAATTCATGGAAAAATGTAAGCATTCAATCCACTTCGAATCCAGACGTAGCCTAGCCGTCCAGAAGCCTCTAAGTTCGTACTCCAAGTTCATAGAACGCTGTAGATCGATTCCTAATAGATTCTTGACATTAGATTCAATACGTTATTGTTTCTACGTGCGTTCTCACTGATGGATCGCCAATCAAATAGGATTCCGTACTATTTGGTTTGGTTTAACACATTAATCAGTTGGTGTTTCGTTCAAATACCAGATCCTAACAAAGTTCATCCAATTGACCTACCTCTAAGCTTCTTCACATGGATCTGTTTGGCCCAGTCAGTACAAAGAGCATTGCCGACGATTTGTACTGCTATGTAGTTACGTATGATTACTCAAGACTTTCTTGGGTGATGTTTCTGAAATGCAAATTAGAGGCATTTCAATCATTCAAAGAGCTGGTAACTACATTAGAGTCACTGTACAAGCAGAAGGTAAGGTAATCCATTCGGACAACGATACTGAGTTCAAGAACCAGTGGATGGAGGCATTCTGCAAAGGGAAAGGAATTGTACACAAGTTCAAATCTGCCTACACTCCTCAAATGCACGGAGTTGCTGAGAGAAAGAATCGAAGCTTGATAGAGATAGCCCGAATGATGCTAGCAGACTCGAAACTACCTATCCAATTTTGGAATGAGGACATAGCTAATGCATGTTACACCCTTAATCGAGTCTTGGTGGTCAAATGTCACGGTAAAACGTGCTATGAGTTGCTCTAGCAAGTAAACCTAATCTGGAGTACCTCGAACCATATTGCAGAAGAAAACTAAGTTAGGGAAGTTCAGTGAGAAGGCTGAAGAAAGGATTTTTCTTGAATACAATATACCGAATATGAGAGTTTAGAACAACTCAATGGGTCAAGTAGAAGTGTGGTGCAATGTTGACGTTCAATGATACACCACTACCCCTACTGGAAAGGGACCCGCATTCTTCTGCGACTATGATGGATTCTTTAAGTCCTTCAACATTCCTCTCTCCCTTCCTGATGATGAGTTATCGACCAAAATTATGTACAATGTCTTAAACACACCGTTACTAGACTCGACAACATCAAGTTCACAACGTGAGTCTTCTAGTCATTCAGGGGGACCACTTGAGGTAAGTGACTCTTCCTCTAACGATGAAGAAGTGGAGAATGATTAGGTGGATCAGGAGGAACAAGTTCTTGTTACTGAAAGTACACAAGCATCACATGTTGATGCCTTTGACACTTCGGAACCTCGCACTCCAACGACTATAGATACTGAACTAGGAATTCAAAATCTGGAACAGGAAGTAGTCATTCCCACCACTCCCGGATCTCGAATTAATGTATATCATCCTCTGGACAATGTCATTGGGGACGTACAATTGGGAGTACAGACAAGAAATCAGCTATACTCAGCTGATTATGCCTTAGTCATGGATAAAGGCTATCTTCACGACGATGCTTATCAATGTTTTGTGTCTCACTTTGAGCCAAAATATATAAGTGAAGCCTTAAATGATGACGCATGGGTGAGTGCCATGCAAGAAGAATACTATAATTCAAGAAGTTAGGAGTTTGGACACTAGTGGATAGACCAAAAGGTGCTATGGTCATTGGCACTAAATGGGTCTTGAAATGCAAGAAAGATGACCAGGGGTCATAATTCGAAACTAGGCTCAACTTGTTGTTTAGGGTTTTAGACAAGTTGAAGGAATCGACTACAATGAAGTGTTTGCACCTATGGCTAGAATAGAAGCAATCCGTATCTTCCTACCTATGCATCTTATATGAAGATCAAATTTATCAACTAGATGTCAAGAGTGCATTCCTTCATGCGGAAATTCATGAGACAGTGTATGTTAGTCAACCCAAGGGATTTGAGGATGCTTACCATCGGGACAGAGTTTACGAGCTGGACAAGGCTCTCTACGGGCTACATCAAGCCCCGAGAGCATGGTATGAGAAAGTTTCTACTCATCTGGTGAAACACAGCTTTTGTAGAGGAGTGATTGATTGTACACTGTTCATCAAAGAAAAGGATAGTGACTTATTGCTAGTATAGATTTATGTTGATGACATAATCTTCGGTTCCAAAAATGAAGAATTATGTAAAGAATTTGAAGCAGTAATGAAAGCAAAATTTGAGATGAGTGCAATGAGGGAGATGAAGTTCTTCCTAGGATTACAAGTGGATCAGACACCAAAGGAATCTTCCTTCATGAGATAAATATGTAAGGGACATCCTAAGTCAGTTTGACATGGAGAATGCTTCAGCTACTAGAACTCCACTTGCCACAAACCACGACGTGGCACCGACAAAAATGGTGATCTGGTGGATGCCATCACGTACCGAGGAATGATCGGATCTCTCATGTACCTCACATCCTCACTACCTGATACCATGTACGTGACGTGTCTTTGTTCTAGATATCAAGCAAAACCCAAACTCAACCATCTCATTGGTGTTAAAAGGATATTTCATTATCTGAAGGGTACTCTAACACTCGGGTTGTGGTATCCTCATGATGATGATTTTAAGCTTACGGCGTATAGCGAATGGAATTATGATGGCTACAAAATGAATTACAAGTCAACATCAGCAGGGTGTCAATTCTTTGGTAGATGGTTAGTCACCTGACAATGTAAGAAGCATACCTTTGTTGCTCTGTCAACATGTGAAGCTAAATACGTTGTTGCTGCAAGTTCTATTCACAAAGCATCTAGATTCAATAGCAAATGCCCAACTACGGTTTGCAATTCTGTAACACTCCTATCTATGTTGATAATTCTGCTACTATAGCCATAACAAAAAATCCAATCCAACATCCTAAAACTAAACACATCGGTATTAAATATCACTTTAACGTGATTGCTTTGAAAAGAATTTAATCGATGTGTTTAAATTTAATACGGATTTTCAACGCGCCGACCTCTGCACAAAAGCATTTGATAAACCGAGGTTTTTATATCTATTAGAGGTTAATGGCATGAAAAAGAAAAGTGATGTGATCACAGAGGAAGAAAATGCTTAGTCTGACAACTTTTATTTTGTCTTATTTTATTTTCCTGTTTATAAGAATACAAAAATGCAATAATATTTTCGGTTATAGAATTTTAAGGGGAGAATAGGTTAGATTAGTATTAAATTAGTTGTTTTTATTTAATTACTTAAAAAAACGAGGGAGGAGGACAACTTAGCAAAAAGGAAAGCAATCAAATCTGTGATACTGATTCAACGTTTATGGAAAATGATAGTACACAGGGAACAGATTGTTTGGGACTTTAAAAGAATTTAATTAATAAAGATGCAAATTTCAAAGTATGAGCCTAAGAAGTCCAACAACATAAAAGGAAATGATAGTTACACTAGTATGCTACTGGGTGACGTAGAGAAAGTAGACCTAGAGTTGTTAGCTCATTACATGATATGTCGGTATATTCAACACAATAGATAAGTAGACCTTATTGGTGGGTAAAAATTCAAACTAAGTTGTTCAACCTGCTGTGGATTCCCATCTTATCCCTAGTTAACACAATCAACGCAGTTCCAATAAGGGGTGAAGAGCAAAGTAACGCAATAAATGTGTGTGGACGACCTAAAAATGAGCAAAGCACATGAAAAATGCAAAATGGAATCAAGCTAATAACTTATGTTGTTAGTGTGTTATGTGCAAAAAGAAAATATATTCTCTTACAAGAAGATAGGTTGTGTGCCTCTCTGATGTACGTTGGCACTGACCTGAGGATAAGCATAATCTAAATATTCTAGAATTCATATTGTTTGCACCTCTTTGTTGTGCAGTGGCACTAACCAGAGGCTTTGCATCTCTTTAAAAGCTCTTAGAATAGTCTCTTCTTGAAAATACCCGTAGACCGCTCAAAAAATATCCTAAGGAACGTTGATTACCATATAAGCGTGGGATGCACAAATGCTTGTTGAAATAACTAAACCTTAACTCATCACCAATGTGGTCAATAGTTTGTGTATGGATTTAAGAGGACAAGTATATTGACAATCATCATGAGCTGCAGTTCTTGAAAGTCAAAATCAGTGTGTGAAATTGGTAGCTATATATGATTTCCTAAACATGCTAGTGACTCTCGGTAAATACAAGAATCAAGCATCAAGAGGCTTATTAGAACATCCAAATGATTCTGGTATACCTGTATGATTCATAATGAATCGTACCAGAAATGATATTATAAATTGGAGTTGTGCTGCCTTGGAAGGAAAATCGGTTAGAAGTACTCTAATAGGTTAATTCCATCTCTGACCCAAGATACAAAATTCTATCTTGTTTCGTTTTAAATTTCTAGTTGTTTTATTTAAATTTTAGTTTTATTAGGAAAAAGTCGGACTATACATCTGGACTCAATCTGTGAATCACTCACTCAAAAGGGTCACGTCTGAGGTGACCAAAATGTTCAAAACTAAAACAAGTCACGTCTGAGGTGACAAATTCGGTTTTAAGTAAAAGGGATCACGACTGAGGTGATCAACAGTTTTTCAAGTTAAAAAGGTCATGTTTGAGATGATCAATGGTCATAACATTTTATCAATAGTTAACAGATTAAGTGGTTGAAAGTGCATAAGGTAAGATTCATAAGTCATACTCATTCACACAACTGTACCACAAGTATGGACCAGTCGCACGAATGGAGCATGAGTATGAACCATTCACATGATTGGATCATGACTATGAACCAATCACATGAATGGAGGTGACCGACTGAATCAGTCGTACAACTGAAACCCAGTCGCATGAATGGATGTGACCGACAGAGCCAGTCACACGACTGAGACCCAGTCGCCCAAATGAAACGTGCGAATAGGTCCAATCGCCCGACTGAAGATGAAATCAGTATAAATAGGGCTAAAGTCGGTCGCATATTCTCATCACCCTTCAATCGCTCACATATCGCCCGAAAGCAAACATAATCTGGCAAAATTTGATTAGTTGATTTCGCACTGCAAACTCTCATCTTCTGCGCGGTAATTAGTGATTGAAATCGCATAAAATGCAAGGTTTAATCAAACCCTAACAGACCCAATTTGATTAAAATCAAGAAATATGTAACAACCTTAAAATAGTCAACCTAAACGTGCATCTAAAGAGTCTAAACACAACGCTTAACATACAGTGACAGTGAGGGTTCCTGTGAATCTAAAGAGTCTAAACACAACGCTTAACATAATGTTTTGACCTAGATTCGGGGTTAGAGCATCGAACAGAGAGTCATGCGACTAGACATTCCGAATGAGCTTCAATCGCAAGATTGAACTGGGCGAATGACCCAATCAGCCAAATGAACGAGGAGTATGAGCACAATCGCTCAATTGAACACAACCGCATGATCAATCGCCTGATTGAATTCAGCCGCATGATCAATCGCCTAGTTGAACTCAACCGCATGCTCAATGGCTCGACTGAACTTAGTCGTGTGGTTCAATCGCATGATTGAACCAGACTGATTTCAAAACAGTTTATCTTTCAACAGTTTCTATTATAGAAAAATCTAATGTTTATGTGTCTTGTGTTATAGAAACATGGATGAGAGGTGGATCATCAACACCAAGCACAACATTGTGCTCATCTTGATGCCACCACTAGGAATGCTACCGATTTTGTGGGTATTAATGCATTTCTGATGCGTTCAAGGATCTATAGAGCCATATCTACTCCATGCACACCCTATCGGTCTATACAGCAGGCCTTCTATGAGGGTGCATTTGTTGACAGATCTACTGAGCCCTACTATATTCGGATTACCATATCTGGGGAAGAGATTGAGGTGACGGCCGTAGACCTTCGACGAGTAGTGGACCTGGGTGATGATGCTGCTCACCCAACCAAGTTACACCCTCTGAATGTAAGGGATGTTTTCTCAAGATGAAGTACACTAGGGACATCAACGTAGGTGTGCTGAACAAAAGCAACCTGTCTCCCCAGTTCATGTACTTAGCACATGTCATTCCAAAGTTAATTGCTTCACGGAGGGGTGGATTTGATGAACTCTCTGACTAAATCCAGAATGCCTACGTGGCACTGGTGCTGAATCACCCCTTCATTTTCTCCCACATGATCTTTGCTTACATGGTCAAGAACTTTGAGGTCAAGGGTAAGGATAGCTTCTGCATGTATCTAAGGTTCTTGCAGATGATTATAGATAAGAAGCTCCATCTACTACCCAAGTCGAAGGATGACACATTGATGTTAGAGGTGATGGATGACACCACTCTGGGGAGGATGAAGGTGTACAGGGGGAAATAGGTGAAACCCCCCCGTCAGATGATTGTTTGGGCATCTGGCCCAAGAGAATTATGTGGCGCCCTCTAGGGGAAGTGTGTCACAACGTCAATGACTCAAATTTTGAGCCTATTATCCTACCCACCGATGATACGATGATGATAATAGTGGTGATGGTGGAGATACAGGCCCCACCCAATCTAGGGCTACTGTTACTAACATACCATCTCCATCATCCACCCAGGGAGGAACTGAGGCTGCTGGATTCCACAAAGACTCCCTTCCTGATGAGGAGGAAGAGTTGGATGAGGAGCCTCTAGTGAGGATAGTGCGCAGCAAGGTGGTTGCCACTCAGAAGGGGATCGTGGCGGTTCGTGGACGCCAGGGTGAGTCCGGGGATGCTGCTGCCAAAGTCACTGATCCTTCTTAAATCCCAAACTAGCCCATGAGCCAAGGGGAGCATCCTCTTCCAAATGATCAAGGAAGAAGAGGATAGCTTAGCCCCACGACATGAAGGGGAAGAGAAGGAGGATTACCTTAATCACCACCACATCCACCACTTCTACCACAACTACCACCACCACTTCCACAACCCCTACCATTACTACCACACCTCCCACCATTACTACCACACCTCCCACCATTACTACCACACTCCCAACCACCACTACTACAGCCACCTCTTCACCATCCACTCATATACCACCACCAATATTCACCACATCCACCACTACCACCACCAGCCACCAAGCAGGTCCCTCAACCCAATCTACCTTCACCACCGGACCCACTCTACCCTTCATTGGGGTTGAGGAACAGGTAGCCGCACTAAATTGGATGGTGCTAAAGCTATTAGCTGCTGATGAGCAAAGAGCTACACAGCTAAGTCAGCTTGTGGAGCACAATGTTGCTCAATCACAGCAGATTACCCAACTTTAGGAGTAGAATGATCAATCAGTTAAGAGGATTAAAGAGTTGGAGGCCAAGAACAAGAAGATCATGCTCTGGCTGAAAGGATGAAAAGATGAGCCATTAAAGATCTGGGAAGGTGAAGATGAGGCTGATGAAGATGATGATGATGATGTTGATGGTGATGATGATGAGTCTGATGAAAAAGATGACAGTGATGGTGAAGGATCGAGGGGAAAGAAGAACGATGATGATAATGATGAAGAAGGTGATGGGGCTGCATCAGCCTCTACTTAGGGTGAAGAAAGGAGGACTAAGAGAGTACAAGACCAAGGAGCATCATCCTCAGACCCTACTGTTGAAGAGTGGACAAATAAAGACAAAAGTAATGACTAGATGTTTATATATTTGAAAACTTTTGTACTTGAATCTTGTATTACAGTTCTTTAATTAATGTTTATATATCTAATGTTTAGAGGTCTTGATTAATTAGTAATTGTTGATGTGTTAAATGTTTAAATCAAGCAGATCAAACATCTCAGTAAAGTGAATATGATATTGCTCCCCTATAGCAAATCAAGTCTTAGTTCACAATGATTTTTGATTTGCAAGGGATTGTCAAAAGGTCAGTGAGCTACATTCCTGAAGAAGGAGGAATCATACACGACCTGACTGATGAGCAACTTGCGGAGATGTTCAGGCTAAATCCAGATGAGCTGGTCAAAGACGCTCCAAAGGTTGATAGTTTGAGTGATGATGAGCTACATGACGTAGATGAAATAGAGATTGAAGATGTGACAGCCGAACACTATCCAGAGTACACTGACCGAGAGGGCAATATGATCCTAGATTTGGGTGACACTCTCGGTAGTGCTACATTTGACAAACTGTTTGAGATGGAGAAAGAAACAAAGAAGAATGAAAGCCAAGCCCAAGCTTTGGACGCTGATGTTGATATAAAGAATGCTGAATGGGAAGCTTGTTTTGCTGAGGTACGAGCCCAACGCACAGCTCAAAAGCAAAATGCCTACACCAAGCTTTACAAGGTCAAGAAACATCTTAAGGTGTCAGACAAGATTATTGTGTGGGCATATTTTGAGGATCTTAACGTTTATGCTGTTAGAGGGAGAATGGAATAGAGTACTTTAGACATCCATATGATCTGAAGACTCCCCCAGGTTTTGAGCTCAACCAGGTGGCATGTTTAAATCTATTATATGCTCATCCTAGAAAAATGTCAGGCTAGTTTGACGTTGCTCTAAAGAAAGAATACCACACCAGATGGGTGAACTTCAGACCTCAATAACTGAAGAGGTACATTCGTAGGTCTAAAGTAGATCCCATTTCTGGAAAGCCTAAAGTCGTGGTGAAGTGGAGTCCCCTACGCATAATGTTGAAGATTCCATTAAGGGAAATGCCACAGGACTTACTTCAAATGGTGGTATTATGATTGGAGAACAGGCGAAGCGGTCATAGTACTAAATAGAGAAGGAAAAGTGGAAACTATCCGGGTATTCAACCCTATATGGCTAACAAACTTGTCTGCAGAAGATGTCTATACACTATACAAGTGGCCATTATTCTATGACGCGCAAGACATTGTGCAAGCCCTCCAGTTCTAGAATGTTATACGACTCTGCTTTGCATTTAAAATACATGCAGGAGTTACTAGAGAGGAGAAGTATAGGAGATCTGAGGAGCTAATAAAGAGTATCAGACGCTAATGTAAACTAGGTCCAAGGGGGAGTTTGTTGATACATATGTACCTAGTTTAGGAGCTTAATGTAAAATGTATGTCATGTCTTACATATATGTAATGAATGAATTGAATGAAATACAATATGTGATTGCTGCTTAAAATGTTTAATGTTTCGTTGTTTATTATGTGATAAAGTATATTGAACTAACTATATAGGTTTGAGGTGATTATGCATACTTCTTAGTCAATAATGATTGAGAGACGTGTTCAAACATAGTCGTATGAAGTCTTCATGCGAATGGACCATACTAATGGACTATACGCATGAATACTTCATGCTAATTGACCAATCGCATGACTGAACCAGGAGAGTGGATCAATCACATGATTAAGACATATGATTGACTCAGTCGCACGACTGAACTTTTAGTCGTGCGTATGAATCAATCGCATGATTTAGTCATACGATTGAAAACCCTAACCTATAAATACCACCTAATTCGTGGAAAAACAGAATACTTCAATACTTTTGACACATATTTGCACCCTAGCCATCCAGAGATTCCAGAAAGCCTGTTCCAACTTCATAGTTCATAGTTGATCTTGTTCTAATCGTTCTTAACATTTCTTTAATCGTTAAATTGATCGAAACTACGTTCTCACTGATTGGATCGCCAATCAAATTGGATTCCGAACTATTTGCTTAGGTATACATGCATTCTCAGTTAGTACTTCGTACGTACATGGTCCTAACATTTTGGACAGTTTTTGCACTTTTTGTCCTAAATTCCCCTCATCTTCATCTGAAGAATCATTAGGGAATGAGATGATTGGACTAGAGTCCTCTCTCTCATTACCATCTTTAGGTTCTTAGCTGCTAGATTTCCTCTACACCTTGGTAGCCTCAGTTGAGGTGTCAGTGGGCTGAGTTGCCATGGTTGTAGTCTTAATGCTTGAATCACTTGCAGAAGTAAGAGCCTCTTCCATATGGTCATCCTAAATAGGTTCAGAAGTGTCCACCTCAGCAGTGGGTGACTGATGGGGCTCGATATAGGTGATGTAGGAGCACTCATCTATCTTTGAGTAGGCGAAAAGAAGAGAGAATCATGGTATTCACTAAAACCTAAATCTTCATCAATATAGAAGTAAAGGTTGGGAATTGGTTGGTTAAGTCCAAAGGCTAGGGATGGTAACTGTCCGCTGAAGGTTGACCACTAGAGTGTTGAGACTCAAAGTGATGGCTTAATGCATTTGGTCTTATGAGCTCATCAGGCTGAGCATGAGGAACCTCAGCACTGATTATTGAAGGAATGGGAGTGGTCTGCTCCTCAGGAGAAGTGGGAGCTCCAGTGTCCACTTCTTCCTGTGTGGGTGAGTATATAGGGGCCTACACAGACTGAGTAGTCTAAGTATGGGTTCGTTTGTATTTTCTCTGGTAGGTAAGGGTTATTTGTGGCTGTGGAGGTGGTTCGGATGTAGAAGGTGTGGGTTCAACACTAGCTGGTGCTGCTAGGTTGTCACCTTGAGCAATGAGCTTTAACATTTTTGGGACAAAGGATGCTTCTACCCCATAGAAGCCAACAATGGGCTTTCACAAGATTTTAAAGATCTCAGGCTTTATCTATCCCAATTTAAGAATAGTACCTGTTCCCTTTAAGTATGAGCCTAGTTCATAGTTAATAATGTGTTGAACATATCTAGGGAACATTTAGTACTATGAGGAGTCCGAGTTTGCAAGTAGATTTGTATAAACAAACTATGAGTACCTAAACTTGACTCCCTGAACGATCCGATAAACAATGAAGGAGAGATCTTTAGGAATCTGGTCCCATCCACCATGCTTGTTTGATAAGCTATGGATAACCACATGGAGTAGGAATTTCCATTGGGATGAGACCTTCCCTTTCCTGAAGGTCTTTATAGAGAAGTCTCGCTCATAGCCCATCTGCGTGAAGGAGTGGTTGACACTATCTTTGGGAATGAACACCTCACCATCTTTATCATCCAGCTGAATATGCATGTTGATGATGGTTGGAGTGATGAAGACTATGCTCCCCTGCACTGTGACAGACAGTGCCTTCTCCAATCCCCAATGACCTCTTGGCAGGTCTTCCAAAATTCTAGCAGATGATCCTCATAAAGTGTTGGATCAATGGTATGGGAGGTGAAGTAGTTTGATAGAGTCAGGAAACGACAAACCTCTAAGAAATGTGGATCTTTCTTAGAATGTAACAGAGCAACCTGGTTGTGTTGCCTATGTAATTGCATGGAAAATTTCGGGTCATTTCTGCGATGAAGGTTGGCCATTTTGAGAGACTTTAAGGATGAAGAAAGATGAACAAAAGTAATTTCATAAAGAAATTTCGGTTTTTAGGTCAGGAGGAAAGAAGGAGATGATAGAAAGGGGGGAAACCGTTGGGTTTATACGACAAAGTTAGTGAAAGAGGATAAACTTGAAATCCGTAAGTCCGTCCCACCTCTGAAATAGTAGTTTGCTTTTGCTCAAAAAGTAGTTTTCTTGGAAATCAAAAAGTTTTTGAAGGTAAATTATCTGCAGAAGTTTTAATGAAAAAGCTTCTGAAGCTAAAATAACTTCGGAAGAATTTCCTAAGAGTTGTGAAAACTAGCTTCGGAAGAGAATTCAGACTCGGATGCTTTGTTCATTGGAGCAAAGCTTCCGAGAGTTAGTTTGCTTCAGAAGAAAGTTGTCCTTGAAAACATATAAGTGCCTAAGGTTCGAAAGATATTTCAGAAATTTCTTCCTAAGGTAAATAACTTGGGCAGATATTTGTTTTAAAGGCATAAGTTTCTTCAGAATGTAAGAATATATCTTCCGAAGAATCAAAAGTTTAAGAATTCTAAGGAAAGTCTAAAAAAAATTTATCCAAAGAAAACAGGAGCTTATGAAAATGATAAACTAAACAACTTAGGACACACAGAGTTTAAGAAATAATAAGAATTAGGTTTAAGAAAAAACCTACTCAAAGTTTATCATCCCAATAGCTGATATTAGATATTTAAATCTCTTTTCATCAAAAGCCTTTGTAAACTGATGAACATATTGTTCATTTGTGTGGACTTTGACTAGTTTAATTAATCCATTTTCAAAATTATCTCTAATTAAAGGATACCTGATGTTGATGTGTTTTGTCCTAGAGTGTTACACAGGATTCTCTGTGATAGAGATCGCATTGTTGTTGTCTTTGTGAATGGGAGTCTCCTTGAAGTTTAACCCATAGTCAAGCATCTGATTTTGAATCTAAAGCACTTGAGTATAGGAGCTTGCAATAGCAATGTATTCAACTTCAGCAGTTGATATAGAGACACAGGAATGTTTCTTGCATTGCCATGAGACAACCCTTCCACCAAGAACTAAAATCCTCCTGATGTAAACTTTGTAGTAATGTTGCAACCACCATTATCACTATCTATATAGGCATATAGATTGAAGTTAGAATTCTTAGGATACCAAAGACCAAGTGTTAAAGCACCTTTGAGATATCTTAGAATCCTTTTGACAGTGATAACGTGACACATCTTAGGGTTGGCTTGATATCTTGCATAAATACATGTGGTAAACATGACATCAGGCCTGCTAGCAGTTAGGTACATAAGAGACCCAATCGTAGCCCTATATAGATGCTCATCTACACACTCCCCCTCAAGATCAGGTCCAAAGGAGTAATTCCTAGCTATGGGTGTCTTAACAATCTTACAATCAATCATGTTGAACCTTTTGAGTATGCCCTGAACATACTTTGAGTGACTAATGAAGATGCGGTCTTGAACTTGCTTCAATTGAATTCCTAGAATGAAATTGAGTTCCCCCATGGCACTCATTTCAAATTTTTCCTTCATCAGCTTCTCAAAGTCTTTGCAGAGATTTGGATTAGTTGACAAAAGATGATGTCATCTACATATACTTGAACTAGCATCAAGTCATTTCCCTATCCTTTGAGGAAGAGATTCCATCTATAGTACCCCTTCTCTATCCATGCTTCCAGAGATACTGAGATAGAGTCTCATACCACTTCCTGGGTACATGGTGCAGCCTATAAAGAGCTTTGTCAAGCTTACAAACACAATCAGGATGACTAGGATCTGCAAAACGATGTGGTTGTTTGACATACACCTCTTCATCAATCACTCCATAGAGAAAAGCGTACTTGACGTCAAGTTGATAGACCTTGGAGTTCTTGGATGCAGCATCTGCCAAGAATATCCAAACAGCATCCAGACATGCTGCAGGAGCAAAAACATCAGTGTAGTCAATTCCTTCTTCTTGTGTGTATCCTTGAATAACTAGTCTAACTTTGTTTTTGATGAAAATGCCTCTATCATCCTTCTTGTTCCTAAACACCCATTTGGTTCCTATGGTAGTCTTCCCATGAGGAAGAGGACGTAGGCTCCAAACTTTCTACCTTTTGAATTGAAGCAACTCCTCTTGCATAGCTTTAACCCAACTTCCATCCTTTAGAACCTCATCAATTTTCTTTGGCTCTATCTGGCACAAGAAACAAGAGTGAAGACAAACATTTACTTCATGGGTTTGTCCTCTTGTTCTTACCCTAGAGACAACATCTCTAATGATGTTTGTAGTGGGGTGAGACTTGTGGATCCTTAGCTGAGGGATCACAATAAGTTATTCACAGAGATCTAAATTGAGAAATTTAGATTTGGCATTGATGGTTTTCCTACAACATTAGCACACTTATCAAGAGAAACTTGATCCCAGGAGTGTGTGACATCATTGATGTTGTCATCTATGGAGTGGTTATCAGCATCAAGGATGTCTTGATTACTGTCACCACTACCAACATTGTCTTCTTCATTTAAACTATCCTTAGCTTGTTGTATAGCCTTTGAGCTGCAATTTGAAGGCCTACAAGATGTATCGGCTAAGTTTGTCATTGTGGTGCTGATAGAGACTTCCTTTCAAGAAGTACTTCCAATTGATGCTAAAGATGTAAGGCTTGAAGGTCTTCTAAGCTCAAAATTTGGATTAGGATAACCTTTGGATAAGATTTTTACAGATCCTAAAACTGTCTCACAAGATTTGTTAAAACAGTTGGTAACTAAATCAATATCAAACAGCTAGTCAGGACCAAAACCACCTACACAGGGTGTGTGTTCATTGAAGGTCACATTGGTTGACTCCTGAACAATTCTTTCTGAGATTGTATACTCTATAAGCATTAGCTTGAGAAGCGTATCCAATGATGTGTCAATCATCTACTTTCTCAACAAATTTGGCAATTTGATCTTTGGTATTCAAGATGGTGCAAGGACATCCAAATGACCTGAGAAAACCAATGAAAGGTTTCCTCTTGTGCCAATGTTCATAAGGAGTCTTTCCATGAGTCTTAACTACTAAAACCATGTTCTGGACATTCTGGCAGTGTTGAGTGCCTCTGCCCACAAGGTGATAGGCAGCTTAGAGTGAGACAACATGGTTCTAGCAGCTTCAATCAGTGTCCTATTTCTCCTCTCACCAATACCATTTTGTTGAGGAGTCCTAGGAGCACTATATTGTCTTGTAGTACCCTTTTTCGTCACAAAACGTATCAAGGATTTGGTTATTGAATTCAGTTCCCTGATCACATCTTATGGTTTTAACCTTGTGATTAGATTGATTCTCAATCTTTAGAATGAAATTCAACAGAATCTCAACTATCTCATCCTTAGTTCTAAGGAAGAAAACCAAGTGAATCTTGTAAAGTCATCTGTGATCACTAAACTGTATGAGGTCCTTCCTAGACTCATTACACTAGTAGGGCCAAGGAGATCCATATGTAATAAGTGTAGGGGAGAAGTGATTGAGTTTCTTTCCTTAGGCTTATAAGATACCTTATGTTCCATTCTTTTGAGGCATGCAACACAATGGTCATCACTTGTAAACTCTTTCTATGGCATTCCAGTTACGAAATCATTCTTAATCAGTTTGTTCATGTTTTAAAGTTTACATGGCACATTCTTTTATGCCATAGGAAAGACTTATCACTATTTGATTTAGACAGAAAGCATGAAACTTCTCTAGAGGGAGATGTTTCTTGCGTGTCCATCTTGTACATGTTCCCTTTCCTGGGGGCTCTAAGCAGGATATGCTCATTAGGAATAACCACCTTGGGCTTGAGAACAATGCACTCATGCTCACTAAAGGCATGTTATGACTCTAATCACAAAATTGAGATACACTTAAATGATTTTCCCCAAGCTCCTTGACAAAATTTACCTTTTCAATGATGAGTTTACCATTTGTGACCTTGCCCCTCTAGAGATGTAACCACCTTCATCTCCTCCAAAAGCAACTAGCCCTCCACCAATCCTTTAAAAGTTTTGGAGTAATGACCTATTGCATGTCATGTGCCTGGAATAGCCACTATCAATGATGCAGACATTCTGTTTGTCTTGAGCTGTCCCTGCACAAAGAAAATGATTAGTTACATTTGGGAAACCAAGCCTTATTAGTGTTGGGCTCAATAACAGAAATAGAACGTAATGTAACAATGATAGATCCTATAGTTGTGGTTTGAGGATCTTGTGCTGTTGTTGATGGAGAACATTCAATCACTTGGTATTTCTTGACTTCTGCACCACCTTTGGAAGTTTAGCCTTGACCTTTAATACTTCAGAAGCTTTTGAGACTTCAGAAGTTTTGATGACTAAACCTTCGGAAGAGTCTGCAAACACTACAGCAGATTTTAGTGGTTCGGAAGTATTCCTTGCTTCCGAGACCAAATTTCTTCCGAAGGCAATTTTCTAATTGCCTTCTTCTTTGTTTTGGAGCTTCCGAAGGAAACAAACTTTCCTTCTGAAGCTAGAATCTTCTTGGAACTCTTGGAAGTCCTTTTCTTGGTTATCTGAAGAGTACCTCTTAGATTGTAGGGACAATCCTTGGTAAGATGAGAAGTACTTTCACACATGACACATTCCATCTTCTTCTACCCAAGAGCCTTCTACTAAGAACAAGACTAATTTTGATCACATCCCTTCTCCACCTTCATCTTTGCAGAAGCTGAGACAATCATTTGGGCTAAGAACTGTTCTTGGAGTTGGATGGTCCGGATTGTGTAGCAGTGGTACACACCATATCAGTCCTCTTCTTGATGCCTGGATGATTTGAACAAGAACCATAACTCTTTGAGGAAGAGTTAAGGTTAATGTCTTTAGTTTTCACCACTTCAAACCCTGTAGAGATGAAAACTATTTTACCTTGGAGTCAAAAGTGGCCTTGCTCTCTTGAGCCTTCCTAGCTTTTCTTTTGCTCTTTTTGATAAAGTTCTTCCTCATACACTTGGTCATCACATTCTTCTTCTTCTCCTCAGAAGAATAGTGACCCTTCTTAGAATCCTCCTCTTCACTCTTCTCAGAGGAATTCTTCAATATCACTTCTCCTCTTCACTCAAAGGATCTATGAGAGAAAGATCATCTTCACAAGTTCCACACCTGGGTGATCTTACAGACAAGATGGTGTGTGGGGGAGCTATCTCATTAGATCCTAGTCCCTGCTTGTTTTGATAACCCACCTTATTATGCTGGGATGAGGATATCATGTTCTTGAAGGTCTCTTCTTCAAGAACACACTTTTTTGCACTAGCTTTGTTGATCACAAGCTCAACCTGGTATTCAGTCAGTTTAGTTATGAGATCCTTGATCTGAGTCATGTAATTTGTACGATCATGTTTTAAAACTTAAATGGCTTTCTCTAAGTCCTCTATGTTTAGTTTATAATCATTTTTAGTTTTTCTAAAATCAACTTTTACGATGTTTAAGGACTAAGATCAGATCTCAGGCCTAAGTTGTAGGACTGTATCTATTTACTTTAGCAATACGTTCAAGGGTACAGAGATTTTCCAATACCTTAGCATCCTCATGATCTGCCATTAGTGATTGGTTTGGAGAAGCATCTTCCACTTGAAAGATCCAATTAAAGCCTCCTCATCAACAGCAACTACAGCCTGCTATTTTGGCTTCTCATTCTGAGGTGCTTTATCAGTGTAATTTGGTCTACACTGTGCTTGGCCACCATTTGTTCTTAGTGCCTTGCATTCCCTAGCAAAGTGTCCCATCAAGTTATAGTTGTAACACTTTATTTTGCTTTTGTCCAGTCCAAACTTTACACTGGCTGTATTGTTGGGGAACTTTCTTCCTGTCCGCTTGTAGAACTTCTTGGCTCTATGAGTGAGAAGAGCCATCTGCTGAACTATCTCTGTATGCTCCAGATCATCTGGATGGATACAATCCATGTCTTCAAGGGTGAATAGAAAGCTGCCACAACTTTCATCAAAAGACACAAAGTCTTGAGAAGAACTTGTCTCTTGGAATGGGCTTCCTTGAGTATAGTTTCTTTGGTGTCTAAGGGAAGGTATTGAAAGACCCTTTTACGAGTTGCCAGGGTAGCATATGAGATGATGTTGGGGTTCTATGTTGTCCCTTTCAACCACATGAAGGGCTGAATCCAATTGATTGTTGGATTTTCCAGATGAACCTTGCATGTTCATCTCAATCTGGTAACCACTAAGAATCCCATACAACTCTATCAGAGTGAGAGTTTTCAGGTTCTCGGTTCTCTTGATAACCACACAGTAGTGTGTCCACTTCCTAGGAAGTGAGGACATGAACTTCCATACATATCTCTGCTTTCCAGAGCATCTCCTCCATCCCCTAGGGTATACACAATCTGTTAGGATCAGTGATCTAAGTTTGATTAATTTAGAGCCGATTGCAGTGGAATTCGAACAATGAATTAGACAATTTAGCAAGAACTCAATTGATATTCAATGGAATAGTACACGGTTACAGAGAGAGAGAGAATTCTGCAAAAGGAATATTTCATTCAAATGCTTTCATTGTGGCTGAGAGTCACACAATACAATTAGGTCAACATTCCTTATATAAGGAATGTGATGTCTGTTGATGTCACTTGATAGTGACATCTAACAGAATTATACAAACAACTGAAACTATGGAAACTACTGAGAATGTTTCAACAACTGATCACATCTCAGAGAATGCCAAGTATAAGAACATAAAACTACTGAACTAAAACTACTGAAACTATAAACTACTGAAAGGTAAATTACAAGTACTGAAAAGGAAAACCATCATAACTACTAAAGTTAATAACTTCAGATGTTGTGACAACTACTGATCACTCTGGTCTTCAGTCTTTGTTCTTCAGACTTGTACTTCAGACGTTGTCTTCAGCTGATAGCTTCAGACTTTGTCTTCAGTACTTTACTTTCAGATTTTTGTCTTCAGTAGAAATCTTCAGATCTTCTCTTCAGACTTTGTCTTCAGACCTTGTAATCAGCTGATGTCTTCAGCTGTTGTGATCTTCTTCAGCAGTTGTAATGTCTGTGGGACTTAGAGGTTTTTCTTATCAGGCTCATTAGTTCTTTTGGTCCAACAAACTCCCCCTGAACCAATGCAACCAAAACCTCTAAGTTTATTGATGATCCCACTTATTCTTGGCAAAAACACCCTCTTGATCAGCTTCAGAGGTAATCATGTAAGCACAGGCCGGGAAAAGGTTTTTGATCTTTTGATTGGCTAAGTGTGGAAGGGAACTCTGTCTTAGGGAAACTGGACACAGAGTCTTGTCCCAACCATGAAACCTAATTCCCATTGATGAGTCTGTAAGACTCTCTTGCATAGGCCTCAAGGAGAACAACTTGTTCCTCCTTGGTGAGTTCTTCTGCTTCTCCCACAAAGAAGAACTCTGGGCCATAATACTCAGACAGATACCTTACTGTCTTCCCATTCTTCAACTCAACAGTTGTGATCTCTCTGTATGCGAATTCATCTCGATGAGAGCCTTCTAGCAACAACTGGAGTTCACTCTTTTGAAGATCTTCAAGTCTCTTGTATAACAGCCCCTTCTTAATCATTTTGTTCTCAAGTAGAGATTGAGGGGTTGTCTTTGAGTTGTGTGCTCTCTTGAATTCTTCTATAATCTCCCAGGTTGTCTTTGAGGGCCATGATATCTACATTGTATGTTCTTCTTGTGAATTCTGGAACTTAACCTGGGGTCTGGCCAAATCCTCTCTCTTTCTCTTGATGTTGGAATGTATGCCTAAGAGTGTACAGCCTGAGAGCTTGTTTCTTCATTTCTTGAATGGATGAGGACTGAGGGAAGTCCTTGTCAACCATTTTGAGAAATTGCTCATCATGCTGCTTCTGCTGTTCTACTTCTTCAATCTTCACTTTCACCATTTGCATTTGCAAGTCAGGTGTGATCATCTGTTGACTTCTGGGCTCAGGTGTTTTAAGTTTGAGAACATCAGAGATTAGCAGACTGTCTTCATTCTCATCCTCTTCTTCTTCTTCTTCTACCCTCAACACCCTTCTCGTCCTTCTAGGTGTATCACTGGGTGTGGTTTGAGATAGTTTTTGGGATAATGGAATTGGTTTTATGGGTTGAGTTGTGGGTGGTTTTGGTTTAGGGATAGAGTTGGCAGATTTTAGAGATGATTGCTTTGAGTGTTGTTTTTGAGTGGGAGTATGAGAAGGCTGATCTAGCAATTTAGTGGTGAGTTTGGCTTTTGAGAGCTTTGCCATCTCAGTTCTCTTCCCAGCACCTGCTTCATCCAGTGCTTCGATGATCAACCCTTTGTTGTAGATTCTAGCAGAACATATTTTCTTGGTTATCTCCAAGATACTGTCTCTGGACCAAGACTTTATCTCTATCAATGATCTTCCTAGATATTTGGCAATAAACCTGATCATAATCTCCACCTTTCCCTATCCATCACCCTGTAACTAGCCTATCTTGCTTGAATTTCATTTATCTCCAGCCTTCTGATCTCACATCTAAGGTGGCTGTGTCATGACCCTGTCTGAAGAGCTGATCTACTATTTTGTCCATAGATATGTTGTGAGCTTCATCAGCTTCATTGACTAGATCTTATAAGGACTTTTCTCCATCAAACATTGACACAGCACTTCTCTTCCTTTTGTAAGTGATCAGCTGATCTTTCTGCTCTTTGTCTGTGCTCAGCTATTGCACTGTGATCAGCTGTTTCTCTGAGATCAGTTCTTGTTCTTTCTCCAACTCCTTTTCTTTTTCTGGTTCTTTCTCATCTTCTACTCTCTTCCTTTTCCTTTCTTTCACTGCCTTAGACTTAGTAGTCTCCCCTTTTTGGGTGCATTGGGATCAGGGGCTTGAAAGGCAGAAGGTGACTTGTGAACAACACATCAAGTAGTGTTTGGAGATTTGAGGAGATCCTCTCATCAATGGCTTTATATACTATCTCAGTGATGATGGGAGTGATGAGAGGTAAGGAGCTTTGAAAGGTTTCAACCATCTACTCAGAGGGGTTCTGTCCCTGAGAGGTGGTGCCAAAAGCAGTGGCTGGTGGCTTAGTTAAGTGTATTGGCTGTGTGTTTGGTGAACCATCAAATGAAGGTGACATCTGTGGGTTTATTGGGGCAGTTGGACTCTTATCCTGAGACATTTTGGCTAGCAGTTCTTTGAGTCTACTCACCTCAATCTCTAGGATTGTGTTATGGGCTAAGACATCAAAGGAAAAGCCCAGGTCATCATCAGTCTTTGCTGAATCATCTGACCTCCTCATTAAATCAGGATGTACATGCCTTGAGTGTAGATCAGTATATGCATGTGCCCCTTGTTCTTGGTTCTGGGGACTTCCTGCCTCTGGACTTTGTCCTTCGTTGGCAGTTGCCTCTGGTGAGGTCTTGTATATGTTACCAACTTCATCCTGTTCATTGGCTGAATCAGTAGAAGTGGCAGCCTGACCAGATGTTCTAACCTCCTCTTCTACACTTGGAGGTTGAACATTATAACCACTGTGTTGTGGGTTATCAGCAGCATTTTGGTCCTCCCCCTCAATTGTTGAGCTATTCCCAGTGTTAATTGGTTTTTGGGGAGGGGTGAGGAATGCAGCTGACTCAACACTTTAGCAACTATAAGGGCTGGGCTTTGAGGGGCGGTCGCATTTGGAGATTGCTCAGAAGCATATTGCACCGGGTGAAGATGCTCTTCAATGGTAACCTTCTCAACTGAGATAGGTTCCCGTAATGTGGTATCCCTAAATTTGGTTGCAATAGGATCCTGTGGAGAGGATACCTGTGCGGTTACAGCTGGTTGAGTCTCTGACATGACTGGGGGGTTAGAACCAGTATGTGTTTCCTGTATTGGTGGTACAGGGGCATCCTCAGGGGACTCATCTCCCTAAGTAGCCTTTTTGGGCTTTTGGGGTTTGGGTTTGGTAGGGACATTGGATCTGGAGTTGGAGGCTGTGGGTTCCCTCTGCTTGGGTTGAGCAGCCAGGCAACCCCTTTGAGGGTAGGGTTAGAGTTATGCCTGGAGTATACCTCAGCTAAGACAGCTGGAGCAGGGACTCCAGGACCAACAAGGCCTTCAGATTTTAATTGAATTAAAATTATGGCCATCAGAAACCTGGGATATAGTAGCCATCTGTTTGTCACAGGTTTCTGAGCCAGATCTTTAAGTTCCAGAAACATTATCTCAGAAAAATTTAGATTTTGTCGTTCAAAGATAGAGTACAATACATGTTGCCATCGTGAGGACATCTGATCCCATGAAGATGTCTTTGAAGCAAGGCAGACATTCACCATGTGGAGGATAAGTCTTTCAGCATCATGGAAGTGCTTTTTGAGAATGGTTGTAGCACTTAAGTCTCCTTCATACCCGTTGTTGATGAAAGACATATCAATGGTGCCTTTCGGGTATTCTATAATACAGGTGGCATCATGCAATTTAGGGTTTTGCGAATGATGTCTAGGGTGATTACCAGCTGTTTCTGGTTGACCAACGAATGGAGAGTGATTTGGCTATCATTTTCACCAGTTGTTACTGAGACGTTGGTCCAGAAATTGGTTTATGGAATCGGGGTATATGGTAGGATTCAAAAGAAAGGCGGTTCTGTATTGGGAATCCACCATAAGATCAATGGCATTATCAAATTTTTTCCAAAAGGCCGATTTCGAGAGGTAGGCAACACATTGTGTCTGGGTTTGAGTTTCATGGTCGCCATTGTTCAGAGAGAAAACGATAGAAAACGGCTAATGAAACGTTTGACTATAAGTGCAGGTATTTATAGGTTAAGAAAAGGCGGAAAAGAAAACGACTGAAAGTGTTGGTGTTGTCATCAGTTGTATGAAAACAACTGAAGGCTTGGTTTTAACTATCAAACATTTGAAACAACTGAAGACTTGGTATTGGTCATCAGTAGTTATGAAACTACTAAAAACTTTGGTTTTGGTTTCATGTGTAGGAAACAACTGAGGACTTGGTGTTATTCATCAGTAGTTGTGAAACTACTGAAGGCATGGTTTTGTCATCAGTTGTTTAAGGTGAAACAGCAGTTTGTGGAAATGATTGAAGAGAAAATTCTCATCAGTAGTTTTCATCAATTCTTAGCTTTTCAACTGTTTCATACTGTCCTCAACACTTACTCATCAGACTTTTTAGCTGTTTTCAGTTGTTTCATAGGACATCAGTACTTATCTGTTTTTACTGACTTCAGCAGTTATAACTACATCAGTAGTTGTAACTGCATCAATTTCATTTAACAGAAAGTACAGTACTTTTTAAGTAATTTAGTCTTCAGTAGTTATAAAACCAACTGAGAATAAAACTTATCAGTACTTATTTGTGACATGTTTACTAATGGTCATCAGTACTTGTTTACTTAAATCATCAGTAGTTGTCGCTTATTCTAGCTGCAGCATACCAAGCCTTAACACAAGGTTTTGGAATGTTGAACTGTCCAAAGGCTTAGTAAATATATCCGCAAGCTTATCAGCACTTGGCACAAACTTTGGATCAATCAGACCTTTTCCAAAACTGTTAGGATTAGTGATGTAAGTTTGATTGTTTAGAGAGTATCGCAGTGGAATTCGAACAATGAATTAGACAATTCACAAGAACACAATTGATATTCAATGTAAGAGTAAATGGTTATAGAGAGAGAGAATTCTGCAAATATAATATTTCATTCATATGCTTTCGTGGTGGCAAAATGTCACACGTACAATTAGGTCAACATCTCTTATATAGGAGATGTGACGTCAGCTGATGTCACTTGATAGTGATATCTAACAGATTTATTCAAACTACTAAAAGTTAACACAACTACTGAAGATGACAAACAGCTAACATCTTCTTACAAAAATACCAAGTGTTAACTATCACTACAACTACTGAAAAGAAACTACTGAAACAAAAACGACTGAAGAACATGCTCTTCAGTCGTTTTACAAGTACTGAAATAAATAATAAAACTACTGAACGGAAACCATCACAACAACTAAAGAATGCTTCTTCAGCTGTTGTGACAAACTCTGAAGGCTTCAGTACTTGGACTTCTTGAATTTCAGTTGTTGTCATCAGCTGATGTCTTCAGTCTTTGTACTTCAGCTGTTGATCTTCAGTACTTTAGTCTTCAGCTGTTAATCTTCAGACTTTGGTCTTCAGCAGTTGAAGTCTTCAGTACTTTAGTCTTCAGCTGTTGATCTTCAGACTTTGTCAAACAGCTGATCAAGTCTTCAGCAGTTGTTGTGATGTCTTGTGGGACTTAAAGGTTTTTCTGATCTGGCTCATTGGTTCTTTTGGTCCAACAAATTCCCCCTAAACCAATACATCCAAAACCTTTAAGCTTATTGAAGAGATCCCACTTATTATGGCAGAAGGATTGGTCTTTTTGTCTTCTAGATCAGCTCAGAAGTGACCCTTGTAAGCACAGACCTGGGAAGAAGTCTCAATGATCTGTTTGGCAAAGGATGGATGGGAAGTCTGTCTTGGGGAACTGGACATAGAGTTGTTACCCCATCCATGAGATCTACTTCCCAAATATGAGTCTGTAAGACTCCCTTGTATAGGCCACAATGAAGGTTATTTGTTCCTCCATGGTAAGCTCTTCTGTTTCTCCTTCACAGAGTGATTCTGGCCCATAATACTCAGATAGGTATTTGACCTGCTTCCCATTTTTTAGCTCCATAGTTTTATGATTCTATATGCGAATTCATCTGGGTGAATACCCTCTAAGAACAACTGGAGCTCATTCTTTCTAACTTCCTCGAACCTCCTATACACTAACCCCTTTTTCACCACTTTATTCTCCAGCATCTTTTGTGGGGTCAGTTAGCTTTATAGGATTTCTTGAAGTCATCTACGATCTCCCAAGGTGATACTACAAAGGCCAGAGATATCACTTCATCTACAATCTTCTTTACTTGGCCAATGTATCTCTATGGAATATTTCTTTTGAATCCTATGAGACACCTTGGGATCAGGCCAAATCCTCACTCTCTCTTTTTGATATTGAAATGTGTCTCTGAGAGTGTATAATCTCTGAGCATGTTTCTTTATATTGATGATTGAAGATGTGGCAGCATATGCTTTGTCAACTCTTCTCAACATTCCTCATCATGTTGTTTGTGAAGCTCTTCTTCTTCTAACTTCACTTTCACAATTTGTCTTTAGATTCAGGAGTAATTGTTGGAGGGTGACTTATGGCCTTAGGCAACTGTATAACAGCTGAGATTGGCAGCCTATCTTCATCTTCATCATTATGTTCTTCTTCCTCTTCTAGCCTCAGTACCCTTCTTTTCCTCTTCTGGGGTACATCATTGGCTATTGGTTTTGTGGGTAAGGGAATTGGTTTAGTGGGTTGTGGTTGTGGTGGTTTTGGTGTGGGAAAGTTGACAGGCTGTTCTAGCATTTTAGATGTAAGTGAGGCTTTGGATTGTTTAACCAGTTCAGTCCTGCTCCCAGCACCAGCTTCATTCAAAGCTTCAATGACCAGCCCTTTGGTATATACTTCAGACGAACAGATCTTGGTGGTTATTGCCAAGATGCTGTCCCTGGACCATGACTTGATTTCAATCAATGATCTTCCAAGATATTTAGCTATGAACCTGATCATGATTTCCAATCCTCCCTTTCCATCACACTATAACCGGCCCATCTTGATTGTATCTCTTCTATTTCCAGCCTTCTGATCTCAGAGTCTAATGTGGTTGTGTCATGACCATGTCTAAATAGCTGATCTATAATTGTATCCATTGATCTGCTATGAGCTTCATCAGCATCTTTAAGAAGGTCTTCTAATGATTTCTCTTCATCAGCTCTTGACTGAGCACTTTTCTTTCTTTTATATGTAATTAACTGTTCTGAGATCAGTTCTTTCTCAACCTCCTTTTCTTTCTCAGGCTGTTTCTCTTTTTCAGGCTCTTTCTCAGCATCAACTCTCTTTCTTTTCTTGTCTTTCACTGCCTTTGACTTTGCAGTCTCCCCCTTTTTGGTTGCATTGGAATCAGGGGTTTGGAAGGCAGAAAGAGATTTATGAACAACATCATCAATGAGGTTTTGTAGATTTGAGGGAATCCTCTCATCAATGGCTTTATGCACTATGTCAGTGATGATGGGAGTGATGAGAGGTAAGGAGTTTTGAAAGATAGCAACCATCTGCTCAGAGGGGTTCTGTCCCTGAGAGGTGGTGCCGAAAGCAGAGGCTGGTGGCTCAGTTATGTGTGTACGCTCAGTGTTTGGTAAACCTTCAATTGAAGGTGCCATCTGTGGGGTTTGTGGGGTAGATGGTCTTTGATCCTGAGACATTTTGGCAAGCAGCTCTTTGAGTCTGCTCACCTCATTCTCTAGGATGGTATTGTGGGCTAGAACATCGTAGAAAAAGCCCAGGTCATCATCAGTCTGTGCTGAATCACCTGACTTCCTGATTGAATCAGAATGTACATGCTCTGAGTGTAGATCAGTAGTAGCATGTGCCCCTTGTTCTTGGTATTGGGGACTTCCTGCCTCGGACTATGGCCTTCATTGGCAGTTGCGTCAGGTGAGGTCTTATGGATGGTACCAACTTCATCCTGATCATTTGCTGAAGCAGGAGAAGTGGCAGCCTCACCAGAAGTTCGAATCTCCTTTTCTACACTTGGAGATTGAACATTGTAACCCCTGTGTTGTGGGGTATCAGAAGCACTTTGGTCCTCCCCCTCAATGGTTGAGGCTATCCCATTTTGATTGGTATCTGGGGAGGGGGTGAGGAATGCAACTGAGTCAGCACTTTTGCAACTATTATGGTAGGACTTTGGGGGGCGGTTGCAGTGGGAGATGGTGTAAAAGCAGTATGCACCCGGGGAGAGTGGTGCGTTTCAATGGCAACCTCCTCAAATGAGGAATGTTCCAGATGGATAGGTGCCCTAAATGTGGTTGCTACAGGCTCCCGTTGAGAGGAAGCCTGAGCGGTTGAGGGTGGGTGAGTACGTGTATCTACTGGTGGGTTATGGCCAGTAGATATATCATGCGTTTGTGTTGCAGGGGCATCCTCAGGGGACTCATCTCCCTGAGCACCCTTTTAGGTTTCTTGTGTTTGGGTTTGGTGGGGACTTTGGGTTTGGAGGTGATGGCTGTGGTTCCAGCTGCGTGGTTTTCGCAGCTTGGCAGCCTGTTTGAGTGACTGGTCTGAGTTGTGCCTGGAGTATACTTCAAGGAATACAGCCATGGCAGGGACTCCAAGGCCAACAAGTCCCTCAGCTTTCAGTTGGTTCTCTATTATGGCCATTATGAACCGTGGATATAATATCCATCGATTAGCAATAGGTTTTGAGACCATATCCTTAAGTTCAAGAAATAATATTTCAGAAAAATTTAAGTTTTGTTGCTCAAGGATAGAGAAGAATACCTGCTGCCACCTGGTTGACATTTTCTCAAGGAATATATTGCAGTATGTCCAAATCAAATAACTCCATAGGGTTTTGTGGAATCTTGTCCTTGGGAGATTTATTAAAATTCACATGCAGAGTCTCTTCAACTATCTTTGTTCTGCAGTTGAAGACTCTGTATGCCTTGCAAGTGGATGAATAACCAACAAAATACCCTGCATCCACCTTAGGATCAAATTTGTGGAGTTGATCCTTGTGTTGAGATTGAAACAAGGACACCCAAAGGCTCTGAAAAATGAAATCAAAGGAGCCAAATGATGTAGAACTTCATATGCAGTCTTCATCAACTTCTGATTTACCAACACTCTATTTTGCACATAGCAAGCTGTATTGACAGCTTCAGCCCAAAAAGTCAATGGCAAACCAGAGTCAGCCAACATAGACCTTGCAGCTTCAATTAAGGTCCTGTTCTTTCTCTCCACTACTCCATTTTGTTCTGGAGTCCTTGGGATGCTAAACTGCCTCTTGATTCCCTTTGAGAGATAAAAATCATCAAGTGTATGGTTTCTGAATTCTGTTCCATTATCACTCCTTATACACTTGACTGATAAGGAATACTGCTTCTCAAGATACAACACAAAGTTTATAATCTTCTGAGCAACCTCATCCTTTGAATGCAGAAAGAAAGTCCATACAAATCTAGAGTAATCATCCATAATTACCAGACAGTATTTCTTCTTTGCCATGCTCATCACTCTCGCAGGACCAAATAGATCCATGTGCAGTAACTGCAAGCAGGCAGTGGACTTTGGTTCTTCAATAGGAGGGAATGAGACTTTATGCTGTTTTCCTTTTAAACAAGCAGTGCAGGTTTCATCATAGTGGAACTCCTTTATTGGTAGACCTCTCACTAAACTATTGTGGATTAGTTGATTCATGTCTTTGAGATTAACATGACCCAGCCTTCTATGCCACAGTTTAGATTCTTGAGGAGAGGCTTTGGAGAATAGGCTTGGATGACCCTTCAAATCAATCTTCTTTGACAAGTCCAAGGCATATACTCTTCCAATCCTGTTGGCTTTCAGGAGAGTATGTTCATCCAATACCTTGTCAATCAACCTCAGAACTTGGGAAGACAGAATCCTGTAGTTCGGGCTTGTGAAAAGTGCAACATGCCCTTTATCACACATGTGACTAACACTCAGCAGATTATACTTGAGATTCTCCACATGGTTAACATCATCAAACTGGATTTGTCCATTAGACACAAATCCATTCCCAATGATGTAACCCTTGGCATCATTTCCAAATGAAACAAATCCCTTCTTTCCTTGAGAGTAGTCATTAAAAAGAGAACTGCTCCCGGTCATATGCATAGATCCACCACTATCCACATACCAGATGCTCCTTTGGCATGCTGAAGAACCCTGCATTCATCAAAAGTAACTAGTTAGGTTTAGAGACCCAAACCTTTTTGGTTTTGGGTTTGTTTTCATTAACAGATATAACCATAACTTGTTTCTTATGATTAACAGTTGATGAAGAAGGAGATGGTACTGAAATGGATTCCTTGGATTTGGGCTTGGAATGCCTTTTTAGTGGTTTGATCACAGGTGCATCTAGTTGGTTAACTCTCCCCAACAAATGTTGAACCATCATAACAAGTTGTGTCTGATTTGTAGCCAAAGCTTTCAGCTCTTGTGACATATCAGTTTTGTGTTTGATGAGTTCTTGTGACCCACCATTTCCTCCTTAAAATTCACAGACTTAGTTTGATGTTTATCATTAGGAGCACTATCAGCTGTTTTGTGATGAACCCTATCATTCTTTTTGGATTTCGTTGAAGTCTTGGGTTTATCACAATGGGATGATTGTGGTACAAACTTGGTCTCAAACTCAATTTTCATTTCATCCATCTGGATTTTAATGAGCTTATCTCTGTTGAATTTGGAACCCTTTTTGTACCAAAATTCATCAGAAAGATGATTGAATTTACCACATATTTCACATGGCTTATTCTTCATCTTGGATTGATCAACTGCTGATGTGGAAACTACTGAAGGTGTGCTCTTCAGTACTTTCCTCCTTTCAGTACTTTTGTTTAGTACTGAAGGATCTGTAACAACTGAAGACTTGTTCTTCAGCTGTTCTTTATCAGCAGTTGTTAATCCTTTTATTTCAGCTGATTTGAAATGCTTTTAAGTTGTTGTAACTTGCCCTTCAGTACTTGAAGTAATTTGAGGGACAACATCTGAATTACTTAGCTTCATGTGCTTATCAGTAGTTAACACATCAGCCAATTGATTTGCTGAGGTATCAACACTAATTTCATCTTGTGATTTTGGGAGATCACTTGAGGATGATGCACATGATGATGTGGTTTGGAAATTGCTTTCACCTTCAGATTTTACTATTGGTTTTGGAGTAAAATCTGTTGGTGGTGCAATGTTGTTGTAACCAATTCCAAACTTCACATTCGAAGCAGATTGCTTGCTGAGCAGCATTTCAAATCCCTTGCAGGATGACACCCAGCGGTCACACTCAACTTGGGTAACTGCAAGTTTTTCTTTGAGTTCTCTATGGTCCTCAAGAACGACCTCTAGCTTAGCCTTTTCATCATTTAATTTGCTTTTAAGCTTATAGATCTCATCATCTTTATCCTTAATAACAGACTCATATTCAGCTTTTCTTTTGGAAAGGTTTTGCTCAAGTTCTAAATTTTGATTTATTAAATCTACATTTACCTCTCTAATAGAGATAAATGCATCTATGCAAGATTCAGAACAAAGCTTGGCCTTAGCCTCAGAGGATACTTGGGTGACCTGTGAAGAAGATGCGTTGGAGCATGAACTCTTAGTAGATTCCAGGGCCATGAGAGCTGGATTCCCAAAAGGATGTTCACCACCATGTTGACCATCACAAGCAAATAAATGCTCATTACCAGAGAGATCATCTGGTAAACTACTCCAGTCAACAATGCCAGGGGTGAAGAAGCTGTGATGAGGTTGTGATTAAGATGATTGAGATGGTAGAGGCTCAGGTAATGCTTGTGGTTGGTGCGCAATAGGAGCTTGAACTGGATTTGGCTGAGGCATGTAATAGCAGAGATAAGGATATGACATTGGACGCTAAGGGACAAAATATGCACGAGATATAGGTTGTGAATGATGACCAGAACTAGCGGGATGTTGCCCTCTATTTTGTTGAATATTACTTGGAAAGGTCACAAAGTGTGCAGAGGAGTTAGATCCAAATGATCTACACTCTCTTGCAAAGTGCCCAAGCCTGTGGCATTTGTGACACCTCAACTTACTCTTGTCAAAACCAACTTTGGTTTTTCCAGAGAGTCCAGGAATTTCCTACCAGTTCTCTTGTAGAATTTTTGAGATTGATATTAACTAAGGCCATTTGGCTTAGAATATCAATCTCTTCTAAGTCATCATCAGCAATACCCTTCAGATCATCCATGATGAAGCACAAGTTGTCACTATTACAGCTAGATTGACTATCAACACCAACAAATGCATGATCAGGACTGTTTGAAATGAAATCTATATGCTCATCATAATTACTGTCTGATGCAGCATATTCTGACTCATGACCAATCAAGGCAATGTTCCTTGGTACAAAGTCATCAGTGAGCTTTCCTGATGATGCCAGTTTCCTTTTCTGCTTTATCTCTCTTTCAAATGTAAACAGTTTCCCATGTAGTTGGGTGAGAGATAGGCTATCCAGATTTGCACTGGAGCGTAGGACAATGGTGCATGTGTCCCATCTCTTAGGCAGTGATCTGAGGAATCTATTGTTCATCTGGCTATTGGTGTATTCATGTTTGACCATTTTCAGCTCAGAGATCAAACAGGAAAAACGCTCAAACTGTTGAGTCAGTGTCTCACCCTTCCTATAAGAGAATGTCTCATATTGTTGGGCAAGGATATCTCTGCTGTTTGCTACGACCTTATCAGTTCCACCGAATTGTTCCTTCAATGCATTCCAGAGGTCATGAGCAGTTTCATGATGCATAAGCCCTAAATAGATTTCATTAGGCAGAGCCATTGCCAGAATACCATGCGCTTTAACATCAATCTCAAACAGTTTCGATCCTTATCTGAGTATTGTTCCTTCTTCTTCGAAACCATTTGACTGATTTCCGGATTGTTCACCATAGGCTTGTGTGGACCATGTACCACAGAAGTCCAACAACTGAACTGTTAACAGACAGGTGATGAAGCATTCTTCGTTGCCATATGTTATATTCAGTCCTAACCAGCATCGGAGGCTTAGTTGAGGAACCGGTATTGTGAGGGTCATTACAAGTAGTAGTCATTCTCATATTCTACCAAATTCAATTAAGTTTTAACAGATTTAGAACAAAACCCAACAAACCAAATTGAACCAAAAGAAAACTCAAAGCAAATAACAAAAGCAGCAAAGATTCAATTATCTATAACCAATTATTGCAAATATTCTAATTCAATCAAACATAGATATCGAATAGCAGTTTCAATGATCAATTGTTAGATCGATCAATGATTAACTGACAGGATCAGTGATCTCAAGTTTGATGGATTAGAGTGTAACGCAGGGGAAAAAGATCAAGAATTAGACAAATTATAGCAAGAATTTGATATTCGTATCCATTAAGAACAAATACGGTTGTAACGAGAGAATATATTTCTGTGAAAAGGAATGTTTTAATTATATCAAATGTTTCTGCTCAATCATTCACCAATTACAATTAGGTTGACACTCATTATATAGAGTGCGATAACTGCTGATATCACGGGATAGTGACATCTGGCAGATTTATTACAAAATAACTAACACTTAACAAACTACTAAAATGTTCACAACTACTGAGAACATATCAGAGAGTGCTAAGCACAAAATATACAACTACACATGCTAAACTACTGAAACTAAACTACTAAAACTAAACTACTGAAACTAAACTACTGAAGAAGACCTCTTCAGCTGTTGTGACAACGTCTGATACTTGGTCTTCAGTACTTGTCTTCAGCACTTGTCTTCAGGCTGTCTTCAGCTCTTGTGTCTTCAGACTTTGTCTTCAGCACTTGTCTTCAGACTTTGTCTTCAACACTTGTGTCTTCAGACTTTGTCTTCAGCACTTGTCTTAAGACTTTGTCTTCAGCACTTGTGTCTTCAGACTTTGTCTTCAGCACTTGTGTCTTCAGACTGTCTTCAGCACTTGTGTCTTCAGACTTTGTCTTCAGCACTTGTGTCTTCAGACTTTGTCTTCAGCACTTGTGTCTTCAGACTTTGTCTTCAGCACTTGTTGTGACGTCTGTGGGACTTAAATGTTTTTCTGATCCGGCTCATTGGTTCTTTTGGTCCAATAAACTCCCCCTGAACCAATGCAGCCAAAACCTTTAACTTTATTGAGGTCCCACTTATGTTGGCAAAGACTTCTCTTGATCAGCTTCAAAGAATCGAATCAGCGCATGCCAGGAAGAGGTTTCTAATCATGTGTTTGGCTAAGTATGGAGGGGAACTCTGTTTTGGGGAATCTGGACATAGAGTTGTGATCCCAACCATGAAACCTACTTCCCATTTACGAGTCTGTAAGACTCACGAACATAGGCCTCAAGGAGAACAACCTGTTCCTCCTTGGAGAGTTCTTCTACTCTTCCTTCAAAGAAGAACTCTGGACCATAGTACTCAGATAGGTACTTTACAGTCCTGCCATTCTTCAACTCCACAGTAGTTATCTCCCTATAGACAAATTCATCTGGATGGGTGCCCTAAGGAGTAACTGGAGCTCATTCTTCTTAATGTCTTCAAGCTTCTTATATAATAACCCCTTTTTGATCATCTTGTTTTCCAGTAAGGCTTGAGGGGTCATTTTTGATTGATGAGCCTTCTTGAATTCATCGAGTATTTCCCAATGTGAGACTACAATGGCCAACATGATTGTAGAGTCTATTGTTTTTCTAACCTGGCCATTGTATCTATGTGGAATGGATCTTTTGTGTATTCTAGAGCTCACCTTGGGGTCTGGCCATACTCTCACTCTCTCTTTTTGATACTGAAATGTGTGTCTGAGAGTGTACAGCCTCTGACCATGCCCTTTCATGGCTTGTGTAGATGATGACTGGGGAAATTCCTTGCCAACCATCTTCAGTAGTTGCTCATCGTGCTGCTTCTGCTGTTCTTCATCTTCTAGTTTGACTCTAACCATTTCCTTTTGTGAGTCAGGTGTGATCATGAGTTGACTCCTGGGTTCTGGTACCCTTAGAACAGCAGAGAGTGGCAGACTATCATCTTCATCATCTTCTTCTTCATCTTCTTCTATCCTCAGCACCCTTCTCCTCCTTCTAGGTGCATCACTGGATGATGGTTGGGTTGGTTTTTGTGGTAAAGGAATTGGTTTTGAGGGTTGAGGATGTTTGGATTTGAGTTTTGAGATTGGTTTGGAGATTTGAGGGGTAGGCTGATTTTGAGTGGGTGATTGGGAAGGTTGTTCAAGAATTTTGGTTGTAAGTTTGGCTTTTGTGAGTTTTGCCATTTCAAGCCTTTTCCCAGCTCTAGCCTCATTAAGTTCTTCAATAATTATCCCCTTATTAAATTGCTCAGACAAACAGATTCTGGTGGCTATAGCCAGAATGCTGTCTCTCGTCCATGAACGAATCTCCATCAGTGATCTTCCTAAATATTTCGCTATGAATCGAATCATGATCTCCAATCTCTCTTTCTCTAGCACACTGTACCCAGCCCATCTGTTTTGGATTTCATTTACTTCCAACCTCCTAATCTCACCGTCTAGTTTGGCTGTATCAATGTCTTGCTTGAAGAGTTGCTCAATGATTTTGTCCATGGATCGGCTGTGTGCTTCATCTGCATCTTTTATCAGCTCCTCCAAGGATTTTTCTTCAGCATTCTTTTGGTCCCCAGCACTTTTCTTTCTTTTTTAAGTGATCAGTTGTTGTTCCTTTTCCTTCTCCAACTCCTTGGTTTTCTCTTGTGCCTTCTCATCCTCAGTTCTTTTTCTTTTCTTTTCTTTCACTGTTGTACTCTCCCCCATTTTGGATGCATTGGTTGTAGGGGTTTGTACCGCTGAAAGTTTCTTGTGTACAACATCATCAATGAGTGGTTGTAGACTTGAGGAGATCCTCTCATCAATATCTTTATGAACAATGTCATTGATGATGGGAGTGATGAGAGGTAAGGATTGTTGGAATGAAGCAACCACCTGCTCAGGGGGGTTCTGTCCCTGAGAGATAGTGCCAAAGGCAGAGGCTGGAGGCTCAGTGAAGTGAGAGGGTGAAGTGTTTGGGGGACCTTCGAATGAAGGTGTCATCTGTGGGTTAGTGGGGGTAGATGGACTTACATCCTAAGACTTCTTGGCAAGCATGTCTTGTAGTCTGCTTACCTCAGCCTCCAGGATGGTCTTGTGGGCTAGAACATCATAGAAAAAGCCTAGGTCATCATCAGCAGATGTTGAATCACCTGACCTCCTACTTGTAGCAGGATGTACATGCACCGGGTATAGACCAGTTTTAGCATGTGCCCCTTTTTCTTGGAACTGGGGAGTTCCAGCCTCAGGACGATGTCCTTCATCAGCTGTTGCCTCTGGTGAGGTCTTAGCTGTGTTACCAGCCTCAGTCTGATCATGTGTTGATTCAGAGAGGTGGCAGCCTCACCAGATGTTCGTATCTGCATATCCACACCAGGAGATAGAACAGTTAAACCCTGGTGTTGTGGGTTGTCAGAAGCATGTTGATCCTCTTCCTCAATTGTGTGGTTCTCCCCTTTGTTGGTGTTTGTTGGGGAGGAGGAGAGGCATGCAGCTGAGTCAGCACGTTGCAATTATAATGGTTGGACTTTGGGGGCATTTGCTTGGGGAGAGGAGATAGAACAGATTGCATTCGGGGAGAGGAATGCTCTTCAATGATAACCTCCTCAAGTGAGAGAGGTCTCAGCGATGTGGTTGCCCCTGATAAGGTTGCATCAGGATCCTTTTGAGAGGATCCTATGCGGTGTTCGCTGGTAGAGTCTCTGATACTGCTGGGGGGTTTAAACCAGCAAGTATATCCTGCCTTGGTGGTACAGGAGCATCTTCAGGGGACTCATCTCCCTGAATAGCTGTTTTGGGGCGTTTGGTTTTTGGTTTGGTGGGGACTCTGGATCTGGTGGGGGGAAGCTGTGGGTTCCTCTGCTTGGGTTGTAGCATTCGGGCAGCTTCTTTGAGAGTGAGGTCTGAGTTGTGCCAGGAGTATACCTCAGCCAAAACAGCTGGTGCAGGGACTCCAAGGCCAACAAGGCCATCAGATTTTAATTCATTTAAAATAATGGCCATCAGAAACCTGGGATATAATAGCCAGCGGTTTGCCGCAGGTTTCTGAGCCAAGTTCTTTATTTCTAGAAACACGATTTCAGAGAAATTAGCGGTTGGTGTTCTAGAATAGAATACAATGCCTGTTGCCATTGGGATGACATTTGATCCCAAGAGGATGTCTTTGAAGCTAAGCATACATTTACCATGTGAAAGATAAGTTTTTCAGCATCATGGAAATGTTTCTTCAGAATAGTTGTAGCCAGAAGATCACCTTCATACCCATTATTGATAAAGGACATATCCATTGTGCCCTTTGGGTATTCAGTCACAGTGGTGGAGTCATGTAAGTGTAATGCCTGACGAATGATGTCGGCTGTAATAACCACTGGTTTCTGGTTGACGAGGGACCGAACAGAGATTTGCCAGTAGACTCATCAGTATGAACAAAAACATTTGACTAGAATTGACTGATAGATTCAGGGTAGATGGTCGGATTCAAGAGAAAGGCTATGCGATATGGGGAATCCACCATTAGGTCAATGGCATTATCAAATTTGTTCCAGAAAGCCGACTTGGTATGGTATGCAACGTAGTTGTGTCGTGGTTTTAGGCTCATGGTTTCCATTTTTGAAAGTATGAAGGTCAGAAGAACGGCTAATGGAACGTTTGAGAAGAAGATAAGTATTTATAGGGTTGGGATAGGAAAAGGCTGAAAGAAAATTACTGAAGGTTTTGGTGTGGTCATCAGCTGTTTGAAACTACTGATGACGTGGTATTAACCTTCAGAGGTTTAAAATGACTGACAGTGGTGGTGTTGTCATCAGTTGTTATACAACTAAAGACTTGGTTTTGACCATCAGACGTTGAAACAGCTGAAGTCTTGGTGTTAACCATCAGTAGTTGTGAAACTACTGAAGGTCTTGGTTTTGACTTCAAATGATGTAAACTGAGGACTTGGTGTTTGTCATCATAGTTGTGAAACTACTGAAGACAGTGGTTTTGTCATCAGTTGTTGTAAACAGCTGAAGACTTGGTGTTAGTCTTCAGTAGTTGTAAACTACTGAAGACATAGTTTTGGCTTCAGTTGTTTTAATGAAACAGTAGTTGTATAATGACTGAACAGAAATCTCTCATCAGCTGTTTTCGTCAATTCATAGCTTTTCCGTTGTTTCAGTCTGACCTCCACACTTACTCATCAGACTTAGATCTCAGTTTCAGACGTTTCATTGGTCATCAGTACTTATCTGTATTTCTGACATCAGTAGTTGTAGCTACATCAGCTGTTGTGACTACATCAGCTGTTGTAACTACATCAGTTGTTTTAACAAATAAAGTACTTGAGTATTGAGAAGTTACTTAAGCTCCAGTAGTTTTAAAAACTTCTGAAGGGAGGATAAATTTAGTACTTATATATGACAATAATAAACTAATGATCATCAGTACTTGTGAGCTGAGATCATCAGTAGTTGTCACTTATTCTAGCTGCAGCATACCAGGCCTTAGCACTAGGTTTTGGAAAGTTGTGCTATCCAAGGGCTTAGTGAAAATGTCTGCAAGCTCATCAGCACTAGGAACAAATTTTGGATCAATCAGACCTTTTTCAAAACAATCTCTAATAAAATGGTGTCTGATTTCAATATGTTTAGTCCTAGAGTGCTGGACAGGATTCTTGACAATACAAAGAGCTGAAGAGCTGTCCATTAACAATGAGGTCTTAGTCTCTGTTATGCCATAATCCAATAATTGGTTTTGAAGCCAGAGTACCTGAGATGTACAACTTGCAGCAGCAATGTACTCTGCTTCAGCAGTTGATGTAGCAACTGAGGTCTGCTTCTTACTCTGCCAAGAAATCAAGCAGTTGCCTAAGAATTGGCATCCTCCAGAAGTGGACTTTCTTGTCAACTTACACCCTGCATAGTCACTGTCAGAAAAGCCACTAATTTACCAGAATGTCTAGTAGAATACCATAAACCTAGAGATGGAGTGCCTTGCAGATATCTAAAGATCCTCTTGACCGCAATCAAATGAGATTCCTTAGGTGCAGCCTGAATCTAGCACAAACACATGTAGCAAACATAATATCTGGTCTAGAAGCTGTTAAGTACATCAAGGACCCAATCATACATCTGTAAAGTGTTTCATCAACCACTTTACCTTTCTGATCTGTATCCAGTTGTGTGGTGTTGCACATGGGAGTAAAGCAGGGCTTACAGTTTTGTAAATCAAACTTTTCCAAAAGATCTTTTGTGTATTTGGACTGATGAATGAAAATTCCATCAGCCTTTTGTTTGATTTGCAAACCCAGAAAGAACTGTAATTCCTCCATGGCACTCATTTCAAACTTCTGTTGCATCAACTTTGTAAAGGCATCACACAACTGTGGATCAGAGGATGCAAAAATAATATCATCTACATAAATTTGAACAAGTAGATTATGCTGCCCAGCTTTCTTAATGAATAAACTCTTATCTATGGAGCCTCTAGTGAAATTATTTTCCAGAAGAATGTTTGATAATGTCTCATACCAGGCTCTAGGAGCTTGTTTCAACCCATAGAGAGCCTTATCAAGCTTATACACCCATTAGGATGTTTATTGTCCTCAAAACCTGGTGGTTGACATACATAAACCTCTTCTTTAATTTTCCCATACAAAAATGCACTTTTGACATCCATTTGAAAAACTTTAAGGTTGTGATAAGCAGCATAAGCTAAAAACAATCGAGTTGCTTCCAGTCTGGCTACAGGGGCAAAGGTTTCATTCTAATCAATACCTTCCTTTTGTGAAAACCCCTGTACAACCAGTCTGGCCTTGTTCTTAACAATAAGCCCATTTTCATCAGTTTTGTTCCTAAACACCCATTTAGTGCCTATTGCACACTTACCTGGAGGTAGAGGAATCAGTTCCCACACTTGCTGTTTCTTGAACTGAAGAAGCTCAAGCTGTATGGCTTCACCCATCCATTGTCCCTTAAAGCAATGTGATAGTTCTTTAGCTCTTGTTGACTAATGAAGAGAGCATAGAAGCAGAATTTGACAATTGACTTCTTGTTGACACGCCAGCATTGATATCACCAATGATTTGAGACATAGGGTGATTCTTCAGATCTTGGTACACAATAAGATCTGTGCAAGTGTTTGTAGCAGGCTCAGCAGCAACAGATGGTGATGGTGAAGCATTTCCTTGAAACCAATCAGTAGATGGTAATTCAAAGGAAGTTGAAGTTGTAGAAATCTCATCAGCATTTGTTGTGGATTGTGCTACTGGAGCTACAGGAACATCAGGTCTAGTGAATGAGGCAGTTGATCACTAAACTTGAAAAGGTGATTACTGATATCATCATCATCATCACCAGTAACACCAGATGGATGACTAGCTACAGAAGATGATGGATTCATATGATCTGCAACAGCAGGCGGTTGATAAGGAACATATTGCAGAATGTCCAGATCAAACAACTCCACGGGGTTTTGCGGAATTGTATCCTTAGGGGATTCATTGAACTTCACATGCAAGGTTTCTTCAACTATCTTTGTCCGACAGTTGAATACTCTGTAAGCGTTGCAAGTGGATGAATACCAAACAAAATACCTGCATCCACCTTAGAATCAAACTTTTGGAGTTGATCCTTTGTGTTGAGAATGTAACAGGGACACCTAAATGCTCTAAAGAATGAAATCAAAGGGGCTAAATGATGTAAAACTTCATAAGGAGTTTTCATCAACCTCTGATTTACTAAGGCTCTATTCTGTACATAGCAGGCTGTATTGACAGCTTCAGCCCAAAAGGTCAGTGGCAGACCAGAATCAGCCAACATGGACCTTGCAGCTTCAATGAGGGTCCTGTTCTTTCTCTCCACTACTCCATTTTGCTCTGGAGTCCTTGGGATGCTATACTGCCTCTTGATTCCCTTTGACAAGTAAAACTCATCAAGAGTGTGGTTTGTGAATTCAGTACCATTGTCACTCCTCACACACTTAACTGGTAGGGAATACTGCTTCTCAACATGTAACACAAAGTTCATAATGGACTGAGCAGCCTCATCCTTTGAATGCAAGAAGAAAGTCCATATATCTAGAGTAATCATCCACAATTACCAGACATATTTCTTCTTTTCCATACTCATTACCTTCACAGGACCAAAAAGATCCATGTGTAGTAGTTGTAAGCAGGCATTAGACTTGGATTCTTCTATGGGTGGGAATGAAACTTTATGTTGTTTTCCTTTTAAGCATGCAGTGCAGATTTCATCACAATTGAACTCCTTTATTGGAAGACCTCTCACTAAACTTTTGTGGATCAGCTGATTCATGTTTTTGAGATTAACATGACCCAGCCTTCTATGCCACAGTTTAGATTCTTGGAGAGAGGCCTTGGAGAACAAGCATGGATGGCCTTTTAACTCAATTTCTTTGACCAATCCAAGGCATATACTCTTCCTATCCTATTGGCCTTCAGGAGAGTATTATCATCCAGTACTTTGTCAATCAGGCTCAGAACCTTGGAAGACAGAATCCTACAGTTCTGGCTTGTGAAAAGAGCAACATGTCCTTTGTCACACATCTGACTGAAACTCAACAGATTGTATTTGAGATTCTCCACATGGTTGACATCATCAAATCTAATATCTCCATTAGACACAAATCCCTTTCCAATGATGTAACCTTTAGCATCATTTCCAAATGAGACAAATCCCTTCTTTCCTTCAGAGTAATCATGAAGAAGAGAGCTGCTCCCAGTCATGTGCATGGATCCTCCACTGTCCACATACCAGATGCTTCTTTGGCATGCTGAAGAACCCTGCAAAATCATAAGAAACTAGTTAGCTTTGGAGACCCAAACCTTTTTGGTTTTGGGATTGACTTTATCAACAGATTTAACCATAGCTGGTTTCTCATGATTAACAGCTGATGAAGATGGAGATGGTGTTGAAATAGATTTGGACCTGGAATTCCTTTTCAGTGGTTTGATCACAGGGGCTTCAAGTTGGTTAACTCTCCCCAACAGATGCTGACCCATCATAACAAGCTGTGTCTGATTTGAAGCTCGAGCTTTCAGTTCATTTGACACTCCAGAGCTTGTTTTTGATGAGTTCCTATGACCCACCATTTCCTCCTTCTTAGATTTCACAGACTTAGTCTTATGTTTATCATGAGGAACAATATCAGCTGTCTTCTGATAAACCGCATCCTTCTTAGTGGATTTGGGTAAGGCCTTGGGTTTATCCGGTTGAGATGATTGTGGTACAAACTTGGTCTCAAACTCAGTTTTCATTTTATTTATTTCTAGTTTAATGAGCTCATCCTTTTGGAGTTTTAAACCCTTTTTGTACCAACATTCATCAGATAGATGATTGAATTTACCACAAATTTCACATGGTTTATTCTTCATCTGGGACATCTCTACTGCTGAAGTGGAAACTACTGAAGGTGTGATCTTCAGTACTTTCATCCTATCAGTACTAGGTACTAAAGGATTTGTAACAGCTGAAGACTGGTAATTCAACTGTTTTCCATCCGTCCTAATAGACCGTTTGATGGATTCCTCAGTAGTTGTTAGTCCTTGTATTTCAACTGATTTGAAATGCTTTTCAGATGTTGGGTCTGTTTCAGTACTTGGGGTACATTGAGGAACAATATCTGAAGTACTCAGCTTCATATGAGTCTCAGTAGTTAGACCATCAGTCAATTTATTTGCTGAGATCTTAACACTGGTTTCATTCTCTGATCTTAGATTATCATTGGGGAATGATTCACACGATAATGTCGTTTGGAGATTGCTTTCACTTTCAGACTTAACTATGGAGTTAGGAGTAAAGTCTGTGGTGGAGCAGTATGGTTGTAACCAATACCAAACTTCACATTTGAAGCAGTTTGCTTGCTAAGAAGCATTTCAAATCCCTTGCATGATGAGACCCAGCGGTCACACTCAACTTGGGTCACTGCAAGTTTTTCTTTGAGACTCCTGTGGTCTTCCAGAATAACCTCTAGCTTGGCCTTTTCATCATTTAATTTGCATTTAAGCTTATAAATCTCATCACTTTTACTGTTAAGAGCAGACTCATACTCAGCTTTTCTTTTGGAAATGGTTTTCTCAAACTCAAGTTTCTGATTTATTAATGCTACATTTGCCTCTCTAATAGAGACAAAGGTAGCTATGCATGATTCAGAACATAACTTGGCTTTAGCCTCTGAAGATACCTAAGTTACCTGTGAAGATGATGCATTTGAGCAGGAACCCTCAGTAGACTCTAGGGCCATGAGAGCAAGATTTCCAAAAGGGTGTTCACCACCATGTTGACTAGCACAAGCATAGTATTGCTCAGTGTGACGAGACAAGTTATCAGGTAAGCTACTCCAGTCAACGACTTTAGGTGTGAAGAAGCTGTGATGAGGTTGTGATTGAGATGGAGATGGTTGAGGTTCTGGTAGTGCATGAGGTTGTGGTACTATAGGAGCTTGAACCTGATTTGACTGTGGCATATAATAGCGAGGATAAGGATATGGCATTTGACCCTGAGGAACAAAACATGCAGGAGATTGAGGGTGTGATGAATGACTAGAACCAGTAGAATGTTGCTCTTTGGATTGTGAATTGTTATTTGGAAAAGTCAAAAAGGGTGCAAAGGTGTTAGATCCAGTTGATCTACACTCTCTTGCAATGTGTCCAAGCCTATGGAATTTGTGACACTTCAACTTGCTCTTGTCAAAACCGACTTTGGTTTTGTCAGAGAGTCCAGGAAATTTCCTGCCAGTTCTCTTGTAGAATTTCTGAGATCTGATATTGATCAAGGCCATTTGGCTCAAAATATCCATCTCTTCTAAATCATCATCGGCAATGCCCTTCAAATCATCCATGATAAAGCATAGATTGTCACTATTATTACCAGAATGACTATCAACACTCACAAAGGCATGATTAGAATTGTTTGAGGTGAAATCAATATGCTCATCATAGTGGCATTCTGATCCTGCATACTCTGACTCATGACTTACCAAGGCAGTGTTTCCTGGTACAAAGTCATCAGTGAGATTTCCAGATGATGACAGTTTTCGTTTCTGTTCTATCTCTCTCTCAAATGTGAGCAATTTCCCATGGAGTTGGGTGAGAGATAGTTTGTCCAAATTTGCACTGGAGCGTAGGACAATAGTATATGTGTCCCATCTCTCAGGCAGTGATCTGAGAAATCTGTTATTCATCTGGCTATTGGTGTACTCATGTTTGACCATTTTTAATTCAGAGATCAAACAAGAGAACCGCTCAAACTGTTGAGTCAGTGTCTCACCTTCCTATGAGAGAATGTCTCATATTGTTAGGCAAGGATTTCTCTATTATTTGCCAAGACCTCATATGTTCCTCCAAATTGTTCTTTCAAGGCATTCCAGAGGTCATGGGCAGTTTCGTAATGCATTAGCCCAGAATAGATTTCATTGGGCAGTGTCATGGCCAGAATTCCATGGGCTTTTGCATTAATCTCAAACAATTTCTTATCCACATCTGAGTATTGCTCCCTCCTCTTCGGAACCATTTGATTGGTTTCCGGGTTATTCACCATAGGCTTGTGTGGACCATGTACCACTGATGTCCAACAACCTGAGCTGTTAACAGACAGGTGATGGAGCATTCGTCGTTGCCATATGTTATACTCACTCCTAACTAGCATTGGAGGCTTGGTTGAGGAACCAGTATTGTGAGGATCATTGGAAGGAGTAGATATTTTAGGTCCAAATACAATTTAATTCAAGCTTTTAAAAGATTTTACACAGACCACAACAGACTCAATGAAAACCAAGAATAAATCTCAGGATGAATGGCCAAAATCCCTAAATTTGGTTGCAATAGGATCCTGTGGAGAGGATACCTGTGCGGTTACAGCTGGTTGAGTCTCTGACATGACTGGGGGGTTAGAACCAGTATGTGTTTCCTGTATTGGTGCTACAGGGGCATCCTCAGGGGACTCATCTCCCTAAGTAGCCTTTTTGGGCTTTTGGGGTTTGGGTTTGGTAGGGACATTGGATCTGGAGTTGGAGGCTGTGGGTTCCCTCTGCTTGGGTTTGAGCAGCCAGGCAACCCCTTTGAGGGTAGGGTTAGAGTTATGCCTGGAGTATACCTCAGCTAAGACAGCTGGAGCAGGGACTCCAGGACCAACAAGGCCTTCAGATTTTAATTGAATTAAAATTATGGCCATCAGAAACCTGGGATATAGTAGCCATCTGTTTGTCACAGGTTTCTGAGCCAGATCCTTAAGTTCCAGAAACATTATATCAGAAAAATTTAGATTTTGTCGTTCAAAGATAGAGTACAATACATGTTGCCATCGTGAGGACATCTGATCCCATGAAGATGTCTTTGAAGCAAGGCAGACATTCACCATGTGGAGGATAAGTCTTTCAGCATCATGGAAGTGCTTTTTGAGAATGGTTGTAGCACTTAAGTCTCCTTCATACCCGTTGTTGATGAAAGACATATCAATGGTGCCTTTCGGGTATCTATAATACAGGTGGCATCATGCAAATTTAGGGTTTTGCGAATGATGTCTAGGGTGATTACCAGCTGTTTCTGGTTGACCAACGAATGGAGAGTGATTTGGCTATCATTTTCACCAGTTGTTACTGAGACGTTGGTCCAGAAATTGTTTATGGAATCGGGGTATATGGTAGGATTCAAAGAAAGGCGGTTCTGTATTGGGAATCCACCATAAGATCAATGGCAAATTTTTTCCAAAAGGCCGATTTCGAGAGGTAGGCAACACAATTGTGTCTGGGTTTGAGTTTCATGGTCCCCATTGTTCAGAGAGAAAACGATAGAAAACGGCTAATGAAACGTTTGACTATAAGTGCAGGTATTTATAGGTTAAGAAAAGGCGGAAAAGAAAACGACTGAAAGTGTTGGTGTTGTCATCAGTTGTATGAAAACAACTGAAGGCTTGGTTTTACTATCAAACATTTGAAACAACTGAAGACTTGGTATTGGTCATCAGTAGTTATGAAACTACTAAAAACTTTGGTTTTGGTTTCATGTGTAGGAAACAACTGAGGACTTGGTGTTATTCATCAGTAGTTGTGAAACTACTGAAGGCATGGTTTTGTCATCAGTTGTTTAAGGTGAAACAGCAGTTTGTGGAAATGATTGAAGAGAAAATTCTCATCAGTAGTTTTCATCAATTCTTAGCTTTTCAACTGTTTCATACTGTCCTCAACACTTACTCATCAGACTTTTTAGATGTTTTCAGTTGTTTCATAGGACATCAGTACTTATCTGTTTTTACTGACTTCAGCAGTTATAACTACATCAGTAGTTGTAACTGCATCAATTTCATTTAACAGAAAGTACAGTACTTTTTAAGTAATTTAGTCTTCAGTAGTTATAAAACCAACTGAGAATAAAACTTATCAGTACTTATTTGTGACATGTTTACTAATGGTCATCAGTACTTGTTTACTTAAATCATCAGTAGTTGTCGCTTATTCTAGCTGCAGCATACCAAGCCTTAACACAAGGTTTTGGAATGTTGAACTGTCCAAAGGCTTAGTAAATATATCCGCAAGCTTATCAGCACTTGGCACAAACTTTGGATCAATCAGACCTTTTCCAAAACTGTTAGGATTAGTGATGTAAGTTTGATTGTTTAGAGAGTATCGCAGTGGAATTCGAACAATGAATTAGACAATTCACAAGAACACAATTGATATTCAATGTAAGAGTAAATGGTTATAGAGAGAGAGAATTCTGCAAATATAATATTCATTCATATGCTTTCGTGGTGGCAAAATGTCACACGTACAATTAGGTCAACATCTCTTATATAGGAGATGTGACGTCAGCTGATGTCACTTGATAGTGATATCTAACAGATTATTCAAACTACTAAAAGTTAACACAACTACTGAAGATGACAAACAGCTAACATCTTCTTACAAAAATACCAAGTGTTAACTATCACTACAACTACTGAAAAGAAACTACTGAAACAAAAACGACTGAAGAACATGCTCTTCAGTCGTTTTACAAGTACTGAAATAAATAATAAAACTACTGAACGGAAACCATCACAACAACTAAAGAATGCTTCTTCAGCTGTTGTGACAAACTCTGAAGGCTTCAGTACTTGGACTTCTTGAATTTCAGTTGTTGTCATCAGCTGATGTCTTCAGTCTTTGTACTTCAGCTGTTGATCTTCAGTACTTTAGTCTTCAGCTGTTAATATTCAGACTTTGGTCTTCAGCAGTTGAAGTCTTCAGTACTTTAGTCTTCAGCTGTTGATCTTCAGACTTTGTCAAACAGCTGATCAAGTCTTGAGCAGTTGTTGTGATGTCTTGTGGGACTTAAAGGTTTTTCTGATCTGGCTCATTGGTTCTTTTGGTCCAACAAAAACAATCCCTAATAAAATGGTGTCTCATCTCTATATGTTTGGTCCTAGAATGATGGACTGGATTCTTGACAATACACAGAGCAGAAGCACTATCCATTAACAATGGAGTCTTAGTCTCTGTAATGCCATAATCCAATAATTGGTTCTGAAGCCAGAGTACCTGAGATGTACAACTTGCAGCAGCAATGTACTCTGCTTCAGCAGTGGATGTAGCAACAAATGTTTGTTTCTTACTCTGCCAAGAAATCAAACAGTTTCCTAGGAATTGACATCCACCAAAAGTTGACTTTCTCGTTAACTTACACCCTGCATAGTCACTATCAGAAAAAGCAACTAATTTGCAAGAGTGTCCAGTGGAATACCAAAGACCTAGAGATTGTGTACCTTGCAATATCTAAAGATCCTCTTGACTGCAATCAAATGAAACTCTTTAGGAGCAGCCTGAAATCTAGCACAAACACAAGTTGCAAACATAATATCTGCTCTAGAAGCTGTTAAGTACATCAAGGACCCAATCATACATGCGTAAAGTGTTTCATCAACAGCTTTACCTTTCTGATCTACATCCAGTTGTGTGGTGTTGCACATGGGAGTAGAACAGGGCTTACAATTTTGTAAATCAAACTTACTCAAAAGATTTTTGTATATTTTGACTGATGAATGAAGGTTCGATCAGCCTTTTGTTTGATTTGGAAGCCTAGAAAGAACTGTAATACTTCCATTGCACTCATTTCAAAACTTTTGTTTCATTAAACTTGTAAAATAATCACACAACTGGGGATCAGAGGATGCAAAAATTATATCATCAACATAAATTTGAACAAGTGATTTATGCTGATCCACTTTCTTAATAAACAAAGTTTTATCTATGGAGTCTCTAGTAAAATTATTTTGAAGAAGAAAATTTGAAAGTGTTTCATACCAGGCTCTAGGAGCTTGCTTCAACCCATAAAAAGCCTTATCAAGTTTATACACCCAATCAGGATGTTTATTGTCCTCAAAACCTGGTGGTTGACACACATAAACCTCTTCTTTTATTTTTCCATATAAAAAAGCACTTTTGACATCCATTTGAAAAACATTAAGAATGTGGAATGTAGCATAGGCTAAGAACAATCTAATTGCCTCTAGTCTGGCTACAGGGGCAAATGTTTCATCATAATCAATACCTTCTTCAAAAGGGGACTATATGAGCTCATCTCAATGCCCTAGTTCAAAGGATGAACAAGAAAGAATGAATGGAGTCCCATATGCATCTGCTATAGGATCCATCATGTATGCAATGATATGTACTAGGCCCGACGTGTCATGTGCTCTAAGCATGACAAGTAGATATCAACAGAATCCCGGTAATAGTCATTGGATGGCTATTAAAAGTATTCTGAAATACCTTAGGAACAATAAGGATATGTTCTTAATATATGGATCTGGTGAGGAGGAGCTCATTGTAAAGGGTTACACGGATGCTAGTTTCCATACTGATCGAGATGATTCTCGATCACAGTCGGGATATGTCTTCATTATGAATGGAGAAGCAGTCTCTTGGAAGAGCTCAAAGCAAGATGTAGTGGCACTATCTACAACAGAATCAGAATACATCGCCGCTTCATTGGCAGCTCAAGAAGCTGCATGGCTTAGAAAGTTCATTGCTGATCTAGGGGTAGTTGCTACCATTCAAGACCCCCTAGAGATCTTTTGTGACAACGATGGTGCGATTGCTCAAATCAAGGAACCTCGTGCTCATCAAAAGACTCGGCACATTGAACGAAGATTCAACTACATAAGGGATGAAGTTGAAAAGGGAAAGATATGTATTCGCAAAGTTCACACCGATCAAAACGTTGCGGATCCATTCACGAAGCTCCTAGATAGGTCAAAGCATGAAAGTCATACTTGTGCCCTAGGACTTTGATATTCTAGTGATTGGACTTGATCAAATTTTGTATTTAGATATTGGAACTTATGTTATTTGACCTTATTATTTGGTTATAAATTTCATTTGTTCTTCCTTTTGTATGTTTAAATCCGTAAATAAATAAGTTATTTTAAATGTTCGTAGTCGATCATACTTGTGGGAACAACTATGAATGTAAGACTATAATGAACTTGGATTGGTTGATATTCATAAGGTATGAATATAAAGCAAAAGGTTTCTACCAAGGTTCATTGGTATCTATGGGATATAGATATTGAACCGACCCGCTCTCAATTATTTCTTCATGGAATCCTTGTGATTAGTCATAAAAGATATTGAGTAAAGGCGAATATCATTTTATCCTCAGACCTGAGATACATATTGGGTCTTGATATTCACCAAGTATATACTTTGACTTAGTTCTTTGCTATTCTGAAATATTGGCAGTACATAAGGTTGAATTCAGGTATAACATGAGGTGATTGTGAGAGACGTATGTAGTCAAGATGGAATTTGTTCCTCTTATTCGTTGAGAGTTAGATGTCGAAGGCCTGTTAAAGTTAAATCATCGGAGAATGACGATTCTGTGTCTCTAGATTTAACATGACATCTAAAACAAAAGGATAGATGATTAATTCACCTAAAACATTTCAAGTAAGGTACTTGAGGAGGACGATGTTATTGAATGGCACTTAATCATATACATTAGGGGTAGCAAACCGTTTCTAGGTGTTATTTTCTACTTGCATCAACCTTCTATGAATCTTGTGCAAATGGGAGATTGAAAAGACCTGATCTGCCCAAGATGCATATTAAGTTGATGTGGCTAGTGTGATATGATCCAATTTGGGTCATACCTAATAACAAGCTAAACAAACACCAATAAATTATGACACCAATAAATTATGACACCAATTTAGAAAATGGGTTTTCTAAATCATTGCCTTTGTAAATGAACATCATTATATGGATAATTGTTCATATGGTACTTTTTTATTATTATTTAATCTTACTAAATAATAACAAATAAAAGTACAAAGTTTATAAAGTTTAAATAAGTTTTAACTTTATAAACTTAAGGGTTTAATGAGTGTTTAATTGTGTAACATAACAAAGTGTGGGAATTCATTTTTGAAATGTATTTTCGGCTGCCCTCTTGCTTTTGGGGGTCCCATCTTTGTCTTGTAAACATACAATATTAAATGCTAACACTCAACCTTCCAAGGCACGCTTCTCTCCTACATGCAAAGGTGTATTTGGAGCTCTCATTTCTCTCTCTCTCTCACCTTACGGATCTGAAGAGAAGAAGGTAAAAGAAAGAAAGTTTTCAGCATCAAAAAGGGGTTTTTGCTGCTGAAAGTTGGTGTCAAGAAACCTAGCATTCAAGAGGATCGTTTGTGGCTTGGGGTATCACCATCTTGAGGTCTTCTTGCTTGAATATTTAGCCACGAAATTCATCCATTTCACCTGAGCAATTTCAATTTTCTGCTGCTCCAAAGGTTGTTTTACTTCATATATATGTATCCTTTTGTATGCATTTCGTATTTGGATCCATGGTTTGGGTTTAGCTTAACAAATGAGTTTGATAATCTATGTATTAAAAAGTTTTAAAACTTATTATCCGCTGCGTTTTTCATATATACAACATTATATGAACTTTGATAAACTTGTTAAATCCCTTCAGTGATCATATTGATTCTTAATCTTTAAGATGAATTCTTTAGAATGTCAGGGGGCTCATCCTTAGTTTTAAGGAAAAAGACCCAAGTGAATCTTGTAATGTCATATGTGATCACCAAACAATAAGAGGTCCTTCCTAGACTCATTACACTGGTGGGCCCAAAGAGACCCTTACGTAACAAGTGTAGGGGTGTAGTGATGGAGTTTCTTTCCTTAGGCTTATGAGATACCTTATGTTGCTTCCCTTTCAGGCATGCAACATAATGATCATCACTTGAAAACTCTTTCTTTGGCATTCCAGTTACCAAATCATTCTTAATAAGTTTATTTATGTTTTTAAAGTTTACATGGCATATTCTTTATGCCATAGGAAAGACTCTCCTGAGGGAGTCGTTTCTTGCAAATCTGTCTTATACATGTTCCCTTTCCTGGGGGCTCTGAGCAGGATGTGCTCATAAGGAATAACCACCTCAGGCCTGAGAACAATGCACTCATTCTCAATGTAGAGCATGTTATGACTCTGATCATAAAATTGGGATACATTCAAAAGATTGTACCCATGCTCCTTTACAAAGTTTACTTTTTCAATGCTGAGCTTACCATTTGTGACCTTGCCCCTTCCAGAGATGTAACCACCTTCAATTCCTCCAGAAGCAATTGGCCTTCCATCAATTCTTTCAGAGTTCTGGAGTAGTGACCTATTGCCTGTCATGTGCCTAGAACAACCACTATCAATGACCCATACATTATTGATTGTCTTGAGTTGTTCCTATACAAACAAAATTGTTAGTTATATTTGCAAACCCAAGCCTTATTTGTCTTGGGCTGATTAATAGAAGTAGAAGGTAATGTTACAGTGATAGATCCTATAGTTGTGCTTTGAGGATCTTGTGTTGTTGTTGATGGAGTACATTCAGTCACTTGGTCTTTCTTTGACTTCCACACCAACTTTAGAAGTTTGGACTTGACCTTCAACACTTCAGATGCTTTTAAGACTTTGAAAGTTTTGATGACTGGACCTTCGGAAGATCCTGCAGACATCAGTGCATCGAAAGTATTCCTTTCTTTCGAGACCAAAGTTTCTTCCGAAGGAAATTTTCCACTTGCTTTCTTCTTTATTTTGGAGCTTCCGAAGGAAACATATTTTTCTTCCCAAGCTAAAATCTTCTTGGAACTCTTGGAAGTCTCTTTCTTGGTCATATGAAGAGTACCTCTTGGATTGTATGGACAATCCTTAGCAAGATGAGAAGTACTTTTACACATAACACATCATACCTTTTTCTTCCAAAGAGCCTTCTTCTGAGAACAAGGCTGACTTTGATCACATCCCTTCTCCACCTTCATCTTTGTAGATGCTGAGACAGTCCTTTTGGGCTGAGAACTGTTCTTGGGGTTGGATGGTCCAGGCTATTTAGCAGTGGTACACAATAGATCAGCCTTGTTTCTTGGTGCTGAGATGATTTGAACATGAACCAAAACTCATGGTAGAAGAGTTTAGGTTGATGTCTTTAGTCTTAACAACTTCAAACCCTGCAAATATAAAAACTTGTTTCTGCTTAGGATCAAAAGTGGCATTGATCTCTTGAGCATTTCTAGTCTTTCCCTTGCTCTTTCTATTCAAGTTCTTCCTCATAGACTTCGTCATCATAGTCTTCCTTCTCTCCTCAAAAGGATAGTGACCCTTCTTAGAATCCTCCTCTTCACTCTTCTCAAAGGAATTCTTCATTGTCACTTCTTCATCCTATTCACTCAAGGGGTCTATAAGAGGAAGCTCATCATCACAAGTTCCACACCTAGGTAATCTTACAAACAAGATCGTGTATGGAGGAGCTATCTTATTAGATCCCAGTCCCTGCTTATTTTGATAATACACCTTGGCATACAGGGATGAGGATATTATGTTCTTGAAGGTCTTTTCTTTAAGAATACATTTTTCTACACTGGGTTTGCTGATCACAAGCTCAGCCTGGCATTCAGTCAACTAAGTTATGAGATCCATGATGTGAGTCCTATAATTGGTGTGCTCATGTCTTAGAACTGAAGTGGTTTTCTCTAAGTCCTTTATCTTTAGCTTATAGTCATTTTCAGCCTTTCTGAAATCAGCTTTTAAGATGTTTAAGAACTTAAGATCAGATCTCATTTCTAAGTTATAGGACCTGTATCTCTTGACTTTAGCAATACATTTAGGAGTGTAGAAATGTTCCAATACCTTGGCTTCATCATGGTCAGCTATCAATGCTAGGTTTGGAGATGCATCTTCCATCTGAAAGCTCCAGTCAAAGCCTCTTTCTCCAACAGCAACTGCAGCTTGCTGCTTTAGCTTCTCATTCTAGGTGGCTTTATCAGTGTAGTTTGGTTTAGACTGTGCTTGGCTACCATTTTTTCTTGCTGCCTTGCATTCCATGGCAAAGTATCCCATCAAGTTATAGTTGTAACATTTGACGTTGCTCTTATCCAGTCCAAAATTTCCACTCGTTGCATTGCTGGGAAACTTCCTTTCTATTTGCTTGTAGAACTTCTTGGCTGTATGAGTTAGAAGATGTTAGGATATCGGCATCTAGTTTGATCAATTAGATTGGATTTGCAGCGAAATGAGCTCACGAATTAACAAATTTAAACAAGAACACTCTAAATTTAACAATGAAACAGTGTTTGTTATAGAGAGATAATTTCTGCCAAAAGGAATATATTCATTCAATACAAGCTTCGGCTGGCTTTCGCGCATCGTTACAATTAGGCCATCTTTCCTTTTATAAGGGAAGCTGATGTCACTTGACAGTGACATCTAACTATTATTTAACTACTGAAAGTTAACACAACTACTGAAGATGTCAAACAACTGACATCTTCTTACAAAAATACCAAGTGTTAACTATCACTACAACTACTGAAAAGAAACTACTGAAAGAACAACGACTGAAGAACATGCTCTTCAGTCGTTTTACAAGTACTGAAATAAATAATAAAACTACTAAACGGAAACCATCACAACAACTGAAGAATGCTTCTTCAGCTTTTGTGACAAACTCTGAAGGCTTTAGTACTTGGACTTCTTGAACTTCAGTTGTTGTCATCAGCTGATGTCTTCAGTCTTCGTACTTCAGCTGTTGATCTTCAGTACTTTAGTCTTCAGCTGTTGATCTTCAGACTTTGGTCTTCAGCAGTTGATGTCTTCAATACATTAGTCTTCAGCTGTTGATCTTCAGACTTTGTCAAACAGCTGATCAAGTCTTCAGCAGTTGTTGTGATGCTTGTAGGACTTAAAGGTTTTTCTGATCTGGCTCATTGGTTCTTTTGGTCCAACAAAAACAATCCCTAATAAAATGGTGTCTCATCTCTATATGTTTGGTCCTAGAATGCTGGACTGGATTCTTGACAATACACAGAGCTGAAGCACTATCCATTAACAATGGAGTCTTAGTCTCTGTAATGCCATAATCCAATAATTGGTTCTGAAGCCAGAGTACCTGAGATGTACAACTTGCAGCAGCAATGTACTCTGCTTCAGCAGTGGATGTAGCAACAAATGTTTGTTTCTTACTCTGCCAAGAAATCAAACAGTTTCCTAGGAATTGACATCCACCAGAAGTTGACTTTCTGGTTAACTTACACCCTGCATAGTCACTATCAGAAAAAGCAACTAATTTGCAAGAGTGTCCAGTGGAATACCAAAGACCTAGAGATTGTGTACCTTGCAATATCTAAAGATCCTCTTGACTGCAATCAAATGAAACTCTTTAGGAGCAGCCTGAAATCTAGCACAAACACAAGTTGCAAACATAATATCTGCTCTAGAAGCTGTTAAGTACTTCAACGACCCAATCATACATGTGTAAAGTGTGTCATCAACAGCTTTACCTTTCTGATCTACATCCAGTTGTGTGGTGTTTCACATGGGAGTAGAACAGGGCTTACAGTTTTGTAAATCAAACTTACTCAATAGATTTTTTGTATATTTTGACTGATGAATGAAGGTTCCATCAGCCTTTTGTTTGATTTGCAAACCTAGAAAGAACTGTAATACTCCCATTGTACTCATTTCAAACTTTTGTTTCATTAAACTTGTAAAATCATCACACAACTGGGGATCAGAGGATGCAAAAATTATATCATCAACATAAATTTGAACAAGTGGTTTATGCTGATCCACTTTCTTAATAAACAAAGTTTTATCTATGGAGTCTCTAGTGAAATTATTTTGAAGAAGAAAATTTGAAAGTGTTTCATACCAGGCTCTAGGAGCTTGCTTCAACCCATAAAGAGCCTTATCAAGTTTATACACCCAATCAGGATGTTTATTGTCCTCAATACCTGGTGGTTGACACACATAAACCTCTTCTTTTATTTTTCCATATAAAAAAACACTTTTGACATCCATTTGAAAAACTTTAAGAATGTGGAATCCAGCATAGGCTAAGAACAATCTAATTGCCTCTAGTCTGGCTACAGGGGCAAACGTTTCATCATAATCAATACCTTCTTCTTGTGAAAACCCCTGTACAACCAGTCTAGCCTTGTTCTCGACAATAAGCCAATTTACATCAGTTTTATTCCTAAACACCCACTTAGTTCCTATTGCACACTTACCTGGGGGTAGAGGAACCAATTCCCACACTTGCTGCTTTTTGAACTGAAGTAGCTCAAGCTGCATGGCTTCAACCCATCCATTGTCTCTTAAAGCAACATGATAGTTCTCTGGCTCTAGCTGATTGATGAAGAGAGCATAGAAGCAGAAGTTGGACAATTGACTTCTGGTTGAAACACCAGCATTGATATCACCAATGATTTGAGACATGGGGTGATTCTTTAGCTCTTGGTACACTATAAGATGAGTGCATGTGTTTGTAGCAGGTTCAGCATCAACAGATGTTGATCCAGACTCTTGAAACCAAGTATGAGATGGCAATTCAAATGATGTAGAGGAGTCATAAATCTCATGAGCACTTGTTGTGGATGGAACTACTGAAGCTACAGGAACATCAAGTTTAGTGGACTCAGGCAGTTGATCACTAAACTTGAAAAGGTGAGTACTGATGTCATCATCATCTTCAGTACCACGAGGTGGAAGACTTGCTACAGAAGATGATTTATTCACATGATCTGCAACAGCTGGAGGTTGATAAGGAACATATTGCAGTATATCCAGATCAAACAACTTCATAGGGTTTTGTGGAATTTTATCCTTAGGAGATTCATTGAACTTCACCTGCAAGGTTTCTTCAACTATCTTTGTTCTGTAGGTGAAGACTCTGTAAGCCTTGCATGTGGATGAATATCCTACAAAATACCTTGCATCCACCTTAGGATCAAATTTGTGGAGTTGATCCTTTGTGTTGAGAATAAAACAAGGACACCCAAAGGCTTTGAAGAATGAAATTAGAGGAGCCAAACGATGTAGAACTTCATATGGAGTCTTCATCAACCTTTGATTTACTAAAACTCTATTCTACACATAGCAAGCTGTGTTGACAGCTTCAGCCCAAAAGGTCAATGGCAAACCAGAGTCAGCCAACATAGACCTTGCAGCTTCAATTAGGGTCATGTTCTTTCTCTCCATTACTCCATTTTGTTCTGGAGTCCTTGGGATGCTAAACTGCCTCTTGATTACCTTTAAGAGATAAAAATCATCAAGTGTATGGTTTCTGAATTCTGTTCAATTATCACTCCTTATACACTTGACTGATAGGGAATACTGCTTCTCAACATACAACACAAAGTTTATAATCATCTGAGCAACCTCATCCTTTGAATGCAAGAAGAAAGTCCATACAAATCTAGAGTAATCATCCACAATTACCAGACAGTATTTCTTCTTTGCCATGCTCATCACTCTCACAGGACCAAATAGATCCATGTGCAGTAACTGCAAGCAGGCAGTGGACTAAGGTTCTTCAATAGGAGGGAATGAGACTTTGTGTTGTTTTCCTTTCAAACAAGCAGTGTAGGTTTATCACAGTGGAACTCCTTATTGGTAGACCTCTCACTAAACTATTGTGGATCAGCTGATTCATGTTTTTGAGATTTACATGATCCAGCCTTCTGTGCCATAGTTTAGATTCCTGAGGAGAGTATCTTCATCCAATACCTTGTCAATCAGCCTCAGAACTGTGGAAGACAGAATCCTGCAGTTCTGGCTTGTGAAAAGTGCAACATGCCCTTTATCACACATCTGACTAACACTCAGTAGATTATACTTGAGATTCTCCACATGGTTAACATCATCAAATCTGATTTCTCCATTGGACACATATCCTCTCCCAATGATGTAACCCTTAGCATCATTTCCAAATGAAACAAATCCCTTCTTTCCATGAGAGTAGTCATTAAGAAGAGAACTGCTCCCTGTCATATGCATAGATCCTCCACTGTCTACATACCAGATGCTTCTTTGGCATGCTAAAGAACCTTGCATTCATCACAAGGAACTAGTTAGGTTTTGAGACCCAAACCTTTTTGGTTTTGGGTCTGCTTTCATCAACAGATTTAACCATAACTTGTTTCTCATGATTAACAGCTGATGAAGGTGGAGATGGTGCTGAAATGGATTCCTTGGATTCGGGCTTGGAATACCTTTTCAGTGGTTTGATCACAGGTGCATCTAGTTGGTTAACTCTCCCCAACAAATGCTAAACTGTCATAACAAGTTGTGTCTGATTTGTAGCTAAAGCTTTCAGCTCTTGTGACACATCAGTACTTGTTTTTGGTGAGTTCTTGTGACCCACCATTTCCTCCTTGAAATTCACAGACTTAGTTTGATTTTTATCATGAGGAACACTATCAGCTGTATTATGATAAACCCAATCCTTCTTTTTGGATTTGGGTGAAGCCTTGGGTTTATCAATTAGGGATGACTGTGGTACAAACTTGGTCTCAAACTCATTTTTCATTTCATCCATCTGCATTTTAATGAGCTTACCTCTATTGACTTTGTAACCCTTTTTGTACCAACATTCATCAGAAAGATGATTGAATTTACCACATATGTCACATGGCTTATTCTTCATCTTGGATTGATCAACTACTGAAGTGGAAACTACTGAAGGTGTGATCTTCAGTACTTTCCTCCTTTCAGTACTTGTGTTAAGTACAGAAGGACCTGTAACAACTGAAGACTTGTTCTTCAGCTATTCTCTATCCATCCTAAAAGACCGTATGATAGATTCCTCAGCAGTTGTTAATCCTTTTATTTCAATTGATTTGAAGTGCTTTTCAGATATTGTGACTTGCCCTTCAGTACTTGAGGTACTTTGAGGGACAACATCTGAATTACTCAGCTTCATATGCTTATCAGTAGTTAACCCATCAGGAAATTAATTTGCTTAGGTATCAACACTGATTTCATCTTCTAATTTTGGGTGATCTCTTGAGGATGATACACATGATGATGTGGTTTGGAAATTACTTTCACCTTCAGGTTTTACTATTGATTTTGGAGTAAAATCTGTAGGTGGTGCAATGTGATTGTAACCTATTCCAAACTTCATATTCGAAGCTGTTTGCTTGCTGAGAAGCATTTCAAATCCCTTGCAGGATGATACCCAGCGGTCACACTCTACTTGGGTAGCCGTAAGTGTTTCTTTGAGATCTCTGTGGTTCTCAAGAATGACCTCACCCTTAGCCTTTTCATCATTTAATTGGCATTTAAGCTTATAAATCTCATCATCTTTATCTTTATGGACAGACTCATACTCAGCTTTTCTTTTGGAAAGGGTTTGCTCAAGCTCAAGATTTTGATTTATTAAAGCTACATTTGCCTCTCTAATAGAGATAAATGAAGCTATGCAAGATTCAAAACATAGCTTGGCCTTAGCTTCAGAGGATACCTAGGTTACCTGTGATGAAGATGCATTGGAGCATGAACCCTTAGTTGACTCCAGGGCCATGAGAGCAAGATTCCCAAAAGGATGTTCACCACCATGTTGACCATCACTAGAAAATAATTGCTCATTACCAGAAAGATCATCTGGTAAACTGCTCCAGTCAACAGCACCAGGGGTGAAGAAGCTGTGATGAAGTTGTGATTGAGATGGTTGAGATGGTTGAGGCTCAGGTAAGGCTTGAGGTTGTTGTGCAATAGGAACTTGAACTTGATTTGGCTGGGGCATGTAATAACAGGGATATGAATATGGCATTGGACCCTGAGGGACAAAAGATGCAGGAGATAGAGGCTGTGAGTGATGACAAGAACTAGCAGGATGTTGCCCTTTGTTTTGTGAACATTTGCTTGGAAAGGTCACAAAGGGTGCAGAGGAGTTAGATCCAGTTGATCTACACTCTCTTGCAAAGTCCCCAAGCCTATGGCATTTGTGACACCTCAACTTACTCTTGTGTAAACAAACTTTGGTTTTGCCAGATAGTCCTGGAAATTTACTACCAGTTCTCTTGTAGAACTTTTGAGATTTGATATTAATCAAGGCCATTTGGCTCAGAATATCCATCTCTTCTAAGTCATTATCAACAATACCTTTCAAATCATCCATAATGAAGCACAAATTGTCACTATTACAGCCTGGCTGACTATGAGCACTAACAAATGCATGATCAGAACTGTATGAAGAGAAATCTATATGCTCATCATAATGGCTTTCTGATTCAGCATATTTTGACTCATGACCAACCAAGGCCGTGTTCCCTGGTACAAAGTCATCAGTGAGCTTTCCTGATGATGCCAGTTTCCTTTCCTGCTCTATCTCTCTTTCAAATGTAAGCAGTTTCCCATGGAGTTGGTTGAGAGATAGGCTATCCAGATTTGCACTGGAGCATAGGACAATGGTATATGTGTCCCATCTCTCAAGCACTGATCTGAGGAATCTGTTGTTCATCTGGCTATTACTGTATTCATGTTTGACCATTTTCATCTTAGAGATCAAACAGGAAAAACGCTCAACTGTTGAGTCAGTGTCTCACCCTTCCTATGAGAGAATGTCTCATATTGTTGGGCAAAGATTTCTCTGTTGTTTGCTAAGACCTCATCTGTTCCACCTAATTGTTCTTTCAATGCATTCCGGAGGTCATGAGCAGTTTCATGATGCATAAGCCCAGAATAGATTTCATTCGGTAGTGCCATGGCTAGAATTCCATGTGCTTTAGCATCAATCTCAAACAGTTTTCAATCCTCATCTGAGTATTGTTCCTTCTACTTCGGAACCATTTGGTTGGTTTCCGGATTGTTCACCATAGGCTTGTGTGGACCATAACAGACAGGTGATGGAGCATTCTTCGTTGCCATATGTTATACTCAGTCCTAACCAGCATCAGAGGATTGGTTGAGGAGCCAGTATTGTGAGGGTCATTAGAAGGAGTAGCCATTCTTAGATTCAATCAAATTCTATTAAGTTTTAACCGATTTAGCGCAAAACACAACAAACTCAATACGAACCAAGAGGAATCTCAAAGCAAAGAACACTTCTTTTCAAAGCTGAAAATTCCTGATTCCTTTTGCTCAAAACCGAGATTTTTGAGTAAGAAAAGAGAGAGAGCTTCTCTTGTGTGTGTGTAAGAGAATGAAGAGTATGCAAGAGTGTTCTTGAGTGGAGTTATTGCATGGCCTTGGAACCAAAAAAGGGAGTTATCCAAGACCAAAGGGGTGGCCGATTTTGGCTCTCTTTTGTCTCCATCATGTTTCAAAATTTTTAAAAATATATATATATACTCTTGCATCCTTATAATGTAAAATTAAACCATTTTAATTTTATATCACTAACACACACACTATTATTTGTCATTGTTTAACTAATTTAAAAATGAACAAATAATCCCATATGAACAATATATATATATATATATATATATATATATATATATATATAATATATATATATATATATATATATATATATATATATATATTATAAACTTGTTCATTTGCAAAAGCAATGATTTAGAAAACCCGGTTTCTAAATTGGTGTTTATATTTATTTGTTTTGATCTAATCAACAAATAAATATTTGTCGGTGTTTGTTTGGCTCGTTATTGGGTATGACCCGACTTGGATCATATCACACTAGCCACATCAATTTAATATGTATCTTGGGCAGATCAATTCTTTCAATCTCCCACTTGCACAAGATTCATAGAAGATTGATGCAAGCAGCAAATAACGCCTAGCAACGGTTTGCTACCCCTAATGTATATGACTAAGTGCCATTCAATAACATCATCCTTTTCAAGTACCTTACTTGAAAATGTTTTAGGTGAATTAATCATCTATCCTCTTGTTACAGATGTCTTGTTAAATCCAAGAGACACAGAATTGTCATTCTCTGATGATTTAACTTTAACAGGCCTTAGACATCTAACTCTCAACGAATAAGAGGAACAAATTCCATCTTGACTACATACGTCTCTCACAATCACCTCATGTCATACCTGAACTCAGCCTTATGTACTGCCTTTCAGAACAGCAAAGGACTAAGTCAAAGTACAATACTTGGTGAATATCAAGACCCAATATGTATCTCAGGTCTGAGGATACAATGATATTCGCCTTTACTCAAAATCTCTTATGACTAATCAGAAAGATTCCATGCAGAAATAATTGAGAGCGGGTCAGTCCAATACCTTATGAATATCAACCAATCCAAGTTCATTATAGTCTTACATTCATGGTTGTTCCCACAAGTATGATCGACTACGGACGTTGAGAATAATTCATTTATTCACGGATTTAAACATGCTAAAATAGAAGAACAAATGAATTTATAACCATATAATTAAGTCAAATAACATTAGTTCCAATATCCAAATACAAAATACAACATCAAACCCAGTCACTAGAATATCTAAGTCCCACGGCATAAACATGACCTTCATGCTTTGCCTTTTCAAGGAGCTTTGTGAGTGGATCCGCAACGTTTTTATCAGTGCGGACTTTGCGAATACATATCTTTCCTTTTTCAACTTCATCCCTTATGTAGTTGAATCTCCGTTCAATGTGCCGAGTCTTTTGATGAGCACGAGGTTCCTTGATTTGAGCAATCGCACCCTCGTTGTCACAAAAGATCTCTAGGGGATCCTGAATGGAAGGGACTACCCCTAGATCGGCTATGAATTTCTTCAGCCATGCAGCTTCCTATGCTGCCATTGAAGCGGCGACGTATTCTGACTCTGTAGTGGACAACGCTACGACTTCTTGCTTTGAGCTTTTCAAGAAACAGCTCCCCCATTCAGAATAAAGATGTACCCCGATTGAGATCGTGAATCATCACGATCGGTTTGGAAACTCGCATCCGTGTAACCTTTTACAACGAGTTCCTCTTCACCAGACCCGTAGATCAATAACATGTCCTTAGTCCTCCTTAGGTACTTCAGAATGTTCTTGACAGCCATCCAATGACTATCACCAGGATTTTGCTGGTATCTACTTATCATGCTTAAAGCGCATGACACGTCTGGTCTAGTGCATATCATTGCATACATGATGGATCCTATAGCAGATGCATATGGGATTGCCTTCATTCTATTTTGCTCTTCCTTTGAGCTTGGACATTGAGTCGTACTCAATATTGTCCCTCTCTGAATAGGTACAGTACCTCTCTTAGAGTTTTCCATCTTGAACCTTTTCAAGATTTTGTTAATGTATGCACTTTGATTCAAACCAATTAGCCGTCTTCATCTATCCCTATAGATCTTTATTCCCAGAATATAGGCGGCTTCACCAAGATCCTTGATGGAAAAACAACTTCCAAGCCAGGTTTTTACACCTTCCATGGTTGGAATGTCGTTTCCAAACAGTAGTATGTCATCAACATAATACTAGGAAGGTTATTGTGCTCCCACTAGCCTTCTTATACACGCAAGCCTCATCAGCGTTTTTGATGAAGCCAAATTTCTTTACTTCATCATCAAAACGGTGATTCCAACTTCTTGATGCTTGTTTCAATCCATAGATTGATTTCATTAACTTGCATACTTTATTAGGATATTTTGGATCGACAAAACCTTCAGGCTGAACCATATAGACATCTTCCTCAAGATATCCATTTAGGAAAGCGGTTTTGACATCCATTTGCCAAATCTCATAATCATAATGAGCTGCTATGGCAAACAATATCCTTATAGACTTAAGCATTGCAATAGGTGAGAAGGTTTCATCATAATCAACCCCTTGAGTTTGAGTGTAACCTTTGCTACAAGTCTAGCTTTGTAAGTATCCAAGTTTCCATGCATATCAGTTTTCTTCTTGAAAACCCACTTACTTCCAACTATTTTGGAATTAAGAGGTGGCACAACAAGTTCCCAAACTTGATTGTCATACATGGATTGCATCTCCACGTTCATGGCCTCAAGCCATTTGTCACAATCCAAATTGGACACTGCATCATGATATGTGGTTGTTCATCTGAATCCACCACATAGCATCCATCCATGAAAAATCCGTATCTGTCAGGTGGATTACTAGTTCTACCACTTCTGCGAACGTTTTGTGTGTATCGATCAACCGCTTGATCATCCTCAACATCCTCACGTTGAGTGCTAGTTTCAACCAAACATGCACCGGCTGTGTTTCTTGATCCTCCTCAAGATCCACTGTTCTACTGCCATTCCTTCCATAAGGAACTTTGTTTCTAAGAACTCACCCTTTCTGGCAACAACACCTTTTGTTCCAGTGGTCATAGAAATATTATCCCATAGAATCTCTAGGATATCCAAAAGATACACTTGGTGGATCGGACATCTATATGTTTGGGGTGGGAGTCTTAACATAAGCCTCACACCCCAGACCCTTAAGTACGATAGGATGGAACTCTTCCATGCCATATCTCAAAAGGTGTATTTTCCACCTTTTTGTTTGGGGCGATATTCAGAATACGGGCCGCGGAGAGCAAAGCAAAACCCCACTGATAGAGGTAATGTGCTTCTAGCCATCATAGATCGAACCATATCCAATAAGGTCCGATTCCTCCTCTCAGACACACCACTATGTTGTGGTGTTACAGGTGGAGTGAGTTGTGAGACAATCCCACAACTCCTAAGATGATCTTGAAAAACATCACTTAGGTATTCACCACCTCTATCGGTGCGGAGAATTTTAATTGACTTGTTGAGTTGATTTTCCACTTCATTCTTGAAGATTTTGAACATTTCAAAAGCTTCATCTTTGTGCCTTAATAAGTACACGTACCCATAGCGACTATAATTGTTGGTAAAGGTAATGAAGTATCTTTCACCATTCCTAGTCATTGGCTTAAAAGGACCACATACATCCGAATGTATGATACCTAATAAATCTTTTGCCCTTTCGTTAGTTCCACTAAAGGGTGCCTTAGTCATTTTTCCTTGTAAACAAGATTCACATACATCAAATGAATCACATTCATTTGTTTTTAAGAGACCATTCTTTTGAAGTGTATGTATACGTTTCTTGTTTATATGACCAAGACGGCAATGCCAAAGGTAGGTATCACTCAAATCTAATTTGAGTCTTTTGGTGGTTTCTTGGTATATTGAGCTATCATTGTACGTTTTCATGAACCAATTCATAAATACCATTACAAGGTATAGCCTTAAAATAAAATACATGATTTAAAGAAACATGAATATCATTGTCAACAAACTTGAAATCATAATCATATTGTCTTAAACGGGAAACAGAAATTAAGTTCTAGTCAAACTAGGAGCATATAATACATGTTTAAAATAACTTCCAAGCCACTTGGAAGCTTCAAAGTGTAGTCTCCTTGGGCTTCAACGTGCACCTTTGCACCATTGCCCATGAAGAGACTTATTTCCCCTTTTGCATAATGCTCATTTCTTGAAACCCTTCAATAAAATGCAAATGTGAGTTCCACATCGGTATCTAATACCCATGTGTTAGAAGAAATAAATTTAGCTCAACATGTATCATGTAAATATACCTGAGGTTTGCCCGGCATCCCTCTTTTCTCTCAACTCTTGGAGATAGACTGGACAATTTCTCATCCAATGCCTATCTCACCACATATAAAGCATGGGTCGCTAACAGCAACTTTTGCTTCTTCTCTTGGGCTTCGGAGGTTCCACCCTAACAACATCCCTTTCCCCTTTCCCTTTGAGTGCCCCTTCCTTGGCAACAGTTGCCTTAGGAGGGGGTAGAGACCTTTCTCTTCTCCAACCTTCATTATGGTGAGAACGGGTAAAACCCTTTTACCCATTCCCGCCTCAGAGATGATTTGAGCATCGAATGATGTTCATTTATGGTCTTGTCCTATCCATTCATGTTGTAATTCATGACGAATGCCTCGAACCTTTTAGTTTGGCCATTAAGGATTAAATCCGTGGCCAACTCCTTTGAGACAGGACAATTTAGCCTTTGAAGGCGGTCGATGTGGCTTTTCATCTTCAGAACATAAGATGAAACTGTTGGGATTCTTCCATCCGACATGCATGAAGCGCTCGAACCGTTTCGAAGCGCTCCACTCTAGCTTGTTGCTGGAACGTTTCCCACAACTGAGTGATCATGTCATAGGCTCCATGGAGCTCATACTCCTTTTGGAGTTCGGGTGTCATACTTGCTAACATTAAGCAAGAGACTTGGACGGAGTCTTCCACATATTTAACCCAATCATTATAGGCTCCACATCCTCCTCGTTAGGTTCATCGGGAATGGGATCATCAAGAATGTAGGCCCGCCTTTCTTGCTTGAGAACAATTCTCAAGTTGCGGTACCAATCCATGAAGTTGTTAGGTGTTAGACGATCCCTTTGAAGGATCGCCCTAAGGGATTGGTGGTTTTGGTTAGGAACATCATTATTAGCGTTGTTGTTGTCGGCCATCTACAAGATTTTACAAAGTCCATTTTAGTAATCGTTGATATTTGTATATCTCATTTATTAATACCCTTTATGTCTCATGACTATTAATAAATAAAATTTTATAATCCAACGTTATATTTAAATATTGGTTAGGTGACCTTTATCCCATTATTTAAATAAACAAGGTAGTCATAAATGACAATTGCAACCTATTGCAATTCTAGTGGTATGGGATCGTTTGAACATCTTATGTTTATAACGGCATGTTTATCCCATCAAACCTTTTATAAAACACATTTTAGGTGATCCATTCAATATATTTATAAATCAAGTCGTCCAACTACACACACGTATGAGTTACTACATAAGTGGTTAGGTGACCTTTATGCCACAAACATGGTATTCTCACCTCAAGTTACAAGTTCCCTCAAAGTGGTTAGGACCTTTATCCCACTAAGAGTTTGCAAGTGACCTAAGTGTTGTGTAAAAGGATGGTGTTTAACTTGTTTTCAAAAGGGATTTATAATTTCACAATTCTTGTTTTAGGAAAGTCCATGTACCATATGATTGTATGCATTTAACCATATGGTACCCATTTGGTTATTTTAAATAAAACCCATTTTATTTTGCAAACATTAACTACTTTTATAGAACCATCTATTTTGTTTAATGATTTGTGAACCAATTTCTTTTTATAGCTTGTTCTAGTTGATGGTTTGTTAATCACATCCAAATATTCAAAACAAAACAACATCATAAGCATTCAACCAAGCATAACCAAAACAATGCATATATGCATAACAAAGCATACTAAGCTGAGCACACTTGTTTAGCCAAAACAAGTGTGTCAAAAGGTCTTGTCCTAAGGGTTAAGAACATGACACATGGTTGACAAAAGGAACTCCCACTTGAAACCACATCTTCAAGCATTCTCTTTGTCCATCTTTTCTTCAAGTCTTGATCTTGAGCATCCTTACAAAATATGTATCCTAATACATTTTTCTAGTAAAGTTAAATCATATTCTATTTATTACAAACCATATGAATGAATAGATTACAAAACAAGACTTGAAACAAACAAAAAAAATGCCCAATGAATATAACATGACAACCAATCATTCAATCCAAATGGTCCAGGTTTTGTTATGCATAATCAACAACAACATGTTCAAACATACACAAGATAATCGATTTTGGCAGCCCCTTAGAGCCCATGTTCTTGGCAACATAAACAAAGAACAAATGGGTTTAGAACATATAAACAAACATCTAATAATCTAGATTTTAAAGATCCTTATATGCATAAAGTAGCATCTTTAAACACCAAAAAAGGGGGCAAAATCCAGCCCTCTAACTCACGGATTTTGGGTGTCTAGCACCACAAAACCGTGAACTAGTAAGAGAGAAAACATGTATGCATATGTATAAGTGGCTCTTGATGCCATTGAAGGGGATTTAACATGTTTATCAAAGCTCATATTCTCTTGTGTTATATGAAAGCGCAGCGGAGCGTGGTGGGCCCATAACCCACAGGTCCCAGGATCGAAACCTGGCTTGATACCATTGAAGGGGATTTAACATGTTTATCAAAGCTCATATTCTTTGTGTTATATGAAAACGCAGCGGATTTATATTTTAAAACATGTTAATAAGATGATTATTAAACCCATTTAATAAAGAACCCCAAGCCATGGATCATTATACAAATGCATACAACAAAGGACATAAGATACTTAGAAGTATATACAACCTTGTAGCTTCCTAAAACCGAAGATGAGAGATGTGAAAGATGACTTTGTGGCTGCGTTTTCAACCAAGAAAACCTCAAGGAGTGATACCCCAAGCTTGTACAAACACCTTCTTTTGCTAGGGCTTGCAACACCAACTTGAAGAGCTCTCCTCTTGTTGAATCTTTTCAGCCAAGAACACTTCTTTTCAAAGCTGAAAATTCCTGATTCCTTTTGCTCAAAACCGAGATTTTTGAGTAAGAAAAGAGAGAGAGCTTCTTTGTGTGTGTGTAAGAGAATGAAGAGTATGCAAGAGTGTTCTTGAGTGGAGTTATTACATGGCCTTGGAACCAAAAAAGGGGGGTTATCCAAGACCAAAGGGGCGGCCGATTTTGGCTCCCTTTTGTCTCCATCATGTTTCAAAATTTTAAAAAATATATATATGTACTCTTGCATCCTTATAATGTAAAATTAAACCATTTTAATTTTATATCACTAACACACACACTATTATTGTCATTTTTAACTAATTAAAAATGAACAAATAATCCCATATGAACATATATATATATATATATATATATATATATATACATAAACTTGTTCATTGCAAAAGCAATGATTTAGAAAACCCGGTTTCTAAATTGGTGTTTATTTATTTGTTTTGATCTAATCAACAAATAAATATTTGTCGGTGTGTTGTTGGCTTGTATTGGGTATGACCCGACTTGGATCATATCACACTAGCCACATCAATTTAACATGTATCTTGGGCAGATCAATTCTTTCAATCTCCCACTTGCACAAGATTCATAGAAGATTGATGCAAGCAGCAAATAACGCCTAGCAACGGTTTGCTACCCTAATGTATATGACTAAGTGCCATTTAATAACATCATCCTTTTCAAGTACCTTACTTGAAAATGTTTTAGGTGAATTAATCATCTATCCTTTTGTTACAGATGTCTTGTTAAATCCAAGAGACACAGAATTGTCATTCTCTGATGATTTAACTTTAACAGGCCTTAGACATCTAACTCTTAACGAATAAGAGGAATAAATTCCATCTTGACTACATACGTCTCTCACAATCACCTCATGTCATACCTGAACTCAGCCTTATGTACTGCCTTTCAAAACAGCAAAGGACTAAGTCAAAGTACAATACTTGGTGAATATCAAGACCCAATATGTATCTCAGGTCTGAGGATACAATGAAATTCGCCTTTACTCAAAATCTCTTATGACTAATAAGAAAGATTCCATGCAGAAATAATTGAGAACGGGTCAGTCCAATATCTATATCCATAGACATCAATGAACCTTTGTAGCAACCTCTTGCTCTATATTCATACCTTATGAATATCAACCAATCCAAGTTCATTATAGTCTTACATTCATGGTTGTTCCCACAAGTATGATCAACTACGGACGTTGAGAATAATTCATTTATTCACGGATTTAAACATGCTAAAATAGAAGAACAAATGAAATTATAACCATATAATTAAGTCAAATAACATTAGTTCCAATATCCAATTACAAAATACAACATCAAACCCAGTCACTAGAATATCTAAGTCCCATGGCATAAACATGACCTTCATGCTTCCTTTTCAAGGAGCTTTGTGAGTGGATCCGCAACGTTTTTATCAGTGTGGACTTTGCGAATACATATCTTTCCTTTTTCAACTTCATCCCTTATGTAGTTGTATCTCCGTTTAATGTGCTGAGTCTTTTGATGAGCACGAGGTTCCTTGATTTGAGCAATCGCACCCTTGTTGTCACAAAAGATCTCTAGGGGATCCTGAATGGAAGGGACTACCCCTAGATCGGCTATGAATTTCTTCAGCCATGCAGCTTCCTGTGCTGCCATTGAAGCGGCGACGTATTTTGACTCTGTAGTGGACAACGCTACGACTACTTGCTTTGAGCTTTTCCAAGAAACAGCTCCCCCATTCAGAATAAAGATGTACCCCGATTGAGATCGTGAATCATCACGATCGGTTTGGAAACTCGCATCCGTGTAACCTTTTCAACGAGTTCCTCTTCACCAGACCCGTAGATCAATAACATGTCCTTAGTCCTCCTTAGGTACTTCAGAATGTTCTTGACAGCAATCCAATGACTATCACCAGGATTTTGCTGGTTTCTACTTGTCATGCTTAGAGCGCATGACACGTCTGGTCTAGTGCATATCATTGCATACATGATGGATCCTATAGTAGATGCATATGGGATTGCCTTCATTCTATTTTGCTCTTCCTTTGAGCTTGGACATTGAGTCGTACTCAATATTGTCCCTCTCTGAATAGGTACAGCACCTTTCTTAGAGTTTTCCATCTTGAACCTTTTCAAGATTTTGTCAATGTATGCACTTTGATTCAAACCAATTAGCCGTCTTGATCTATCCCTATAGATCTTTATTCCCAGAATATAGGCGGCTTCACCAAGATACTTGATGGAAAAACAACTTCCAAGCCAGGTTTTTACACCTTTCATGGTTGGAATGTCGTTTCCAAACAGTAGTATGTCATCAACATATAATACTAGGAAGGTTATTGTGCTCCCACTAGCCTTCTTATACACGCAAGCCTCATCAGCGTTTTTGATGAAGCCAGATTTCTTTACTTCATCATCAAAACGGTGATTCTAACTTCTTGATGCTTGTTTCAATCCATAGATTGATTTCATTAACTTGCATACTTTATTAGGATATTTTGGATCGACAAAAACTTCAGGCTGAACCATATAGACATCTTCCTCAAGATATCCATTTAGGAAAGCGGTTTTGACATCCATTTGCCAAATCTCATAATCATAATGAGCTGCTATGGCAAACAATATCCTTATAGACTTAAGCATTGCAACAGGTGAGATGGTTTCATCATAATCAACCCCTGAGTTTGAGTGTAACCCTTTGCTACAAGTCTAGCTTTGTAAGTATCCAAGTTTCCATGCATATCAGTTTTCTTCTTGAAAACCCACTTACTTCCAACTATTTTGGAATTAAGAGGTGGCACAACAAGTTCCCTAACTTGATTGTCATACATGGATTGCATCTCAACGTTCATGGCCTCAAGCCATTTGTCACAATCCAAATTGGACACTGCATCATGATATGTGGTTGGTTCATCTGAATCCACCACATAGCATCCATCCATGAAAAATCCGTATCTGTCAGGTGGATTACTAGTTCTACCACTTCTGCAAACGTTTTGTGTGTATCGATCAACCGCTTGATCATCCTCAACATCCTCATGTTGAGTGCTAGTTTCAACCAAACATGCACCGGGCTGTGTTTCTTGATCCTCCTCAAGATCCACTGTTCTACTGCCATTCCTTCCATAAGGAACTTTGTTTCTAATAACTCACCCTTTCTGGCAACAAACACCTTTTGTTCCAGTGGGTCATAGAAATATTATCCCATAGAATCTCTAGGATATCCAACAAAGATACACTTGGTGGATCGGACATCTATATTTTTTGGGGTGGGAGTCTTAACATAAGCCTCACAACCCCAGACCCTTAAGTACGATAGGAATGGAACTCTTCCATGCCATATCTCAAAAGGTGTATTTTCCACCTTTTTGGTTGGGGCGATATTCAGAATACGGGCCGCGGAGAGCAAAGCAAAACCCCAGAATGATAGAGGTAATGTGCTTCTAGCCATCATAGATCGAACCATATCCAATAAGGTCCGATTCCTCCTCTCAGACACCATTATGTTGTGGTGTTACAGGTGGAGTGAGTTGTGAGACAATCCCACAACACCTAAAATGATCTTGAGAAACATCACTTAGGTATTCACCACCTCTATCGGTGCGGAGAATTTTAATTGACTTGTTGAGTTGATTTTCCACTTCATTCTTGAAGATTTTGAACATTTCAAAAGCTTCATCTTTGTGCCTTAATAAGTACACGTACCCATAGCGACTATAATCGTTGGTAAAGGTAATGAAGTATCTTTCACCATTCCTAGTCATTGGCTTAAAAGGACCACATACATCCGAATGTATGATACCTAATAAATCTTTTGCCTTTCGTTAGTTCCACTAAAGGGTGCCTTAGTCATTTTTCCTTGTAAACAAGATTCACATACATCAAATGAATCACATTCATTTGTTTTTAAGAGACCATTCTTTTGAAGTGTATGTATAGTTTCTTGTTTATATGACCAAGACGGCAATGCCAAAGGTAGGTATCACTCAAATCTAATTTGAGTCTTTTGGTGGTTTCTTGGTATATTGAGCTATCATATTGTACGTTTTCATGAACCAATTCATAAATACCATTACAAGGTATAGCCTTAAAATAAAATACATGATTTAAAGAAACATGAATATCATTGTCAACAAACTTGAAATCATAATCATATTGTCTTAAACGGGAAACAGAAATTAAGTTCCTAGTCAAACTAGGAGCATATAATACATTGTTTAAAATAACTTCCAAGCCACTTGGAAGCTTCAAAATGTAGTCTCCTTGGGCTTCAACGTGCACCTTTGCACCATTGCCCATGAGGAGACTTATTTCCCCTTTTGCATAATGCTCATTTCTTTTGAACCCCTGCAATAAATTGCAAATGTGAGTTCCACATCCGGTATCTAATACCCATGTGTTAGAAGAAATAACATTAGCTCAACATGTATCATGTAAACTATACCTGAGGTTTGCCCGGCATCCCTCTTTTCTCTCAACTCTTGGAGATAGACTGGACAATTTCTCATCCAATGCCCTATCTCACCACATTTAAAGCATGGGTCGCTAATAGCAACATTTTGCTTCTTTTCTTGGGCTTCGGAGGTTCCTCCCTAACAACCATCTTCCCCTTTCCCTTTGAGTGCCCCTTTCCTTTGGCAACAGTTGCCTTAGGAGGGGGTAGAGACCTTCTCCTTCTCCCACCTTCATTAATGGTGAGAACGGGTAAAACCCTTTTACCCATTCCTGCCTCAGCTGATTTGAGCATCGAATGATGTTCATTATGGTCTTGTCCCATCCATTCATGTTGTACAACTAATAGTTACGTACATGTATGTGATACAAGTTATGTATATATAAATCGTTTTGTTGTCATCGATGTTCTTTGGAGTTTTTATTAAATATATATATATATATATATATATATATATATAATATATATTATATATATATATATATATAATAACCTCAAAAAATAAGGTTGAACCTTACTCAAACATACATTACACAATTAAAGAATTAAATCTATTAAAAATATTGTGATGGGGTATGGTGGTTTTACAGTTTTCAATTACAAACATGGTTTTCGTTTGATATTTCTCTTGTGTATGTATATATACATATATGTACAGAGAAGGTTACCGTACAATGTGGTTTTTTCGTAAGAAGTGTACTAAATAATTACTCAGGAAGAAACATTATCATGCAAGTGGTAAATTTAGTCACGTGGAGAAGAATTTTTCATGAAAAGATGAAATTATCAAGCATGAAGTGTTTTATAAATGAAAATTTCACCTCTGCGAAACGATTTCAAAAAAATGTAAAAGAAAGTGAGAAGAGAGAGAAAAAGAGAAAAAGAGATTAAGAGAGAGAGAGAGAGATTGAAATTTGGATTCATATGACACATTTCCACAATGATAATTGGACGGTACCTTTTTGCGATCTTCCTCACCACTATCACGGGACTTATCCTAAGGCCTTTACCCATGGGTGTGCGGCCCCTTCTATGTTTAAGAATCAGAGTGTTAAGCAAATTTTGCCTTTCAATTGCGCATATAGTACTCTTACTAGCGATATCATATGGTAAAACATACAAAGGCCCACACACCTATGGCTAGGGCCGATGATCAACCCCATGATAGTGGCCATGAAGACCGCGTAAAGGCACCAAGCTTGTTTGGAGACCTCTACATGGATGGAGAAATAGATGAGAAGTCAATGAATATGAAGATTGCTTGTAGGATTTGATATTTGCGGGGAATGTTTGGAAATCTAATATGGTGAGGATGGGAGTGGGTACGTATGGTTATGACAGTGGCACTAGGCTTTAGTAGAGGACTTAAGAGTTCTGGTTGGTTTTATCCACCAGTTTGGAAGTGAGGAGGATGATTTAGGGTGGTGTAGATATAAAAATTCTATCGTAAATACAATATATGAATCTTTTACTTTTGAATAATTAAATACCCTCACTCGATATTGTTGCCTAACTTGTATGGGTTAGATTTAGAAAAGTTCGCACAACCTAGCTAGATAAAAATGTAGACTGTTAACCACTTAAATCACAAATGTATATGTATATGTCCATAAATCGACTGATTGTCTATTTCTGAGAGGGACCACTGAAAAAGTTGTTAGGCAATTGTTTTTTTTATGTGCGAATAGATGTATTTAATAATTACACATGTCATTTTTGGTAATATTTTATTTTCCTTTTCCTTTAGTGTACAAAAAACACCATGAATACCACAGCTTTTTCCTTTTGTTCACTTCAACATCTCTTATCTTTTGAATTTGATATAGTCGAGTTAAAGACTACTAATAAAGGTCATTAACATCTAAGTTAACTCTCATATCTGTTTTGTTCATATAATAATTTATGAACAATAAACTTTAATTTTGGGCTTAGTAGAGATTTATATATATGCAAGTCAACTTATAGCTAGCGCTGGTCATGTCTATTCGGATGACTTGAGCTAAGAGATAATAGTTTTTTGTTGTTGGGGTAAAGCTAACATTGAATGAAGGACAACTCTTAAAAAAATTAAAATGAAGATGCATAAATCTTGAAATAAATTAAAACATGTTACAATTATGCGAAACTCTCGAGATTTTTAAAATAATGCCATATTGCACATCTACTTTCTACAAAACATAATATCTACACAAACGTTTTTGTATCTTTGAGGAATTTATCACGATAACATCTAAACTGTTTGATGGAAAGGTCTCTAACATTGTCCATGTAACAAAGTTTTAGGTATCCTATGATTTGCGTTCTAGTTGTTTTTTGCTTAAATTTATCCGAACTTGATATGACGTATTTGTTGGGTACCATATTGAGTTATTATGTTTACTCGTAAACCAAGTCCTAGCTTTTATTCTTTAACCTCATATTCAATTTCTACTTAAATGGTTAAAGTGGTTAAAATAAAAAAACGTTCACTATATTGGCCGACAAGGAGCATGTCATACACTAAGGTTTCATTTGAAGTGCTGAGACAACAAATAATGATGAGATGAAGTGTCCAATATTCCAGGGTTATTGTATGGTTGATTGATCTATAAGATGCATAAATCATTAGTATCACATCTTGAGAGAGCCTCCTACAATCAGCCTTTGACATAAGACTAATGATTTGATCTTTATAGGATCTAATGAAAACATTGTTGCAAAACTCGCTAGGCGCTGCTACATTAGTCGACTGAGGAGTTCCGAGTACTCTGACTAGGCGGGGTGTACTCAGGGAGTACTCGGACGTGATAAGTTATAAAAATTAGTTTTTCGGAAATTATAATTATGCTAAATATCATAAATTACAAAGATTTATAAAAAAATATATGAATATCAATATAAATAAAAAGAATATATGTTCACATACAAAAATATTTCTAAATTTTATATTATGACATGGTAATCATTTAATTATCATCTTCCATGGTATTTTAATTATAAACAATAAAAATATAACAAAAATCAGGGAGAAACAATAAAAACCGGTTAAAAATAGTGAAAATCCGAGTTGGACCGAGTTGGTCGAGTTGGACCGCGTTGGGTCGAGTTGGACCGCATTGGGCCGAGTTGCCGAATTGGACTGAGTAAGGCCGAGTTGGACCGAGTTTGACCGATTCCGAGTAATGTTGTCTGAGTTGTTGAAAAGTGCCTTGGCACCTTGCCGAGTTCGAGTACTTGCCGAGAACTTGGACGCCTAGGCCAAGTAACACTGAATGAAAATAAAAAGGTTATTGGTAAAAGGTATAGGAGTGCGAGTGATGAGATCATCAACTTGGATGCCTAAGACATCTATTTACAAAGGATTTTTCCCGTTCATGGCAAGCTATAACTTAGAGATTGTTGATATGCCTAGGTATCCGCCATTTTCAATTCTTACACATAGGATTGGTCCATTTTTAGTGATAAAAAACCCATGTCTTCACATGAAGATAATATAGGTCCTTCATGAATCATGGAAAAAGTCTAGGCATGTTTTTCTTCTTAACATGTTGACTTGTATAATCCTTTTTGGTCATTATCTCCGAACGCTCATGAGCTACGTCGTACGTTGATTATAGGAGTTAGCTTCGTATTTGTTACTTACACTTACGACAACTTTGTATTACTCATGTTATCCGACTCTAGTAAAAAGTTGTTATGGAGTAGTTACGGGCCTGCAAGATTATTTTGTATGTTTAAATGCTTTTTAAAATAATTCTATCATGTGTTGGACCCTGAAATGATCATACATGTTAATTCAAGTGGTGGTTGATAGTTGCTCTACTAAATTCTCCCTAAGTCCAAGAAGATATGCAGTTAATGAATCTGCGACAAAGAAGAAGACAAGTGTCGGCTATCTGCATTTGTTTATGCGGATGACCATTGAACAAGTGCTGACAAGTATTTGTTCTTCCGCATTAACAAATCCGTATAGCCAAACAAATGTTGATAATTGCTTATTCATCCGCATTTACTAATCCGTATAGCCAAACTAATGCAAATGCTCAACTACAAATGCACATAAGTGTTTGTTCATTCGCATTTGTCAATATTGATGACCAAACACCAATGTTGATGACCAAACACCAATGTTGAACAACATCAATAAATGTTGATGAAGATCAAGACATCCGCATTAGTTAATATGGATGAACAGAAGAAAATGCTAAACAGACTTTTGTACTTAGACTAGCTTCCTTATGTATAATACAGGGGTAGTTTAGTCATTTTGTATAAGCTTGTTAGCCTATAAATAGAATAGAAAAGTCTACTTTTGGGTAACCTTTCAACTTTTTCCTTGGACAATAAGATATTAAGAATCTTGAATAGTCGCATGTTTAAGTGGTGTCTTGTTACTGTATATTGCTAAACCCTAGCATTCAATGATCTGTGATATATTATTCCGCAATATATCAGTGTCGGTTGATGGCAAGTCAACGTTTGCGGAATCAACGTTAATTTGTTTTAATTGTTTGTAATGAATTTCAACATCAATAAATATTCAAGAACACACTAAACAAAACACAATTAATGCATAATATGTATTGATTAAAATATGTTAATGATTACAAAAATAATGAATGAATGATATCAAAGTTCGTTGTGACGGCTGCTAGAGTTTGATTGAGTGATTTGATGTGATTGATGCATTGCTATTGTTGTTGTCGTTCAATCAATCGTCTAATCAATCGTCCTTGAATCGAAACCTAGGATCCATTTATATAGACAATGATGTTTTTGTTATAGGAAACACCGGATCTCTTAGGATTTATTTGTATCAGTTAAGGAATCATCGGATTTCTTGGGATTCGCATAACTGCCTTGTGACTTGTAATACTTGTATTATACAAGTGTTTGGACTCCGCAGGAATAGTGTCTTCCGTAGGAATTTGTTCTTCAATAGAAGTCTTGTTCTTCCGTAGATGATTTGTTCTTCCATAGGAATCTTGTACTTCCGAAGCAAACTTGTTCTTCAGTTCTAGTTGTTCATCCGTAGAGGATCTTCGGATGTAATGTTACTTGTAAGAAACATGTCTACGGAAAAACAAAATGTTCATCCGTAGATTTTTCTTACACTTGGTCAATTTCATAAATTGACCAAATATAATGTTTGTACCTGTAACCATACATAAATCAACACAAATATAAATGTGTTAACCTATACTTTTAATGCATACACAATAATGAATTACAAACGTTCATTACAGATATTAATTCAAGTACTAAGACTATACATAATGGACTAGATCTACTAATCCTAGACCTAACAATACTTCCCCTTAGGCTTAGATACTTGCAATCAGTTCTTCAAAACTGAAAATTCTTTTATCCTTGCCACCATCCTTGAGTTGAAGTATGATACAACATCCTTTTGATCATTGTACTTGTACTTGATCACCATTCTATATATCCTCTTTAGAGTCTCAAAGCTTAGGCCCAAAATGTCTTCTTCAGTTTTGAGTGTTTCCACAACACATTGATTGTTAACAATCTCCAACTCATCTTCTTTTGATATTCTCAATTCTGATATATCTTTAATGTTAGCTCCCTTCAACATCCCAGCATTATACCTTCTTCTCTTGTACGCTTTTGCATGCAACTTATCTACAACTTGAATCATGTGAATCTATAAGCATAAGTCATTCTGAGCTTTTTCATCTGTCAGCTTTGGGAAGAATTTATCAGAATGATGTGTAGCTTGGATGAAGCATTTTGATCTCTACAGGATCAAAAATTCTTATTTTGTCACCTTTCCTTCCATCAGCGTTCCTCAGTAACACCAATTCTTTTGTTTTCTCAACATATCCCCACTTAGTTATGGGAATAGTGTATTGATTTCCTCTAATGAATTTGATTGCAGCTGTTTTGTTATTAGGACAACCAACTCTCCTTAGAATTTCATTATCAACTAATGAGGAGGAGTTGGTGCCTAATCTTTTCTTTCTTTCTGATCTTCTTTTGTGCTCAACATCCTCCCTTTTTGCTTCTCTGATCACATCATCTCTGAATTTAGTCTTTAACTTTCCCACCAACACAGAGAAATCTCTCCCCCTTGAGTGAATTGGATAGTTACACATTGTAAGAGTCTGCAGATCCTTCATGTCTTTATCAGGAAGTCTCAGCACTACCTCTGTATCATGGAAATATTCAATTCTTCCAGAGGTTCTCTTGATAATTGCATAATCCCAGTCTGGATCAAATTTCCAAGCCATAATATTTTTTCTTCTTCAGAGCTGGGAGTTATGATATGATCATATAGCTCCATGAGAGTTGATTTCTATTTAGTGATCTCTTTAATTGTTGTCCCTAATGGCCACACTTTGCCAGGAATGACTGCCCTTGGTTCTCTGATTAGTTTGTCTTTGTCTTTGTGTTGATCTTTAGGTTCGATAGTTATAGGATCAGCAGAGAGTTTACTTTGTTGCTCAAATGATGGGTATGGAGCTTTAGTTCTGAATCTTACTCCAGTATCAAGTTCAACAGACATTACATGTTCCATCATTATTTTTAGTTCAACAACACTTCTTCCTTTAACCTCATGAGCCTTGTAATTGTGAGCCTGAAGCCAACAAACCATGTTGTACTTACTGAGTTTAGCAGAGTCATAATGGCCTAGATCTTTCTTGATTTTCTAGATTGCTTGAAATGTTTTGAAAGCCTCATAATCACAATTAGGAATCATAAATCTAGCCAACTCAAACTCTTTCATGTGTTCTTCATCTCATTCATATTCATCCTTTCAACCATGTCATATGGAAATCCATGGTTGATCAGGGTCATAAACATTGCAGATTCAGGCCTCTCTTCCATGATGTCTTTTGTTGAAAGAAGAACATCAGTCTTTGATTCTTCTTGAGCTTTGTTAGGTTCATATTCAGTCAGCTCTTTCCATTCTGCATCACTCTCAGTTTCATCAGTAGCAGCTTGTTTTGATGTTGGGATATCTATAGAAGGAGTGTGCTCAGAGGATGCATGTCTTGATCTTTTAGGAGAATCATCAACATTGATTGCCTGTTTCTTAGTTAAGCCTAAATACTTCCTCTTCCTTGAGTATTGAATGAGTTGCATAGAAGATTCAACAGGTTTCTTTAGTTGTTTTGATTCAAGAGCACATATCTTCATCTTCAGCTGATCAATCTCTTCTTCTCTTCTTCTCGACAGAACTGACTGATCATAGAGAATGTCATTAATTTCATCAACTTTCACCCTTAATTTCTCATTTTGATCTCTCTCTTTCTTTACTGCTTCTTTGAGATCAGTGTCTTGTTGAAGAAGGGCATCAATCACTTCATTATTGCACATGGCATCTTTTCTCAAGCTTTTGATTCGTGATTCTAGTTGCATCAGCATTTCATCCTTTCTTGCAATTACTCCTTTCAGCAACTTAATCCTTTGTTTTCTAAAGTTGGACTTCATTACAAGTTTGTTGTACTTTGCCACCAAATAACTTTTGCTTAAAGGGATGCCATTATTACTCAGATCGTCTTCATTGTATGCAATCACCTCAACATAGTTTGCCTCTTCTTCCCTTTCCTGATATTAAGAAGCAATTTCATCATCTTTTACTTCTTCATGAGCTACACTTGCTGAGCTTGAACTGACATCAGTAGCTTGATCTTTTGGTTCTTGATATGGTTGTTGTTGATGATCAGTGACCGAAGATACTAGTTTTCGTTTCATCTGTGAGTACAAGGGATTCAGGTTTGGATAGTGACAGTTAAACTGTACTTGCTTGTGAGGCTAACTCTGTCTCCCCAGTGTAAATGCTCTCTGAGGCTAAATTTTCTCGATTTGGAGGTTCTTGTAACAATTGCATTTGAAGCTGATTTGGTGATTGGGGGTGGATGGGAGAGATTGGTTCTGTGTTTTGGCTATTTGGTGATTGTGTTTGGGATGTTTGTTGGTGATTTGGTGATAGAGTGTGAATGGGAGAGATTGGTTCTGTGTTTTGGCTTGCTGGTGAATTTGGTAGGGAAGGTTGAGGTTGATGATGTATGGGTGATATAACTGGTGAATGAGTGTCTTGAATAGAGTTGGCTGGAGAGTCCTCTTGTTGATCTTCCCACACAAGCTCTTGAGGAATATTTGCAGTAGCATCAACCACATATGCAAACATTGCCATGTCAACTCCTTCATATTACCTAGAAATTTTGTATAGTACAGATATGCCAAGGTGTGCTTGAACAAACACACCACCATCTATAGAAGTTCCAGGAAGATCTGCATTAATGATTAGTTGAAGAAACCTTGGAAACATATACATCTTATCAGCTTTCTACACTTTGATGTGATCACTCAGGCAGTTGAAGATGTACTTTGAGTAATTGTAGGTTCTTCCCTAAAAATACCAATGATGCCAGAAAAGATATGTCTTGAAAATCTATCAAGTCCAGATTTTTTGTTTGAAATGCACTTTAGATATGTGTGGCAGAGAAATCTGTATGGCTTGCAGAGTCTTCCTTTCTTGATTCTCCCTTTTCAAAATCACCATCATATCCCATCATGTGAAAAACTTCTCTATGTAATCGTTTTCGAACACATCAGGATGACCAGCTTCAACATCCCCCAACTCAAGAACCCTTCTTATTGTGTGTTCATTGATTCTCAGCCTTTGATTTTTCACATCAGCAAAAATAACTCACCATCTTCTTCTATGTATGCAGAGTTCCAGAAATCAGTAATATGTGATTGATAAATCACAGGCTCTGCTGATAAGGCATAGAACAGTCTCGATCTTCTTAGATATCTGATAATTTCTTGACACCCTTCTGAAACAGGATCGTCAGGGTTTAAGAATGCACACACATTGTGTTCTCTCGCAAATCGATTATCCACCTGTTTATAAGAAGATGATTTCGTTAGAATCACATTATTGATATGAGAATATGAACACTTGTGAGATAAAACAAGAATCGAGCAGTTCATTCTTGAACATTACGACATGTTTTACCTTAATAATAGCAGATTAGGAACACAAGTATATGTTTGTTTAATGTTTTGATGTGGTAAAATTTAAATGCTGAAGAAGGGGAAAAGGTTTGTTAAGAATGAGTTTTTCTAGGTCTGAAAACTGAGCTGAAAAAGCGAATAATGAATTGAGAAGTCAAACCACATCATTTATACTCTTAGACACATTAATTTTATCTCATTAATTAAGTGGGACCCTTAACGTATTCTTCCAAAGAACATCTAAGGATCAACAACATACTTATGTATCAACAAACTCAAACCTATATAGTTTGTTCAACATACTTTATCACGTAATAAACAATAAAACATTAAACATTATAAGCATCAATCACATATTGTATTTTATCAATTCATTCATTACATATGTGTAAGACATGATAGGCATTTACATTAAGCTCCTAAACTACATACATCTGTATCAACAAACTCCCCCTTGGACCTAGTTTCCTTTAACGTTTGACATTCTTCATAAGCTCGTCAAATCTTTTGTACTTCTCCTCTCTTGTACTCCTGCATGTATTTCAAATGCAAACGAGAGTCGTATAACGTTCTGGAACTGGAGGGCTTGCACAATATCTTGCGCATCATAGAACAGTGGCCACTTGTACAATGTGTAGACATCTTCTGCAGACAAGTTTGTAAGCGACATTGGGTCGAATACCGAATAGTTTCCATTTTTCCATCTCTATTTAAAACTATGATGGCTTCGCCTGTTCTCCAATCATAATACCACTATTTGAAGTGTGGAGTGAAGTCCTGTGGCATCTCCCGTAAGGGAATCTTGGACATTGTGCTCGGCGGACTCCACCTCAGCACCACTTTAGGCTTTCCAGAAGTGGGATCCACTTCAGACCTATGAATGTATCTCTTTGGTTGTTGAGGTCTGAAGTTTATCCATCTGGTGTGGTATTCCTTCTTTAGGGCAGCCTCAAACCAACCTGATATCTTTCTAGGATGGTTATATAGCAAATTCAAGCATGCCAGTTGGTTGAGCTCAAAACCGAGGAGAGTCTTCAGATCATGTGGATATCTGAAGTACTCTATTCCCTTCTCCCTCTTTACAGCATAAACATTAAAATCCTCAAAATACATCCATGCAATAATCTTTCTAGACACCTTTAGATGTTTCTTGATCTTGTAGAGCTTCGTGTAGACATTTTGCTTTTGAGTTGTGCGTTGGGCTCGTATCTCAGCAAAACAACTGTCCATTCAGCCTTCTTGATCTCAACATCTACGTCCAAGGTTTGGGCTTGGCTTTCATTCTTATCTGTCTCTTTCTCCATCTCATCCAGTTTGTCAAATGTAGCACTACCGAGAGTGTCACCCAACCCTCTCGGTCAGTGTACTCTGGATAGTGCTAAGTCGTGACATCCTTAATCTCTATTTCGTCGACATCATTAAGCTCATCGTCACTTGTCACATCAACTGTAGGAGGATATTTTACAAGATCGTCTAGATTCAATCTATACTTTTCAACGAGTTGCTCATCAATCAGATCGTGAATGATTTCTCCTTTTTCGGGAGTGTAGCTCACCGACCGTCTGACAATCCCTTGCAAATCAAGAATCATGGTGAATTGAGACTTGATTTGCTGCAGGGGAGCACATCATATTAATCTTGCTGTGATGTTTGATCTGCTTGATTTAAACATTTAACGCAAAAATCATTAGTAATTAATCAAGACAATTAAACATTAGTTAAACATAGATAAACATTAATTACATAAATGTAATATTTTAATCAAGTACTAAGTTTTATAAATACAAAACATTTAATCTTTACTTTTATCCTGATCTGTCAGTTCTTCAACAACAGGGGCTGAAGATGTTGCTCCTTGGTCTTGAGCTCTTCTAGTCCGTTGTTCTTGACCTTGAGAAGAGGCTGATGCAGCAGCATCACCTTCTTCATCATCATCATCATCACCTCTCTTCTTTCCCCTCGATCCCTCATCATCACCTTCATCTTCTTCATCAGAGTCATCATCATCATCATCATCATCATCAACATCATCATCATCATCATCACCATCTTCACCTTCCCAGATCTTTAACAGCTTATCTTTTGATCCTTTCAACTGGAGCATAATCTTCTTGTTCTTGGCCTCCAACTCCTCAATCCTTTTAATCGAATGAGCATTCTGCTCCTGCAACTGTAGAATCTGCTGGCTTGAGCAGCGTTGAGCTCCACAAGCTAGTTTAGCTGTGTAGCTCTTTGCTCATCAGTAGCTAGCAGCTTTAGCAATATCCGGTTTAGGTTTGCAAGCTGTTCCTGTACCCCTATGGAGGGTAGAGTGGATCCTTGGTTTAGTGGGAAGTGTGTAGATGTCCCGGCGCTTTGGGTGGTGGTAGTGGTGGATGTGGTGAATATGGGTAGTGGGATGTGAGTGGGTGGTGAAGGGGTGACGATGGTGGTGGTGGTAGGGAGTGTGGTAGTGATGGTAGGGGGTGTGATAGTGGTGGTAAAGGGTGTGGTAGTGGTGGTGGTACCTGTGGTAGAGGTGGTGGTGATCAAGGTAATCCTCCTTCGCTTGCTCTTCATCCCATGGGGCTGAGCCATCCTCTTCTTCCTTGATCCCTTAGAGGAGGATGCTCCCTCTTGGCTGATGGGATGGTCCGGGATGTAAGAAGGATCAGTATTAACAGTAACAGCATCCCCGGACTCACCCTGACGTCCACCAACTGCCGCGAGCCCTCTTTCAGTGGCAACCGCCTTGCTGCCCACTATCCTCACAAGTGGCTCCTCATCCGACTCCTTCTCTTCATCTAACTGAAAGTCGTGGTGGATTGGAGCCGGCTTGGGTCCACCTGGAGCCTCACCGCCTTGACCGTCACCATAATCGCTGTCATCATCCGAGTCATTGTACGGTTATCAATAGGCTCGACATCAGCATCACTATCATCGTGATGCCACTTCTTGTGAGAAGGAGCCACGTAATCAACATTGGCCAGGTTCCAGAACAATCTCCTCACAGGGGGTTTCACCTGCTTCCCCCTATACACCTTCATCCTTCCAAAGTGGTGTCATCCATCACCTTTAACATCACTGCATCGTCTTTCTCCGTGGCAGTAGGGGAGCTTCTCATCTATGATCATCTGCAAGAACCTTGGATACATTCAGAAGCTCTCATTACCCTTTGCCTCAAGGTTCTCGATCAGGTAAGAGAAAATCATTTAGAGAAGCTGAAGGGGTGATTCAGCACCAGTGCCACGTAGGCATTTTGGAGTTGGTCAGAGAGATTATCAAATCCACCCCTTCGTGAAGCAATGCACTTTAGTATGACATTTGCTAAGTACTTGAACTGGGGACACAGGTTTCTTTTGTTGAGCACACTTGCGTTTACATCCCCAGGGTACTTCCATCCTTAGAAAACATACCCTTACGGTCAGAGGATGTAACCTGGTTGGGTGGGCAGCATCATCACCCTGGTCCATTACCCGTCGAAGGTATGTAACAGTAACCTTAATTCTCTTGCCCAAAAATGGTCCTCTGAATGCAGTAGGGCTCAGTTGATCTGTCAACAGATGCACCTTCCTAGAAAGCCTGCTGTATAGACCGGTAGGGTGTATATGGAGTAGATATGTCTCTGTAGATCCTTGATCGCCTAAGAAATACAATAATACCAACAAACTCAGCAGCATTCCTAGTGGTGGCATCCAAGTGAGTACAAATGTTGTGCTTGGTGTTGATGATCCACCTATCTGCCATGTTTCTGTAACACAAAAGACATAAGCATGAGATTAGTCCATACCAGAAACTGTTGAAATTTAAACTGTTCTAAGATCAGTCTGGTTCAATCGTGTGATTGAACCATACGACTGAGTTCAGTCGGGTGATTAAGCATGTGGCTGAGTTCAATCGGGCGACTGAGTTCAGTCGGGTGATTAAGCATGTGGCTGAGTTCAATCGGGCGACTGAGCATGCGGCTGAATTCAATCGGGCGACTAAGCATGCGGCTGAGTTCAATCGGGCGACTGAGCATGCGGCTGAGTTCAAACGGGTGACTGAGCATGTAACTAAGTTAAATCTGGCGATTGAGCTTATACGCCTTGTTCATTCGGCCGATTGAGTCATTTGGCCAGCTCAATCGTACGATTGAAGTTCATTCGGAGTGTCTAGCCGCATAACTCTCTGTTTCACACTCTAACCCCGAATCTAGGTTGAAACTGGATGTTAAACGTTGTGTTTAGACTCTTTAGATTCGCAAATGCTCTAAATAACATTTAATGCTCTTTAAGTTCACAGTTTAGTTCATTTTATAGGTTTATTTTGACAACTTAGGCTCGGTTCTTATTTTGAACAAATGCCGTGAATTAGGGCTTGATTTAATGGAATGTCTAGGTCAGAACCTTTGAACAGTACCTGTAGATGTAAGTAATAATCATTAGAATCAACTATAATAGGTGGAAAATGCTCAAACGAAATTTTGCCAGAGTTTGGTTATAGTCATACGAATAGAGAGCGATTTAGGGTTGGTGACAAAATGCGACCGCCTCTGGTCTATTTATACTAGGCTTACTTTCAGTCGTGTGACTGGACCTATTTGCATGCTTCACTCGTGCGACTGGGGCTCAGTTGAGTGACTGGCTCAGTCGGTCACGTTTAGTCGTGCGACTAGGTTTCAGTCGTGCGACTGACTCATTTGGTCACCTCCATTCGTGCGATGGACTCATTCTGGTGATCCAATCGTATGGATTTGATCCATGCTTATGGTCCAATGTACGTTTGGTCTATAAGTGTGGTTCAGACGTGCGATTGGGCTCATACGTATGATCCAGTCGTGCGACTGGTCCATACTTATGGTCCAGTCATGCGAATGGCTCATACTTATGAGTTGACCTTATGACCTTTCAAACACTTAGCCTTTTAACTATAGGTAAAATGTTACGAGGGATGCTTATCTCAGACATGATCCTTTTAACTTAAAGCCCAATTGTCACCTCAGACATGACCCGTTTTAAGTAAGTGATTCACAAATTGAATCCAAATGCATAGTCCGACCTTTACCTACTAAATGACTAAAAAATTAATAAATGAAACAACTAGAAATTAAAAACAAAATTAAAACATATCTCTGTATTGTTGATTTGAGATGGATTTTAAACCTATTAGAGTAATTCTAATCGATTTTACTTCCTGGACAGCACAACTTAAATTCTAGTTTATCATTTCTGGTACAATTCATTATGGAATCATACAGGTATATCAGACTCAGTTGGGACATTTTCATAAACTATCTTGATGCTAGATTCTTGTTTTGACTGAGAGTCAACAACAACTTTAGGAAATCATACTAGAGCCACAAGATGCACACAATGCTTTTGACTTTCAAGAACTGCAGTTCATGATGATTGTCATTATACTTTTCCTTTTAAATCCATACATAGATTTTTGACACATATTGGTTATGATTTAAGGTTTAATTATTTCAACATGCATTTGTGGATCCCACGTCTATATGGTAATCAACATTCCTCAGAAGATTTTTGAGTGGTCTACGAGTATAATGCAAGAGGAAACTATTATAAGAGCTTTCATAGAGATGCTAAGCCTCAGGTCAGTGCCATCGCATAGCAGAGAGGCACAACCAACAATGAATTCTAGAATATTTAGGTTATGCTTATCCTCAGGTCGGTGCCACCGTACAGCAGAGAGGCACACAACATATCTTTTTGTTAGAGCATTTATTTTCTTTTTGCATATAACACACCAACAACATAAGTTATCATCTTGATTGCATTTTGCATTGTTCATGTGCTTTGCTCATATTATATGGTCATCCGCACACATTTGTGGCGTTTATTTTGCTCTTCACCACTTATTGGAACTGCGTTGATTGTGTTAACCAGGAATAAGGTGTGAACCCACAGCGAGTTGAACATCTTAGTTTGCAATTGAAACCACCAATGACGTCTACTCATCTATTGTGTTGAATCTACCGATGCATCATATAATGAACTAGCAGCCTCGAGGTCTACTTTCTCTATGTTACCTTGGTAGCATACTAGTTTTACTATCATTTTTCTTTTATTTTTCTTAGACTTTTCAGACTTAAACTTTGAATTTCGCATTTTAGATTTCAGATTTGGATTTCAGAAACATCACCCAAGAAAATCTTGAGTAACCATCCGTAACCACATAACAGTACAAATCACCGGTAATGCTCTTTGTACTGACTGGGCCAAACAGATCCATGCGAAGAAGCTCAAGAGGCAGGTCAATTGAGTGAACTTTCTTTGCCTTGTGAGACTTCTTGGTCTGTTTACCTTTCTTACATGCTACACAAAAATCCAGAAGTGGAAAATTCTTGACGTTTACTCTATTCACAAAATCATTCTGGATCAGATGATTCATCTTCCATGAATTTATGTGTCCCATTCTCCTATGCTAGGAGATCGAGTCCCTCTCAGTTGCCTTTGACAAGAAGCATTGAACTTGATAATAGGTTGTGGAGGCCATTGATAGATCCAAGACATATAAGTCATTGTATCTTGAAGCTAACATTAAAATTTGGTCCTCCGGGATAACGTAATCCATCTTCAATACATAGCTTTTCTTGTTGTCAAAAACAACCTTGAATCCTTTGTCACATATCTATGATACTGAAAGCAAGTTATTCTGGAATTGTTGAACGTAGTTGACCTTATCAAACTTTACTCTCTAGTTTCCCACTTCACTTGAGCGGTGATGTATCATCCTTTATTTCCAGCAAATGATACATGTTCCCATTTAATTTGTTTGACATTTAAAAGGAGAGACAAGTTCCCATTCATCTGCCTAGACGCCCACTATCAATAATCCAGGTATTTGTGATAGCACTGTAACGGACACCCTGCACATTCAGAGGAAATTATCAGTTTAGGTTTGGGACCCAAGCCTTAACTGGCTTGGGTGACCTAGAGGAATCACACATCATGAACTCAACCCACTGTCCATTTGACGGCGAGGGCAAATCAGTCTTCTTCTGTTCTCATTATCAGACACTGGACTTGATTTTTCTTTCCATAAGCCAGTTTTGTGTAAGGCCTGTTTGTGATAAATAAACGTCTGGCTTATGATTTGAACTTTAGTTTCATTATATCTTTTTGGTGGAGTAATAGAACTCTTTTTCGACGAACTTAGTTTATTATTGAAAAGTTCAATTTTCTGTTTCGGAGTCTGATAATAAGGACAATTAGAAGCAATATGTCCTTTCTTTCCACAACTGTAGCAAGATCTCCTTTCTACGTGTTGATCGAACTTTTTCTATGGGGAAGTGTGTGATATAGGTATGACTTTAGTTTGGTTGGGTTTGGAAACTTCTTTTTTAGTTGTTTTTGCGTCTTTAACAAAATTCATTGTTTGAACGTTTTTAACTTCTTTAGCCTTTTGTTTATTTGGACTGTGACGTGGAGCACGTGGTTGGTTAACTGGGTTCAGAAATAGACATGTTTGAACCTGACTTTACATTAACCTTTTTAAATTGTTCATTCAAATTCACAATAGGCATCTTACCTTTAGATTTCAAAGTAGCCTCCTTCTGTTTAGTGACAGAATTCACCAGTTTACCCGTGGAATCCGGATCACTAACTAGAGGAGTGGAAACCACATGATCTTTAACTGGATTGTTATTTACTGGTCTACATTTAGTATTTAACATGATCTCATGCGGTGGTGGAACCACTTTGTAACCCAACCCTCCCCGTTATTTCGTTCTTTCACTAAGTGTTCAACTTCTAAAACTGCTTTTTCTTTCTTAGTTTATTCCAGGGAGTTTAAATAGAACTTTATATCATTGGCTTGATTAAAAGCAACAACCTCGGTTTCCCTTAGTTGTTTAGCTAAAAGTTCTATTTTCTCTTTATAATTGTGCTCATTTTGTTTTAAAATACGATTTGCTTCTGTGCACAGTTGTAATCATTCACTAAGCTATCATTGTGATCTAATAACTAGCAAATTTCAAATCAATGCTTTCTCTAAATTTGTTATATTCAATACAAGCATGATTTTCAAAGAGTTGGTTTTTTGTACTTACTTGTGAAGACTCGGTTGAATCAGCCATCAAAGCAGAGTTTGACTCTTCGGTTGCTGGAGATTCTGAACTTGTTGTTCTGAGTTCTTCTTCAATTAGGTGATTGACCATATTCACAGCTTCTTTGTTATTTGACGTACTTGTGCAACTGTGATTTCACCTTCGCCCACTGAGCCATCGTCCAATCCCTCGACACAAGCAATGTTTAATTCACCCAGAGACACAAAACTGAAGGTCCAATCCTGTCCTTCGTCCCCCTCAGCAGTCAAGGCCTTTGTCTCTTTGCTTGACGAGGTAGCTCCACTCGTGGGTTTGTCTTGACGGTTGAAAGATGAGAATGGATTCCCGTTACCTGTCTTCTTGGGCTTTACACATTCACGTTTGAAATGCCCCTTTTCTCCACAATTAAAGAGGTAACTTTGGTTTTGTCGAAACCAAAGGTTGTCTTTTGTGGCTACTAATTTTTGTCCTGTCTTTTTCACAAAATTTTCCGTCCTTCTGATAGCACTAGCCAAAGCCCACATTATATCTATTCTCTCTAGTTCATTCTCGTCCACCTGCTCGTAATCTTCATCTGCAAGATGGAAATTTCCGATCTTCCCTGCAACTAGACCATTATAGGAATAAACAACAGCTGCTAGGAGATCCATGTGCTCCTTTGCTAGTTCCACCATGATATTATTGAGATTCTCGGTCTTCAACTTTGTAGTGTTGGCATCAGCCACTATATATTGGGTAGTGGATAACCCTGAAGTTTTTGGTCCTGAAATGGTGGTTTGGGAAGGATCTCCACAACTAGACACAAAGGCAGTTTGAAGTGGTGCTCCTGAACTGGTTGGGTTGGGAGATGAATTATATAGTGAAGGATTCTGGTCGTAGGATCCTTTCTGTGACCTGTACTTCATCCTCAATTCCTCTTCCCATAATTTTAGGATGAAATCATTTATGTATAACTTTACCAGTATATTGTTCTGTCTTAGATTAGACACAAACGAATCCCACTTCTCTGGCAAACCGTCGGCAAATCCTGACACTTTGTCTTCCATAGACGTTGTAACCCCATGAGTGTGCAGCTCACTCATCAGATGGTAGAACCTGTCGATTATGTTGTCCAAGCTTTCTTTCCCTATTGAAGAGAAATTATCAAACTCCTTTCTGAGATCCATTGCCTTTAATGCCTTTAACGTTGCATTCCCGTCATATATTTTCTCCAAGGCCACCCATAACTTCTTAGCTTGTTTGTTCTCAGAAAACTGATAAAAAATATCATTTCGTATTGACTAAGTCAACAGGGCATACACCTTCCTTTCAGCATTGTACTTTGCTTTTTGGCTATCAGTCATACCTCCCAACGTTAACTTGACACCATCAGCCCCGACTGGAATACTATAACCAGTCTCAATTGATTCTTAAAGATTAGGATCAACTCCATTTTAGTAGATCTTGAATTGTTGCTTCCATTGTGGATAATCATCTAATGTTATAAGTTTAGGTGGTTTGTTGTGATTCCCAATTTCATTTTCTAGAACCAGAAGGTTCTTGATGCGAGAGTCCCTTCCGGCAGTAAACACTGAGTGCTGATCTTCCATTTCTTTAAGCTTTGAATTTTGAACTTTAAACTTGTGCGAATGGATAGATACGAATGAGTCAATCGTGCGATTGGACAAATGCGGATGACCAATGTGGATGAATCAGTCATGCGAATGAAGGGTGCGAATGGAGTGTGCGAATGAATTCAATCGTGCAATTGGAGTCGGTCGTACGTATGGAGTGAGCAAATGAAGACAAGCGAATGGGGTTGTTCAGTTGTATGAATGAGTAAGCGACCGAGTACAATCATGTGAATGGGGTGTGCGATTGAGTTCAGTCGTGCGATTGAGCCAATCGTGCAACTGAAGGTTTCTGTTTTTGCAAAATCGAAGGTTTTTGACACTTTGATACAAAAACACGATTTTTCAAGAACCCTAATCTACCGTATGCCGAAAGACGTAAACTTTGAGACCTGGAGACGTCGAAAACACTGTTTTACTCAAAAAGGTGACTCCTTTGAATGAAAAACGTGATTTTTACACCGAAACTAATCGAATCACACGCAAAATCAAGAGCCAATGGCTCTGATAACACTTGTTAGGACCCTGTATGTACGAAGTACTAACTGACAATGCGTGAAACTGGATCAAATAGTGCGGAATCCTATTTGATTGGCGATCCAATCAGTGAGAGCACAGTTCTGATCAATCTAACGATTAAACAAACGTTAAGAACGATTAGAATAGGATCAACTGCGATCTATGAACTTGGAACAGGCTTTCTGGACTCGCTGGATGGCTAGGGTACGAGTAGGTGTTCGAGTGTTTCGAATTCTCTTCAATTGTCCCGTTTTTCCACGATTTAAGTGGTATTTATAGGTTAGGGTTTTCCAATCCTACGGCTGAACCTTTTGCATGGTTCAATCATGCGATTAACTCATGCGATTGATCCATACGCACGACTGAAGGTTCAGTCGTGCGACTGAGTCAATCTTATGTTTCAATTGTGCGACTGATCCAGTCTCCTGGTTCAGTCGTGCGACTGGTCCATTAGCATGACGTATTCATGCGTATGGTCCATTCGCATGAAGACTTCGTACGATTAAGTTTGAACATGTTTCTCAATCATTATTGACCAAGAACTATGCATAACAATCTCAAACCTATAGAGTTAGTTCACATACTTTATCACATAATAAACATGAAACATTAAACATTAGAAGCATCTATCACATATTGTATTTCATTCAACTCATTCAATACATGTGTGTAAGACATAACAGACATTTACATTAAGCTCTTAAACTTGGTACATAGGTATCAACAAAATGTATTCAAGCTCCAACGACTGCAAGAAGGACTCACTGGAGCAATAGTTCGAGAACTTCACCTATATTGCTGGAGAGTCTCTCAGCCAGTAGTATTTAAGGTACATGGATATTATTTCTTCCCTTCAGTCTGTGAAAATCACTCCTGAACTTAGAGACCTCACAAGAAAGTTCATGAGTGCTCTTCCAAATGAGTTGACATTCTACTATGTCTCTATCAAGAGGACAGAGAACTTGAACACTCTAACCATGACTGAACTCTATGGCATTCTTGATGGATATCGCCTAGAGATGGAGAGTAAGAGGGGCCATCAAACAAGCACACCCCTAAGTCTTCCTGCTAGCAACACCTTGATGGTTACTGAAGGCTCTGGACCCACACCCTCTCAGGAATACCTGACTTACAAGCAGTAGCCATCCTACTCATCCGGACCTTACATCATTTTCCTAGAGACTCCAAGGTCTCAACAGGCTCAGCATAGTTCCTTTTAGGATAGTTGTGCCTTTGTGTCAGCAAGTGGACACTTAGGTGATTTTCAATACTGCTTTGATGATATAGAGTGTTTCAGTCCAGATGCTGTAGCGTATGTGGACATTGTCCAACAAATGGCCCTTTTAACCTATAGAGCAAAGAAGTTCTTTAAAAGAAATGGAAGGCAATTCCCTTAGAACCCAACCAATAGCAAATTTGGGTTTGACAAAACCAAGGCCAAATGTTACAACTGTAACCAACTTGGTCACTTTGCAAGGGAATATAAGGCTCCTAAATCGAATCTTGGAACCTCACAGGCCTCAACATATCCTTCTACATCAAAGCCCACTGCTAAGTCAACTAAAATAGCTGCAATGGCTCAAGAAGTTGACTGGAGCTTTATGGTAGAGGATGTGACTCAAGCTCAAGCACTCATGGCAAGAACAGATGATAACAAGGTATATGAACATCTCTATACTCCTGCTTGTATTGCTAAGGTTAAATTATATTAGGACTACAATATGGAAATTAAATCTGATATTGAGTCTTTAAATATCTTAAAATCTAATTTTAAAAGGGCTGAATCTGACTATCAACAAAAAATTGAAGAGTTAGAGAAAACTGTGTCCTTATTATAACATGAACACACCAACTACAAGACTTAAATAAATGATTTAATATCCAAATTGTCTAAGGCTCAAGCCCAGCTTGTCATTGCTGAGGCTCAAGCCAGGAAGTATGCTATCTCTGAGCAAAACTTCCAAGCTATTATTGCATCATCCTTGCACTCCAAAATTTGTTATCAAAACAAAGGAGGGTTGGGGACCAATGAAATTGCTCTACCACACTCTTATCAGTCCATAAGACAACCTAGATGTGGTACTGATGAGCAAGAGGTCCTAAGTGTTGATTCTTCTTCACTGAGTTGATGAATAGTGCAGTAATAAATGCCACCATAGGAAGGGAACATGTAAATCACCCATCTCTCCTAGTAATGATCAAAATCCTAACCACCAAAGCTAGAAGAAGTAGAGCCAAAGCAGCTAGAAGAACTGCTAAGAAAGTGGCAGAATCTAAGCTGATGATTGACCCAAAACAAAAGGGTGTATTCATTTCTGCTGGATAAGTGGTAGGCATTTATGATTCAGGAAAGGAGTGTCGTACCAACACTCCTGTTCTACCAAAGGATCAAAAGGAAAAGGTTGTTGATAAAGAGAAAAAGAACAATAAACAACAGCCCACAAGCTCCCAAAAGACTAACATTGAATGCATAATGTGTGGTCCACAAAACCACATGGCTAAAGATTGTTACTACAATCCTGCTAGCACGCATTATGCAAACAATGTTAAGAAAGAAGGAGCCAGGAAAGGTTTCTCATTTGGACCTTATCAAATGTTTCAAGTGATGTAAAAGGGAAAGCTAGTTTCCGAAGCAAGGTTGCTTCGGAAGAAAAATCTTCTTCTGAAGGGAAATTGGCTTCCGAAGCTAAAGCTGTAAAAATTCCAAAGAATAAGAAAGTTCCCTTGAAACCATCCCAGAAGAAGACTGCTTCGGAAGAAAAGTTGGTGAAGGCTTCTTCCGAAAAGAAAGAAGCTTTGGAAGAATGCCATGCTGCAAAAGCTTCGACAAGCTCATCTTCCATGATCAACCAAAGGATGGATAGGAAGATCAAGAAAGATGCAGCAGCCTAAACCTCTTCTTTAAAGACATCAATTAAACCCCTATGCTTAACCTTTGGTTCAACTATATCACGAGCTTTGGAAGAACCCAAGACCACCAAGGCTTGGATTTCCAATCAAAACTAATTATCTCATCTTGTGTGTAGGGACATCCATATGAAAAGAATAATAATGTTTAGATTGTGGACAGTAGATGCTCCAAGCACATGACAGGGAACAGATCTCTCCTTTAACAATTTCAACATTTTGATGGAGGTCCTGTCCAGCTTGGAGGTATGACTGGAGGATATATTTTTTTCAGAGGGAGTATATCCAACGACAAGTTAAAAGTTGACAAAGTTCATTTTGTCAAACAGCTTGAACACAATGTGTTTGTCAGTTCTGTGATCAAAACCACCAAATGCTTTTCATAGAACATGAGTGCATTATTCTCAAACCAGGGATGACAATTCCTCTGGAATTGGTAAGGTGGAATTGGTGCTTCTTAGATCTCCTAGGAAAGGGGATATGTACAAGCTGAATATTAATAATGCTTCCCCAATGGGTGAAGTATCATGCTTTCTTTCCAAAGCTGATAGTGATGAGTCAACACTTTGGCATAAACGTATGTGTCATGTAAATTTTAAGACAATGAATAAATTGGATAAAAATAACTTGCTACATGGTTTGCTTATAAAGGAATTATTTTGCAAAGATAACTGTGTTGCATGCCTAAAAGGGAAGCAACACAGGACATCTCATAAATCCAAAAGTGTTAAGTCCATCACCACTCCATTACACTTGTTGCACATGGATCTTTTTGGTCCCATAAGTATAATGAGCATTGGAAGGAAATCATACTGCCTTGTGATTGTTGATGATTTCACAAGATTTACATGGGTATTCTTTTTAAGAACTAAAGATGAAACTGCTGAAACATTATAATCTTTTATTCTTAAAATATAAAATCAAATTGATCACAAGGTTAAGATTATTAGAAGTGATGAAGGGGTTGAGTTTAAGAACTTCGTTCTTGACTTATTCTATAAATCAAAAAGGATTTCGAGACACTATAGTACTCCTAGAACTCCTCAACAAAACGGTGTTGCTGAGAGGAGGAACATGACACTTATTGAGTCATCCCTACCCTCTTCCTCATCTCAACCACCCAAATTACCCATCCTTCAACCCAAAACACTTTCTAAAACCACCATCTCACAACCTTCCCAACAACCTTTTAAACCATCTCCTTAGCCTTCTAAACATCTCTCCCTAGAGGAGTTTAAGGCAATCAAGACAAGGCTCATTAACTGCACTACTTTGAGCGACATCTCCTGTGAGGAAGACTCTATCAAACTAACCTATGTTGATGGATACTCACGTTCCCTTACAAGAGATCAATTCATTGATATGCCTAGAGGAACACCGGACCATGCTACTAGACTTCTAGGTCTCAACTCAGACTCCTTAAATGATGAAGAGAAGAGACTAAGAAGGAAGCTGGTGACTCTGCTGGATGCAAAGAAAGAGGACAAGATCACTAGTCAGCCTCTTGTGCCTAGAAAGAAAATAATCCAGTGGAGTTTCAATGAAGCGTCTCACAACTTTGTTGTGGAAAGAGAGAATGGAGAAATCAACAAGTTGAATGCCTCCTCTCTCCTACACTCCAGCAGGTTTGACATTGTTGAGTTAGCAGAGAAACCATTCTCTAATCCCTCCAACTCTAAAAGTGCTGCTCATATCAGAAATCATCTCAGCAGTCTTCATCCAGCTAAGTTAACTGCAAAAGCTAAGATTTAAGAAGATTTGAAACTGAGAAGAAAAGAAGACAAGATAGATTAACCACCAAGGGCACAACCTTTCTACACATGGTGGAAGGTCCTGAATTGCAACCTATAGTTTGATGGGAATATGACTATAGCTCCCATCAGCTAACTCTTTTTAGAGGGACACAACAAAGGTACATATCATTCAGGGTGACAGACTGGAATTCCTCTCAACAAATGTTCTGTACAAACTTCTTAGCACTACTTCAGGGAAGAACAAAGAGACAGACAAATATCTGCTTTTCTTAGTGCTGTACAATCCTTAATTTAGCACAAAAATTAGAACAACAACATCATCAACATAATAAATTTCTGACCTAAAAGTTAACTTTATAGTTACAGCAACAATTCTCAGACTATTTTCTCAAACAACCAACCACCACTGTTCATAAGAACCATTACAATAATCAAAATTTAGACTGTATGGACCACCTGCCATTAAAAATAATCTAATTCTTATTCAAAAACCTAAAACCAATTATTACAAAGGATTTACTTAACTTTTCTAAACTTGATTATGCTCTTGAACCTCCTATGCTTAGATACAAATATGAGTTTAAGTAATGGGAAATTAGGTTTATGAATTATATTACATGTGTAGATCCGGATTATTGGATTTTAATATGAAAAAGACCTTACATCCCTATGTCACTCTTGGTTGACCAAGCTATACTATACAAAACAACAAGTATACCCATTGAAGATCTAACTCTTGTTGGTGATGCATATAAGAAGATAAAGATTGACCTTAAGCATGCACCATTCTCACACAAGCTTTAAAATGGATGTACTCAAACGACGTGAGAAATATGGAACAACAGAGGTTGTGTGGGATGCACTGTTCACCATGAGTGAAAAAAAGCAGTGAAGTGGCTAAAATCAACAAAGACAAGCTGGTCAATCAATATGAAGCCTAACTAGGTGGTGAGATTGAGATTCTCACTAGGATCGAATATAATGATAGAGTTAATGATTGAGTGGCAGAAACAAACAATCAATAAACATTCAATACAAGAAAATACTCATAAATCCTTGTTTGTATTGATGAAGGTGATTGTTACAATAAATGCTAGGGTTTGAGCATTAAACAGTAATAATACACCTTCAGGATGTAAGACATAAAATATTCTAATTTTCTATCATCAGTCACCTCATGTACGAGGTTATCTATTCTATTTATAGGTTGACAAGATGCATTTTTACAAAATGACTAAACTACCCCTGACCTATACATCAGAACTAGTCTAAGTCTTCATCCGCATTTCTTCTGTTCATCCGCATTAACAAATGCGGATGAGTTTGACTTGATCATCGTTTCTTCTCTAGTTATCCGCATTAGTAGTTGGTCATCCGCATTGAGTAATGCGGATGAACAAATACTTATGCGCATTAGTTGTCTGGGCATCCGCATCTTTTTAGGCTATCCACATTTGTTAATGCGGAAGAACAAACAATTATCAGCATTTGTTCTATGTTTTCTGCATTTACAAATGTGGTTAGCCAACACTTGTTCTTCTTAGCAGATTCTTCATCCTCATTAGTTCTTAGACTTATGGGAATTCCAGCAGAACAACCATCAACTCACCAATTGAATTTACATGTATGATCCTTCAGGTTCCAAAAAAACCTCCCATCACTCTAAAAGGGAGTCAATCTCAAAACAACTACATTGGTTTGTGCAGTTAGTTAATGATCTTGAGATTATGGGGTTACATGTAAAGAAAAGGAGATAAACAAGAATTACACAACCTTCCAGAGAGGTGGAAGCAAAATGTAACCATATTGAAAAACACTCTTGATCTGGAAAGCATTACTCTGGATTAATGATTTTAAAAAAATTGAAGCACTAGAATTCGATGAAAGGAGAAGAAACCTTGGTGGACTACAAGTCATTGAGGTGTACAAATTTCCATCAGAAACTCAATAGGTGGAAAACGTATTCATTACAGAAGAAGATGATTTTCTCTAATCCAGAGATCAAATCAAATTAACCAGTTTTATTGCTGCTCCATCAACCAACAAGCCATCAATCTCATCACAATCAACCAGATTCCCTGTTAACCCCCAAAGCATGCCTAAAGACTAGAAAATCTGAAAAGCAAAAGGCTACTTATAATTCCTTTGTTCTAAGTTTTGAAGCTTACTTGGGAGGAAGACTCACCTCTGCTTATCTAATCCAAGAATACCTAGAAGAAATGGATCCTGATGATGTAAAAGAAATGGATCTATAGTGGCAAATGGCTATGGTAGCCATGAGAGCTAAAACATTTTTCAGAAAGGGTAGGAAACTAGTCTGAATGAGAATACCAAACTTGTATATGACAAATCCAAGGTTAAATGCAAGAACTGTGGTATGACTGACCACTTCTCTAGAGAATGCAATGTTCTAAGAAGAAACAACAATAACTTTTTGAGAAGTTCTCAAGGCCAATCATTATCATAACCAAACTCAAAATTTCAATTCAACAACCAAAATCAATATCATTAACAAAGACAACGTCAACAACCATACCAAAGTCAGCCACAACTAACCAATCAAGCTTATGGAAGCAGCCAACCTACTTCTAATGCTTTTATCATCAGACAAGATGGAGTATGTGATTTGAGACTATATGCTGAGGAGGTCAAGCCTCAATTTCAAAATCAAGCTCTTATGGCTCATAAAAATGATGGCCCAACTCCTATGCTATCCGAGGTAAAATCAAGAATTGCGGAACTGTAGGGATATCATGAGCGCAATCACAAATTACCTATTAAGAATAAAGAAGAAAAGGTAAACCTAGATATGCTTAAAAGGGAACTAATAATATTTTAAATTAAAATCAAATCACTCATCTCTGATGTTGAAAAACTGCACGAGGAAAAGTATACTCTTGCAACATAAAGTGAAAACTTAACTCAAATGTTAGCTCAATCTAAAGCAAAGCAATTAGCTACTGAAGTGAAACTTGAAAAGTTTCAACTGTCTTAATCTTGCACCCCCATTTTATCTTCAAAATGGATTTCCCACCCCCATTTTAGTTTTATAAAAATGTTACACTCTTAGCCCTTAATTTTATAAAATTAAAACCTCTTTTAATTTTACAACAATAACACACTTTTATTTGTTATTATTTAACCAATTTAAATAACAAACAAATAATATCTCATGAACAAATTATCCATATAATGTTGTTCTTTTACAAAAGCAAAGTTTTAGAAAACCAATTTTCTAAATTGGTGTCAATATTTATTTGAATGATCATATCAACAAATAAATATGTATTGGTGTTTGTATAGCTTGTTATTGGGTATGACCTGACTTGGATCATAACATACTAACCATATCAATCTTGCATGTGTCTTGGGCATATAAGATCCAACAATCTCCCACATTCATAAGATTCATAGAAGATCGATCCTAGCAGTAAATACGTATGACTAAGTGCCATTCAATAACATCATCTCCTTCAAGTACCATACTTGAAATGTTTTAGGTGAATCAATCATCTATCCTTTTGTCGTAGATGTCATGTTAAATCCTAGAGACACAGAGTGATCATTCTCTATTGCTTTAACTTTATCAGGCCTTAGACATCTTACTCTCAACGAATAAGAGGGACAAATCCCATCTTTATACGTTTCTCATAATTACCTTATATCATACCCGAACTCAGACCAATGTACTATCATGTTTCAGAACAGCGAAGAACTAAGTCAAAGTGTAATATTTGGTAAATATTAAGACTCAATATGTATCTCAGGTCAGAGGATACCAATGATTTTTGCCTTGAAGGGTTTTGTCACAAGTAAAACACTTAGTTTCACCATTTAAACTATGAAAACGCAGCAGAATTAGAGGTTTAACATATGGTTTATAATCTAAAAATTTTTGCCATATTAAACCACCAACAAAACGCAAGAATGAGGATCGAAATGTATGTGAAAAATATGCGATCATACAACACAAAAACAACCATAGGGTGTTAAAAGAAAACAACCTTTCTAGTGCAAATGTTGAAGATGAAAGAGATGATGTTCTTGAAAGTGTAGCCTTCAAAAGGAAAACCTCAAGCTTGTATACCCACAAGCCTTAACAAACACCTAATCTTGTTAGGTAGAAGAACACCAAGATGTACTCCCTTTTCAACAATCCAAATTAGCGAAGAAAAACTTGAAGTGCTGCCAAAGAAAACGATTTTTCCAGCGCTTTCTTTCTTCCTTTTGAACGACATTGGTTGTGCTTTTTGAGAAATTTTTCTTTGTGTGTGTGAGAGAAAAGTGTGTTAGATGGTTTAGTGAAAGAGTGAGTTAAGTCTTGCAAATAACAAGACAAAACACTAGCTGCCAACTGCCCATGTGGGCGGCCGAAATCATCAACCCAAAAATGGGTTTCCCTCCCATTTGAAAGTTTTATAAAATACTCTTTCACCCATAAGATTTTATAAAATTAAAACCCCTTTTAATTTTATAACCATAACACACTTTTATTTGTTATTATTTAACCAACTTAAATAATGAAACAAATAATATCTCATGAACAAACTATCCATATAATGTTATTCTACCACAAAGCAATGTTTTAGAAAACTCATTTTCTAAATTGGTGTTAATTGTTATTTGTATGATATCATCAACAAAAAAACATTTATTGGTGTTTGTATAGCTTGTTATTGGGTATGACCTAATTTGGATCATAACGTACTAACTAGATCAATCTTGTATGTGTCTAGGACATATGAGGTCCAACAATCTCCCACTTGCACAGGATTCATAGAAGATTGATGCAAGCAGTAAATACCACCTAACAACGGTTTACTACCCTTAACACGTATGACTAAGTGCAATTCAATAACATCATCTCCTTCAAGTACCATACTTGAAATGTTTTCGCCGAATCAATCATCTATCCTTTTGTCGCAGATGTCATGTTAAATCCTAGAGACACAAAGTGATCATTCTCCATTGATTTAACTTTATCAGGCCTTAGACATCTTACTCTCAATGAATAAGAGGAACAAATTCCATATTGACAACATATGTCTCTCACAATTACCTTGTATCATACCTGAACTCAGACTTATGTACTGCCATGTTTCAGAACAGCGAAGACCTAAGTCAGAGTATAATATTCAGTAAATATCAAGACCCAATATGTATCTCAGGTCAGAGGATACCAAATGATGTTCGCCTTTACTCAAAATTACTTATGATCGATCAGGAAGATTCCATGTAGTAATATTTGAAATGCAGGTCAGTCCAATATTTACATCCCACAAATGTCTTTGAACTTTGGTAGCAACCTTTTGCTCTATATTCATCCATATGAATATCTACCAATCCAAGTTCATAATAGCATTACCTTCATACTTGTTCCCACAAGCATGAACAACTACGAACATTCTGAGTAAATAATTTACTCATGGATTTTAAACATGCAAAATAGGAATATTAGTTGAATTATTATAAACGAATAATTTATTTAAGTAATAAAGGGTTACAGTATCTCATTATAGAAATTAAAGATCAAATCCAGTCACTAGAATATTGAAGCCCCATGGCACAAGCACGACTTTCATGCTTCGCCTTTTCTAGAAGCTTCGTGAGTGGATCTGAAATGTTTTGATCCGTGTGAACTCTGCAAATACATATCTTTCCCTTTTCAACTTCATCCCTTATGTAGTTGAATCTTCGTTCAATATGGTTAGTCTTCTGATGTGCACGGGGTTCCTTGATTTGAGCAATCGCACCCTCGTTATCACAAAGAATTTGTAAGGGGTCCTGAATGGAAGGGACCACCCCTAGGTCGGCAATGAACTTCTTTAACCATGCAGCTTCCTGAGCTGCTAATGAAGCAACAATGTATTCTGAATCTGTAGTCGATAATGCCACCACATCTTGCTTAGAGCTCTTCTAAGAGATTGCTCTTCCATTCAAGATGAAAATATACCCCGATTGTGATCGTGAATCATCCCGATCAGTTTGGAAACTCACATCTGTATAACCCTTTACTACGAGTTCCTCCTCACCAGATCCATAGCTTAGGAACATATCTTTAGTCCTCCTTAGGTACTTAAGTATGTTCTTAACAACCATCCAATGACTGCTTCCAGGATTTTGTTGGTATCGGCTTGTCATGCTCAAGGCGCATGACACATCCGGTCTAGTGCATATCATTGCATACATGATGGATCCTATGGCAGAAGGATACGGGATTCCTTTCATTTTGTCTTGCTCATCCTTTGAGCTTGGACATTGAGCCTTACTCAATATCGTTCCTCTTTGAATACGTACGGTACCTTTCATGGAGTTTTCCATCTTGAACCTTTTCAAGATCTTATCAATGTGTGCACTTTGACTCAAACCTATCAACCGCCTTGATCTATCCCTATAGATCTTTATTCCTAAAATATAGGCGGCTTCACCAAGATCCTTAATGGAGAAGCAGCTTCCAAGCCAGGCTTTTACACCTTCATGGTTGGAATGTCATTTCCAAATAGTAGAATGGCATCGACATACAATACTAAGAAAATGGTGATGCTCCCACTAGCTGATATACACATGCTTCATCAGTGTTTTTGATGAACCCAAATTTGGTTATCTCTTCATCAAAATGGTGATTCCAACTTCTTGATGCTTGCTTTAATCCATAGATTGATTTCCTTAACTTTCATACTTTGTTAGGATGTTTTGAGATGACAAAACCTTCAGGCTGAACCATATAGACATATTCCTCAAGATATCCATTTAAAAAAGCGGTTTTGACATCCATTTGCCAAATCTCATAATCATAATGAGCAGCTATGACAAATAATATCCTAATAGACTTTAGCATTGCAATTGGTGAGATGGTCTCATCATAATCAACCCCTTGAGTTTGAGTGAAACCTTTAGCTACAAGTCTAGCTTTATAAGTATCCAAGTTTCCATGCATATCGGTTTTCTTCTTGAAAACCCACTTACTTCCAACTATCTTGAAGTTAAGAGGTGGTTCAACCAAGTCCCACACTTGGTTGTCATACATGGATTGCATCTTAACGTTCATGGCTTCAAGCCATTTATCACAATCCAAATTGGACATTGCATCATGACAGGTGGTTGGTTCATCAGAATCTACCACATAGCATCCATCTACGAAAAATCCATATCTTTCAGGTGGATTACTAATTCTACAAGATCTGCGAATGTTCTGTGTAATTTGATCAATCACTTGATCATTTTCAACATCCTCATGTTGAGTGCTAGTATCAACCAAACGTGTATCGGTTTGTGGTTCTTGGTCCTCCTCAAGATCCATAGTTCTACTACTAGTTCCTTCCGTAAGGAACATAGCTTCTAAGAACTTAGCCTTCTTGGCAACAAACTCCTTTGGTTCCCATGGATCATAGAAATAATATCCCATAGAATCTCTGGGATATCCAATGAAGATACACTTAGTGGAACGACTTTCTTGCTTGTTTGAGGTAGGAGTCTTAACATAAGCCTCACAACCCCATACCTTTAAATATGACAGTGAGGAACTCTTCCATGCCATATTTCAATAGGTTTCATTTCCACTTTCTTGGTTGGGGCCATATTCAAAATATGAGCCGCAGAGAGCAAAGCGAAACCCCAAAATGATAGAGGCAGTGAGCTTCTAGCCATCATAGATCGAACCATATCTAATCGAGCTCGATTTCTCCTCTCGGACACACCATTATGTTGTGGTGTTCCAGGTGGAGATAGTTGTGAGACAATACCACAACTTCTAAGATGATCTCTAAAAGCATCACTCAGGTATTCACCTCCACTATCGGTGTGGAGAATTTTTATCATCTTATTGAGTTGATTTTCTACTTCATTTTGGAAGATTTTGAACATTTCAAAAGCTTCATCTTTGTGTCTTAACAAGTACACATAACCATATCGACTATAGTCGTCGGTAAAGGTAATGAAGTATCTTTCATGGTACCTAGTCATTGGCTTAAAAGGACCACATACATCCGAATGTATGATGCCTAATAAATCTTTTGCCCATTCGGACTTGCCACTAAAAGGTGCCTTAGTCATCTTACCTTGTAAACAAGATTCACATACATCGAATGAATCATATTCATTTGCTTTTAGAAGACCGTTCTTTTGAAGTGCTTGTATGCGCTTCTTGTTTATATGACCAAGACGACAATGCCAAAGATAGGTATCACTCAAATCTAATTTGACTTTTTTAGTGGTGGTTTGGTACAATGAGCTATCATATAATGTGTTTTCATGAACCAATTAATAAATACCATTAACAGTAATAGTTTTAAAATAAAACGTGCCATTTAAGAAAACATGAATTTCATTCTCAATAAATGACAAAACATAACCATATTGTCTTAATTGGGCAACAGAAATAATGTTCGTAGTCAAACTAAGAGCATAAAAAATATTGTTCAAAATTACTTCCAAACCATTTGGAGGCTTCAAGATGTAGTCCCCTCGGCCTTCTACTTGAACCTTTGCCCCATTACCCATGAAGAGGCTCACATCCCCTTTCTTGAAGTCCTTACATCTTTTGAACCCCTACAAAAAGTTGCAAATATGAGTTCCACATCCGGTATCCAATACCCATGTGTTAGAGGATATTAAATTTAGACCAATATGGATCATGAAACAAGTACCTGAGGTTTGCCCGGCATCCCTCTTTGCTTGCAACTCTTTGAGATGGACTGGGCAATTTCTTGCCCAATGTCCAATCTCCCCACACTTAAAGCATGGGTCATTTGAAGCAACATTTTGCTTCTTCTCTGCTGGTTTTGGTGGTGGGGCTCTAACCACTCCCTTTCCCTTTCCCCTAATATGCCCTTTACCCTTGGCAACATTTGCGTTGGGTGCGGGGTGAGGCCTCTTCTTGTTCCCACCTTCATTGATGCTGAGAACGGTAAAACCCTTTTACCCATGGCCGCCTCGGCAGTTTTGAGCATAGAGTGAAGCTCACTTATGTTCTTGTCCTACCCATTCATGTTGTAATTCATGACAAAATTGTCAAACCTTTTTGACAAAGAGTTGAGGATCAAATCTGTAGCCAACTCTTTCGAGACGGGACAATTCAGCCATTCGAGGCGGTGAATGTGGCTTTTCATCTTAAGTACATAAGATGAAACAGATTGGGTGTCATCCATAAGACACACATGGAGTGCTCGAACCATTTCGAAGCGCTCAACTCGTGCTTGTTGTTGGAATGTTTCCTTCAACTGGGTTATCATGTCATATGCTCCATGATGTTCAGACTCCTTTTGGAGATCTGGAGTCATACTTGCCAACATAAGGAAAGACACTTGGACCAAGTCCTCAGTGTATTTCACCTAATTATTATAGGCCTCCTCATCATCCTCACTAGGTTGATCGGGAATCGGATCGTCTAATATGTATGATCATTTCTCCTGCTTGAGAACAATTCCCAAGTTTCGAAACCAATCAATAAAGTTGTTATTGTTTAGACGCTCCTTTTGGAGTATGGTTCTTAGTGATAGTGAGTGAGTGGTCAGGATTTCATTGTTATCATTATTCTTGGTGGCCATCTACAAAATATAGCAAAGTTCAATTTTAGTAATTTCGATATTGTTCATATTTTAATAATTAATACCCTTTTTAAGTGTCTTACACAATATTAAAATCTAGAATCCAACGTTACATTTAAATAGTGGTTAGGTGACCTTTATCCAATTATTTAAATTAACAAGGTAGTCAATGTTTTGACAATTGCAACCCTTTGCAACTTCTAGGGTATGGGATCGACTTTAAACATCATATGTATAGTCGGCATGTTTTTTCCATCAACACCTTTGTAAACCATATTGTAGGTGATCCATTTTAACATGGTTTGGAAATCAAGTTACCCTACTTGCACACACATGTGAGTTTTCCAACATAAGTGGTTAGGTGACCTTTATCCCACAAATATGGTATCCCCACCTCAAGTCAGAAGTTCCCTCAAAATGGTTAGGTGACCTCTATCCGATTAAGAGTTTCCAAATAACTCATGTATTATGCAAAAGAATGGTGTTAAACTTGTTTAAAATGAATTTAAGTTTTAATAATCTTAGTTTAGAAAACTCTATGTATCTTATATTTGCATGCTTTCAAATACAAGGTACCCTATTGTTCACTTTTAATAAAACCTCTTTTATTATACCATTAATTCTTTTTATAACCTTTTATTAACCACTTAATGATAAGAACCATAAAATTTTCAGCTTGTTAAGTTTGTTAATGAGTTTGTAATGCATATCCAAATATCAACCAAACAATATAAACAGGAGTGCATAACCATAGCCACTAAGTTGACCACACTTGTTTGCCATCTCAAGTGTTGTCATAAGGTCTTTCCTAAGGGTGAAGATGACACATCAAAATGTGTCCATGAACTCCCACTTGAATCTACATTCAAATGCTTCAAGTGTCCATGTCATTTGTGTCCTTCTTTAAGTCTTCATCTTGTGCATCTTCTTTTACAAAAATCCATATCCTAATACAATTTTTCTAATAAAAGAAATGAACCTAATCTATTTATTACATAACCAAATGAATAAATAAATTACAACCCATGATTCAAAACACAATTACAACCCTTTCAAGAAACAAACCAACATGACATACAACAATCAACCAAAACCAAAACCAAACACATGAGGCCAAGGCTATGTTATGCACCATAATATGAAACACATTCAACATCCAAGAACAACAATGAATTCCTTATTTCAGCCCTAAAGTTTCAGCCAACATAATCTAAAACTTTAGGTTGTCCAAACAACATAATCAACTATTTGACATAATTCTTTCAACGTTTATACTAAAGCATGCAAGATTAAACCTTGAAACATAAGGGATTCATACACCCACAACAAAACAGTCCCTAATGGGTTGAAAAGGTCCATGAAAACTAACTTTTCAAGACCTTTTGAAGCACATATTCCACATAACAGGCTCTAGATGCCATTGAAGGGTTTTGTCACAAGTAAAACACTTAGTTTAACCATTTAAACTATGAAAACACAGTGGAATTAGAGGTTTAATATATGGTTTATAATCTAAATTTTTTTGCCATAATAAACCACCAACAAAACCCAAGAATGAGGATCGAAATGTATGTGAAAAATATTCTATCATACAACACAAAAACAACCATAGGGTATTAAAAGAAAACAACCTTTCTAGTGCAAATGTTGTAGATGAAAGAGATGATGTTCTTGAAAGTGTAGCCTTCAAAAGGAAAGCCTCAAGCTTGTATACCCACAATCCTTAACAAACACCTAATCTTGTTAGGTAGAAGAACACCAAGATGTACTCCCTTTTGAACAATCCAAATCAGCCAAGAAAAACTTGAAGTGCTGCCAAAGAAAACAATTTTTCCAGCCCTTTCTTTCTTCCTTTTGAACGATATTGGTTGTTCTTTTTGAGAGGTTTTGCTTTGTGTGTGTGAGAGAAAAGTGTGTTTGATGGTTTAGTGAAAGAGTGAGTTAAGTCTTGCAAATAACAAGAGAAAACACTAGCTGCCAACTGCCCATATGGGCGGCCGAAATCATCAACCCAAAAATGGGTTTCCCTCCCATTTGAAAGTTTTATAAAATACTCTTTCAACCATAAGATTTTATAAAATTAAAACCCCTTTTAATTTTATAACCATAACACACTTTTATTTGTTATTATTTAATCAACTTAAATAATGAAACAAATAATATCTCATGAACAAACTATCCATATAATGTTGTTCTACCACAAAGCAATGTTTAGAAAACTCATTTTCTAAATCGGTGTTAATGTTTATTTGTATGATCTCATCAACAAAAAAACATTTATTGGTGTTTGTATAGCTTGTTATTAGGTATGACCTAACTTGGATCATAACGTACTAACCACATCAATCTTGTATGTGTCTTGGGCATATGAGGTCCAACACACCTTTACTCAAAATTACTTATGATCAATCAGGAAGATTCCATGTATTAATATTTGAGATGCAGGTCAGTCCAATATTTGCATCCCACAAATTTCTATGAACTTTGGTAGCAACCTTTTGCTCCATATTCATCCATATGAATATCTACGAATCCAAGTTCATAATAGTTTTACCGTCATACTTGTTCCCACAAGCATGAACCACTACGGACCTTTTGAGTAAATAATTTACCCATGGATTTGAAACATGCACAATAGGAATATTAGTTGAATCATTATAACCAAATAATTCATTCAAACAATAAAGGGTTACAATATCACAATACAAAAATTAAAGATCAATCCAGTCACTAGAATATTCAAGTCCCATGGCACAAGCATGACTTTCATGCTCTGCCTTTTCAAGGAGCTTCGTGAGTGGATGCGCAATATTTTCATGTGTGTCAACTTTGTGAATACATATCTTTCCCTTTTCAACTTCATCCCGTATGTAGTTGAATCTTCATTCAATGTGCCTAGTCTTTTGATGTGCACGGGGTTCCTTGATTTCAGTAATCGAACCCTCGTTATCACAAAGGATTTCTAGGGGGTCCTGAATGGAAGGGACCACCCCTAGATCAGTAATGAACTTCTTTAACCATGCAGCTTCCTCAGCTGCTAATGAAGAGGTGATGTATTCTGACTCTGTAGTGATAATGCCACCACATATTGCTTAGAGCTCTTCCAAGAGATTGCTCTTCCATTCAAGATGAAAATGTACCCCGATTGTGATCGTGAATCATCCCGATCAGTTTGGAAACTCGCATCCGTGTAACCCTTTACAACGAGTTCCTCCTCACCAGATCCATAGATTAGGAACATATCTTTAGTCCTCCTTAGGTACATAAGAATGTTCTTAACAGCCATCCAATGACTGCTTCTATGATTGTGTTGGTATCGGCTTGTCATGCTCAAAGCGCATGACACGTCCGGTCTAGTGCATATCATTGCATACATGATGGATCCTATAGCAGACGCATACGGGATTCTCTTCATTTTGTCTTGCTCATCCTTTGAGCTTGGATATTGAGTTTACTCAATATTGTTCCTCTTTGAATAGGTACTTTACCTTTCTTAGACTTTTCCATCTTGAACCTTTTCAAGATCTTATCAATATACGCACTTTGATTCAAACCTATCAACCGCCTTGATTTATCCCTATAGATCTTTATTCCCAAAATATAGGCGGCTTCACCAAGATCCTTATTAGAGAAATAGCTTCCAAGACAGCTTTTTCACCTTCCATGGTTGGAATGTCATTCCTAAATAGTAGGATGTCATCGACATACAATACTAGGAAAGTGATGATGCTCCCACTAGCCTTCTTATATACACATGCTTCATCAGCATTTTTGTTGAATCCAAATTTGATTATCTCTTCATAAAAATGGTGATTCCAACTCCTTGATACTTGCTTCAATCCATAGATTGATTTCATTAACTTGCATACTTTGTTAGGATGTTTTGAGTCGACAAAACCTTCAGGCTGAGCCATATAGACGTCTTCCTTAAGATATCCATTTAGAAAAGCGGTTTTGACATCCATTTGCCAAATCTCATAATCATAATGAGCAGCTATGACAAATAATATCCTAATAGACTTTAGCATTGAAACCGGTGAGAAGGTCTCATCATAATCAACCCCTAGAGTTTGCGTGAAACCTTTTGCTACAAGTGTAACTTTATAAGTATCCAAGTTTCCATGCATATCGGTTTTCTTCTTGAAAACCCACTTACTTCCAACTATCTTGGAGTTAAGAGGTGGTTCAACCAAGTCCCACACTTGGTTGTCATACATGGATTGCATCTCAACATTCATGGCTTCAAGCCAATTGCCACAATCCAAATTGGACATTGCATCACGATAGGTGGTTGGTTCATCGGAATCTACCACATAGCATCCATCTACGAAAAACCCATATCTTTCACGTGGATTACTAATTCGACCAGATCTGCGAACGTTTTGTGTACATTGATCAACCACTTGATCATTCTCAACATCCTCATGTTGAGTGCTAGTGTTAACCAAAAGTGTATCGGTTTGTGGTTCTTGATCCTCCTCAAGATCCACAATTCTACTACTACCTCCTTGTGTAAGGAACTTAGCTTCTAAGAACTCAGCCTTCTTGGCAACAAACTCCTTTTGTTCCAATGGATCATAGAAAAAATATCCCATAGAATCTCTAGGATATCCAATGAATATACATTAGTGGAACGGCTTTCTAGCTTGTTTGAGGTGGGAGTCTTAACATAAGGCTCACAACCGCATACCTTTAAATATGACAGTGATAGAACCCACATACATGGTTGGAATGTCATTCCTAGATAGTAGGATGTCATCGACATACAATACTAGGACAGTGATGATGCTCCCACTAGCCTTCTATATACACATGCTTTATCAGCATTTTTGTTGAATCCAAATTTGATTATCTCTTCATAAAAATGGTGATTCCAACTCCTTGATGCTTGCTTCAATCCATAGATTGATTTCATTAACTTGCATCATTTGTTAGGATGTTTTGAGTCGACAAAACCTTCAGGCTGAGCCATATAGACATCTTCCTTAAGATATCCATTTAGAAAAGCGGTTTTGACATCCATTTGCCAAATTGCGCAGCTATGGCAAATAATATGCTAATAGACTTTTGCATTGCAACAGGTGAGAAGGTCTTATCATAATCAACCCCTAGAGTTTGAGTGAAACCTTTTGCTACAAGTCTAGCTTTATAAGTATCCAAGTTTCCATGCATATCAGTTTTCTTCTTGAAAACCCACTTACTTCCAACTATCTTGGATTTAAGAGGTGGTTCAACCAAGTCCCACACTTGGTTGTCATACATGGATTGCATCTCAACGTTCATGGCTTCAAGCCATTTGCCACAATCCAAATTGGACATTGCATCACGATTGGTGGTTGGATCATCAGAATCTACCACATAGCACCAATCTACGACAAACCCATATCTTTCAGGTGGATTACTAATTCTACCAGATCTGCGAACGTTTTGTGTACATTGATCAACCACTTGATCATTCTCAACATCCTCATGTTGAGTGCTAGTGTTAACCAATATTGTATCGGTTTGTGGTTCTTGATCCTCCTCAAGATCCACAGTTCTACTGCTATTTGCTTCTGTAAGGAACTTAGCTTCTATGAACTCAGCCTTCTTGGCAACAAACTCCTTTTGTTCCAATGGATCATAGAAAAAATATCCCATAGAATCTCTAGAATATCCAATGAATATACATTAGTGGAACGGCTTTCTAGCTTGTTTGAGGTGGGAGTCTTAACATAAGCCTCACAACCGCATACCTTTAAATATGACAGTGATAGAACCCTTCCATGCCATATTTCAAAAGGTGTCGTTTCCACTTTCTTGGTTAAGGCCATATTCAAGATACAGGCCATAGAGAGCAAAGCGAAACCCCAAATGATAGAGGCAGTGAGCTTGTAGCCATCATAGATTGAACCATATCCAATAGAGTTCGATTTCTCCGCTCGGACACACCATTACGTTGTGGCGTTCCAGGTGGAGATAGTTGTGAGACAATATCACAACTTCTATGATGCTCTCTAAAAGCATCACATAGGTATTCACCTCCTTTATCGGTGCGGAGAATTTTTATTTTCTTGTTGAGTTGATTTTCTACTTTATTTTGGAACATTTTGAACATTTCAAAAGCTTCATCTTTGTGCCTTAACAAGTACACATAACCATATCAACTATAGTCGTCGGTAAAGGTAATGAAGTATCTTTCATGGTACCTAGTCATTGGATTAAAAAGACCACATCCATCCGAATGTATGAAGCCTAATAAATCTTTTGCCCTTTTGGATTTGCCACTAAAAGGAGCCTTAGTCATTTTACCTTGTAAACAAGATTCACATATATAAAATGAATCATATTCATTTGCTTTTAAAAGACCGTTCTTTTGAATTGTTTGTATGCACTTCTTGTTTATATGACCAAGTCGGCAATGCCAAAGATAGGTATCAGTCAAAACCAATTTGAGTTTCTTGGTGGTGGTTGGTACAATGAGCTATCATATAATGTGTTTTCACGAACCAATTCATTAATACCATTAATAGGAATAGCTTTAAAATAAAATATGCCATTTAGAGAAACATGAATTTCATTCTCAATAAATGACAAAACATTACCATATTGTCTTAATTGGGCAATAGAAATAATGTTCCTAGTCAAACTAGGAGCATACAAAATATTGTTCAAGACTGCTTCCAAACTATTTGGAAGCTTCAAGATGTAGTCCCCTCGGCCTTCAACTTGAACCTTTGCCCCATTCCCCATGTAGAGGCTAGCATCCCCTTTCTTGAAGTCCTTACTTCTTTTGAACCCCTCCAATAAGTTGCAAATATGAGTTCCACATCCAGTATCCAATACCCATGTGTTAGAGGGTATTAAATTTAGATCAATATGAATCATAAAAATTGTATCTGAGGTTTGCCCGAAATCCCTCTTTGCTTGCAACTCTTTGAGATGGACTGAGCAATTTCTTGACCAATGTCCAATCTCCCCACACTTAAAGCATGGGTCAGTCGAAGAAACCTGTTGCTTCTTCTCTGCTAGTTTTGGTGGTGGCGCTCTTACCACTCCCTTTCCCTTTCCCCTAACGTCCCCTTTACCCTTGGCAACATTTGCCTTGGGTGTGGGGTGAGGCCTCTTCTTGTTCCCACCTTCATTGATGGTGAGAACGGGCAAAACCCTTTTACCCATGGCCGCCTCGGCATTTTTGAGCATAGAGTGAAGCTCACTTATGTTCTTGTCCCACCTGTTCATGTTATAATTCATGACAAAGTAGTCAAACCTTTTTGACAAAGAGTCGAGGATCAAATCCGTAGCCAACTCTTTCGAGATGGGACAATTAAGCCTTTCGAGGTGGTCGATGTGGCTTTTCATCTTAAGTACATAAGATGAAACAGATTTGGTGTCGTCCATACGACATGCATGGAGTGCTCGAACCGTTTCGAAGCGCTCTACCCATGCTTGTTGTTGGAACGTTTCCTTCAATTGGGTTATCATGTCGTATGCTCCATGATAGTCATACTCCTTTTGGAGATCTGGAGTCATACTTGCCAACATAAGACAAGACACTTGGACCGAGTCCTCAGTGTACTTCACCAAATTACTTTACGCCTCCTCATCATCCTCATTAGGTTGATCGGGAATCGGATTGTCTAAGATGTATGATCGTTTCTCTTGCTTGAGAACAATTTTCAAGTTTCGAAACCAATCAATAAAGTTATTATAGTTTAGACGCTCCTTTTGGAGAATGGTCTTTAGTGATAGTGAGTGAGCGGATGGGATTTCATTGTTTTCATTGTTGTTGGTGGCCATCTACAAAATATAACAAAGTTCAATTTTAGTATTTTCGATATTGTTCATATTTTAATAATTAAAACCCCTTTTTAAGTGTCTTACATAATTTTAAAATTCTAGAATCCAATGTTACATTTAAATAGTGGTTAGGTGACCTTTATCCAATTATTTAAATTAACAAGGTTGTCAATGTTTTGACAATTGCAACTGTTTTCAACTTCTAGGGTATGGGATCGACTTTAAAACATCATATGTATAGTCGGCATGTTTATCCCATCAACACCTTTGTAAACCATATTGTAGGTGATCCATTTAACATGGTTTGCAAATCAAGTTACCCTACTTGCACACACATGTGAGTTTTCCAACATAAGTGGTTAGGTGACCTTTATCCCACAAATATGGTATCCCCACCTCATGTCACAAGTTCCCTCAAACCGGTTAGGTGACCTTTATCCCATTAAGAGTTTCCAAATGACTCAAGTGTTGTGCAAAAGGACGGTGTTAAACTTCTTTATAAAAGAAATTTTAAGTTTTCATAATCTTAGTTTAGAAAACTCTGTGTACCTTATATTTGCATGGTTTCAAATACAAGGTACCCTATGGTTCACTTTTAATAAAACTCCTTTTATTATAATAATTAATCCTTTTAATAACATTTATAAACCACTTAATGACAAAGAACCATCAACTTTTTAGCTTGTTAAGTTTGTTATGCATATCCAAATTCAACGAATCAATCAAACTACAAACATCCAAACAAGCATAAACATACAAACATGAGTGCATAACCATAGCCACTAAGTTTACTACTCTTGTTTGCCATCACAAGTGTTGTCATAAGGTCTTTCCTAAGGGTTGAGATGACACATCAAAATGTGTCCATGAACTCCCACTTGAATCCACATCCAAATGCTTCAAGTGTCTATGTCTTTTGTGTCCCTTTTTGAGTCTTCATCTTGTGCATCTTCTTTTACAAAGTCATATCCTAATACAACTTTCTAATAAAACAAATGCACCTAATCTATTTATTACATAACCAAATGAATAAATAAATTACAACCCAAAATACAAAACACAAATATTTACAACCTTTACAATAATCCAAACCAACATGACATACAACAATCAACCAAATCCAAAACACATAAGGCCAAGGCTATGTTATGCACCAAAATGAGAAACAAGTTCAACATCCAAGAACAACAATGAACCCCTTTTTTCAGCCCTAAAGTTTCAGCCAACATGAACCAAAACTTTAAGGTTTGTCCAAACAACAAAATCAACCATTTGATGTAAATCTTTCAAGGTTTATACTAAAGCATGCAAGATTAAACCTTGAAACATAAGGGATTCATACATACACAACAAAACAGCCGGTAATGGGTTGAAAAAAGTCCATGAAAACTAACTTTTCAAGACTTTTTGAAGCACATATTCCACATATCCGGCTCTAGATGCAATTGTTGGGTTTTGTCACATGTAAAACAAGCTACTTTAACCATTTAAACTATAAAAACGCAGCAGATATATGGTTTAAAGATATGATTACCAAGCTGAAAATTTTAGCATTTTAAAGCATAAACAAAACCCAAGAATGAGGATCAATAATATATGTGCAGTAATGTGATATCAAACCATAAAACAACCATAGAGAGTTCATAGATACAACCTTTCTTATACAAATATTGTAGATGTAAAAGATGAAGAAGATGATATTCTTGAATGTCTAGCCTTCAAAGGAGAAGACCTCAAGCTCGTATACCCACAACTCCTTCCAAATACCAAGCTTGTTAGGGAGCTCAACACCAAAATCTCTACAAATGTACCTTCAAGACACGAATTTTCAGCCTTGTTTTTGAGCTTCAAATCTGAAAATCCAGCAATGTTTTGAGAGAGTTCTTGCTTAAGCTTGTAAGAGAGAAAGTGTGAATTGATGGAAGAGTGTAAGAGAGGTGAAAGTCTTGCAAAAACCAAGACAAAAAGGATGGTCCCAATACCCCAAGGGGCGGCCGAATTGGCCTTTAAAAAATGGGCCCCCCCCATTTTAGTTTTATAAAAATGTTACACTCTTAGCCTTTAATTTTATAAAATTAAAACCCGTTTTAATTTTATAACAATAACACACTTTTATTTGTTATTATTTAACCAACTTAAATAATGAAACAAACAATTTCTTATAAACAAATTATCCACATAATGTTGTTCTTTTACAAAAGCAACCTTTTAGAAAAACCCATTTTCTAAATTGGTGTCGGTATTTATTTGTTTGATCTTATCACCAAATAAATATAAATTGGTGTTTGTATAGCTTGTTAATAGGTATGGCCCGGACTTGGATCATACCGTACTAACCACATCAATATTGTATGTGTCTTGGGCATATAAGGTCCAACACAAATAAAGGCTATTAGGTGTCATGTTGGTCATTTGCGATACTAATGAGCCAAACCAAGACGTCTAACATTAAGTTTTGCTCAAAATTTGAATTTGAATGAAAAATAGTTTGTCATGCGAATGGACACCCTAATGAACTTCAATCGCACGACTGATATGGGCGAATGGTTCAATTGTACGACTGAATCATGCATATGAGTTCAGCCTTGTTTTTGAGCTTTAATCCGAAAATTCAGCCTTGTTTTTGAGCTTTAATCCGAAAATTCAGCCTTGTTTTTGAGCTTTAATCCGAAAATTCAGCCTTGTTTTTGAGAGAGTTCTTGCTTGAGTGTTGTAAGAGAAAGTGTGAATTGATGGAAGAGTGCTAGAGGAGTAAAAGTCTTGCAAAGACCAAGACAAAATGGGGTCCCAATGCCCCAAGGGGCGGCCGAAATTTTATCTTCAAAATGGGTTCCTCCCATTTTAGTTTTATAAAAATGTTACACTCTTAGTCCTTAATTTTATAAAATTAAAACCTCTTTTAATTTTATAACAATAACAAACTTTTATTTGTTATTATTTAACCAATTTAAATAACAAACAAATAATATCTCATGAACAAATTATCCATATAATGTTGTTCTTTTACAAAAGCAAAGTTTTAGAAAACCAATTTTTAGATTGGTGTCAATATTTATTTTTATGATCTCATCAACAAATAAATATGTATTGGTGTTTGTATAGCTTGTTATTGGGTATGACCCAACTTAGATCATAACATAGTAACCACATCAATCTTATATGTGTCTTGGGTATATAAGATCAAACAAATTCTTCCTCCATTGCTTCAATCCAGCTATTGTCTTGAAGAGCCTCTTTGATGTTTTTGGGTATTGTTTGACAAAGAAAGCATGAGAACAAACAGATGTTTGCAATACTTGACTTGCTTCTTATCACCCTTTCATTAAGTTCACCAATAATGCTTTCTACTATATGATTCTTGTGAATTCTAGTGGTTGGAATTGGGTCACGAGCAATGTCTACGTCAAGATTGGAGACATTCAGATCATCTTGGTGAGAGGCACCTTCATCTTGTACTGTTGGGGGGTTATGAAGATAATCTAAATTTGTTTTAGTGACTGCTTCAGCATCAACAGCACTTTGATTGCTTCCATCATTTGAGGTTCTTTCTGTTTTAACTAGAGGTGTAGCTTGATTTTTATTTCTAACTTTAGTTGATGGGTATTCTGAAGGTGATGGTACCACGCTGGGACCAGCTACAATTGAAACACTTTGATCTTAAGATGATTGTCTGACAAGATCAGCTTGAAGTGGAACATCTTCATTCAGTTGCTTAGTAGAGGTAGGAGGAATCATTGGAAAGTCATATCTTCTTTCGACAACTGAAGAAGATTCAATGGAATGTAGTTTTCCAGCATTAGACAAGTGAAATTGATGAAAAGATTTTGTAAATGAGTTAATATCAAACAACCAATCGATACCATTTGTAGATTTGGAAAATGAATGTTCCTTGAATTGAACATTTGTTGATTCATCAATAATATTTAATCTAGGATTAAACACTCTCTAAGTCTTTGAAACATAAGAATAACCTACATAGAATCCTTCATTAGACTTCGATGAAAATTTTCCCAAATAGTCTCGGGTATTTATATTGAGACTGGACTACCAAATGACTTGAAAAATCCAATAAATGGTTTTGTGTGAAAAATAAGTTCATATGGAGTCTTGTTTCTTTCTTTTACAATCAGGGTTCTATTTTGCACAAAGCACGACGTCTTTACTACTTCTGCCCAAAAGGTTATTGGCAATTTAGCATCGATTAGCATTATTCTTGCTGCTTCAATCAGTGTTCTATTTTCTCCATTTAGCTACCCCATTTTGTTGAGCAGTTTTAGCTGCACTGAATTGATGAGCAATGCCTTTGGTTGCATAAAATGAACTCGTGTCTTCATTCTTAAAGTTCAGTTCCATTATCATTTCTAATTGTTTTGACCTTATGATCAAGTTGATTTTCAATTTTTGTGATAAGATTATTATTTGGGACACTTTGTTTTTATGAAGTAAAAAAGAAAACCCATGTAAATCTTAAAAAATTATCAATGATCACCAAACAATACTATTTCTTTCTAATACTCATAACATGAGTTGGACCAAAAAGATCCATATGAAGAAGTTTCAATGGAGTATTGTTTTTATTTACAAGCTTTGGTTTGTAGGAAGACTTATGTTATTTCCTTTTGAGACACATAGAACAGAGATCAATGAAGTTAAATTTCTTTTGAGGTTAACCAATGACATGGTTTCCCTTGACCAGTCTGTTCATATTTTTGAAATTGGTGTGTCCCAAACATCTGTGCTACAGCTGTGACTCATCAAAGGATGCTTTTGAAAGAAGACATGTTTCTTCTTTTGGAATGGTAGAATTAACATTTAAGACATATGTGTTATTCTTCCATTGGGTCTTCAAGACAACCCATTCTTTAGAAATTTGAAATCCTGCTTTCAGAATGTAGCAATGTGTGTCAGTGAAGTGAGTTGAATATTTCTTGTCACAGATCTAAGACACGCTAAGAAGATTGAAATTCAATTCTTCACTGTAGTTCACTCTATCAAAGCTTAGCATCCCATTTGTCACAAAACCTTCACGAGTAATTATTCCACCTTGTGAATCTCCTTCGAATGCAACAGTAGTGCTTTGTATATGTTTGAAGTCATGAAAAAGGGAACGATCTCCAGTCATGTGCCTGGAGCATCCACTGTTCACATAGCATAAGCTGTTGGACCTATATGAATACCCTGCAAGCACAATAAAAAAACTAATTAGAATATGGAACCCAAGCCATGATGGTCTTGGGTTTCCCGCTCCTATCCATGATGGTGACCTCCTGGTACATTCCTTTATATTGTGATTTAGAGAGAGGTGCTCTAAGAGATTTCTGATGATATTTTGATTGTTTCATCTCATCAACATCAATAGAAGAGTCAGAGGAATATTAAACATTTGGTCGCTATTTCTTTGAAGAAATCTGACCCGTTTTTATTATCAAACATCATTTTTTGATTGGGAAGATCATATATTTGCTCGATGTTATGATATTTGTTTCTTTGATTCTTCCTCAACTCTTTAATATTACTCATGTCATTATCTGATCTAGACATCCTAGATTGATTATTGTGAAAATGACTTCTGACTATGCGTTTCACAGATGATTTCGGTGAGATAGGTTTGTTTTGGGAAATTCTCAACCCCTTTTGCTTGAAGTAATAATCAGATGTATTGTGATTGTTCATATCACAAAGTGAACAAAATTTATTGAAATAGCAGTTTCATTATAATAGTAATCAGATAGGTTTGTTGAAATAGCAGTTTCACTAGAAACACATAAAAGTCAGCATTGCTAAATGAGTTCTAGTTTTAAAATAAAATATACTTTACTTCCTTTCAAAACCATTCTTTACGTTCTTTCGTTATCAAGCATTATATGTACACATAGATAATATCATTATTATCTTCATAACTCGTTCGTTAACTTTCATTCTTTCATAATTCATCAATATCATTCACTTTCATTCATAATCTTTCTTACTTATCTTTTTTACGATCATTACTTCCAATGACATGTATAATACCGCGAACATTATGCACGAAGCTAGTTACTGGGCCTGAGGTCTATCAAAGAACTCGAACATTCTACACGAAGCTGACTCCAGTACCTAGGGCAAGTACATTCATCACTATCATTTCTCTTTCATTCAGACCAGTGCCATATGCTATACCCCGAACATTGCTCACAAAGCTGGTTACTGGGCCTGAGGTCTATCAAAGACCTCGAACATTATGCATGAAGCCGACTCTAGTACCTACGACAACCGGCAAGGATCCCATACATATGGTCAATCGCAAGGATTAGACCCTTGTGTTCATCCATCCGGGGAAGCTAACCCACACACAATTGAGCTAACACGCTTCGTTGGGTGTGAACCTCCTTTCGATGCTTGCAAGACTCTCTTACTTTCATTCATTAATGCATGCATACTTTGTTACATTCCTCTTTTAATTATCTTCCACTTTACGTTACATAATATTTTTAATTTCATTCATAAGCATTCAACGTAAAGCCATGGAAAATAAACATGCATAACAAGGAACAATAACATAACCATACAAAACATCACCATACAAGGCACCATCATACATGACAAAACAATCATCATACATGCCATATCATACCCTCTAGACTTAGGTTAATTAATGAAAATTACACATAAATCATAAAAATTACTCAAACAAAGTAAAATATATATTGTTAACATAAAATATATTTATTACAATAAAACTCCTAGTCATCCAAATGTTTAACATCTTGTCTCGGTTCTTCGTCTCGAACATGTCGTGTTTGACTTTTGCATTGACTTTGACCGCGATGTTGACTATTGTTGACTTTGACTGTGTTGATAATATAGACTATCTTGTATAGCTCCAACAATACTCCCCCTTAGTCTATCAATATCAACGTCTTTAACCGAAATCAGCACCGAGAAGTCAAAAGTAGAAGGATCTTCACTTTGAATCTTTCTGAATCTGATGAGAAACATTATTGATCTCATAAGCTCCCCCTATTTATATGCTTCCCCTTTTTGATTGCATCCTTTATGAGGATATTGGAACAGTTTTCTTGAACGTCTAATCTTGACTGCTTTAGAAGATGTAGGAGGAGGATTCCTTGCTTGGTATCTTCTACAAACTTGAGGAACAGATTCTTTGATGAGGTACACTGCACAACTAATGATGTGCCATCACTTACAACAGAACTCTAAAACACATTCACAAACACAATCTTGACATTTCTAATTAGATCATTTCATTTTAACAAAATAAACTTGTGTTTATCGTGTGGAAAACAAGCGAACTTGTGTTCGTTTGTGCGCAATTTCTATGAAATGCATGAAAAATGTAAAATTGTAACAACATAATATGGAAGACCTAAAAGAATTTTAAAATGAAAATTTTTTTATTATATATATTTATTATAATTTTTTAATTTTATATATCTATTTTTTAATTTTATATATATATATTTTTATTTACCGAGAACTGAATCGATCATGAGATCACATCCTCAATATATACTTTAGCACAAAGATGAATCTAATCATCGATAAGCAATGAGATCACACTAATAACTGAATCTAATCACAGTCTTTGATTGATTTTGAAATTCTCAAACAAATGAATAACGATTGCTGATATGTTTGTCGACTTAAACCCATGCCCTAACTTTTTCAACAAGTAACAGATGATTCGTTAAGGTTCGATTAAATACTTTAGAATGCTAGGATCCCACAGTCACTTGGGAAAAACCCTCACCCAACCTCAGAATTTATTGAATTTTGTTACGATCCTTATAAAACAAGGCTTGTGCATTAGTGTCTAAGTGATTATCAATAGAATATTGCATTCTATGATGGATTCATCCTTTAGATGATTTGACACAACTTAGACCAAAATGGTGAGAGCTCTAGGTCTATACTCACGTATAACAAAGGAGATAACCATTTAATCATGTATCGATGAGAGCTCCAGGTCAGTACTATCATACAACAAAGGAGATCATCACTCCAGGTCAGTACTTTCGTACAATTAGCACAAACACACGACACATAAATACACCAAACATGGCTCAATGATATGGCTTATGTGATTTTATCATGGTCGGTGAAAGATCAATTCTCAATCCAATTTTTGTTGGGACTCAGTTTTCGTGCAGGCCAAAATGATTGTATAAATCCAGACATCCTTAAGCATGATGTTTAATTTAAATCATTTATTGTTATCTACTTTATTTATCAGGCTGAGTATCATTAAAGAATCTATTAGTTTTTCTATTATTTGCATTTTACAAAAATGTAAATGAGATAACAACTTTAGTTACTATCATTTCTCATTTTAATCTCACATCATCCAAAAACAAGCATATCAAGAAGATTTACAATCATTTCCCCATCATCTCAAATAAAGTTTCCAGTTCTCTTCTCATTTTTATTTACTATACTCTCCCCCTAAATTTTTATTTTTGCAAACCTATATTTTTATTTATTTTTTTAATCTTTTTATTTTTTATAAAACTGTAAAAAATAAAAATTTATCAAAGAATGTCTTTCAAACTACATTGATATGAATTTAAGAAATGAATTCTCAAGAAATATGTAGTGATTGTGAAGTGAGAACTGTGATTGAGCAGATAAGAATTCAGATTGTGGATAAAATACCATGACTGTAACTTGTTTATACCGCCTCAAATTGAATTAGGAACAATCTCTATCAGTAAACCGAATTACTAACAGCCCTCCTGAATTGTTCCTGTACTCATTAACAAATTAGTTAGAAAGGGGAAACCAGGTCATAGTAGTCCTGAAAGTTCCTTTTTCATCAATATACCAAACCTGCTTCTGCACACCACCTTTTAAACAATTGGAAATATTTGTATTCTTCTTTTTAATTTTCCAAATTCATTTCGGTTCAATTACTTTAGATTTGAATGAATTAAATTTGGAAATCATTTTCTGTTTAAGACCGGAAGGAAAAGAATTTGGTTTTAAACCTTTGGTCATTTTCATCTTTGAATCATGTGAAACTGACTTCACATGAAAAGGTTTGGATGGAGGGTTTTTCAACCAACCATTCAAAGATGTGTGCTTTTTACGTCTTGATCTAGAGAAGAAAACTGTGTTGCCTATACTGATTGCACCATTCTTTGTAGACTTACATTCGGAGAAGCAATTCGTTTTGCCTTTACCATTCGAAGCAAGTCTTTGAGGGCACTTTTAGGGTTTTGATTTTTTGTAGTCCCGTGTTATGCAGGTGGGGATGAGGATTGCTTTGAGCTTGTAGCAGATTCTTGTTTGTTATGAAGTTTCCTATGCTAAATAGGGAATGAGATCTTCACTAACTGAGTGGGTTGTTTTGCAATTGGAGAAGAGATCCGTATTGATCTTGATTCAGCTTGTGGAAGCTTTTGAGACTTGACAATGTTAGGTGATATCTTAATCTTTGAAAAACCAACACTGTCCTCTTTGTTTGATTCATCATCTGAGCTTATCCAGTCTCGTATACACAAAGCTGCTTCCAATGGATCTTGATTGACAGGAGTGGGATGTGTTGTTGTTGTTAGAACTATATGATTAGGTGGTTCCTGATTTATCTCTTCTTTCACAATCTTGACAGGCTCAAAAGTAGGAATTTCACCTGCTTTAAACTTAGCAAAGAAGTTAGAGGAAATAGTAGATATAGATTTACAAACAACCGGGACTGAAAAATTGTTAGCTTGATTGTCAGCATTCAGTTTATTGTATCCCATACCAGTTGTAGAATCATAATCATCTCGCACCTCATTAAGATTGACACCCATCAAACCTACATGCCGGCTATTAATAGGTTGTTCAAACAAATCATTTTTAGGATGAGGTCTGGGGATTGGTGAAAAACACAAAGTAGAAGGGGGTGGAATTGAATTAAATACAGTTTTACCATCAGATTTATATCCAATCCCATGTTTTACCCATGCCCCTTGTTGTTTAGAATTAATCTCATCCTTTTTCATTTGTGAAAGGGTCCATTTATCAAGCTTTGTTTGAAGCTTTATCATTTCAAATTGAGCTAAATTAACCCTTTCTCTTACAATATTAATTTCAACGTTACGCTCCAAAATGGTTCTTCTTAAAAGATCATTTTCAGCCAATGCTTCATTAAGTTTTCTTGAAAAAGCAATTTCATTATTCTTTAACACCTTATTGATTATTTTTAATTCTTTTTTCAATTTCTAATAACACTTTGTTTGCCTTTTAAGTCCCAAATAATCGGATTCAGCATGAAGAAGAACACATATCCTAAACAGTCTCATAAGGAAGACCCATGGTAGTTCGTTCCGCAGCTAAACTCTTTTCAAAGTTGCAAACCCTTGTGATTTCTTGTTGTTCCTCTTCTTTGACCTTCAGCATCTCATCAGCCTCAGATTCTCAAAGCTTCACAGTTCTCTTCAACAGTTTCTCTGAATTCAAAATTTAAATTCGAATCAGTTCTTAATAAATTCAACTTTTCAATCATCTCTGTTTTGTAATCAAGTATTCTTGCTACACAAGAAATAAGATCAGTATTAAGTGCATTGGTTTGACGTGGGAACACGGCTTGTTGAATTTTGTTTCTTTGGATATCTAACTAGAGAGATTTTAGTCTGTTGATCATATCCATAAGTTTTGTGTCGATATAACCTCTTTCTTGCTTTAGCTTTTTAACTTGATGATTCCATCCAGACGGAAGAGAGTCGAGAAGTTTGTGAATCTGTTCATGATTACTGAGATCTGGAACATGCTTCTTTAGATTATTTTCAACCTTTGAGAATCGATCAATCAAATCTGGCAATTTTTCTCTCTTCATTGCTATAAAAGAGTCAAACCGGCTTTGTGCCGTTATGAGATTATCTGATTTAAAATCTTCTGAAGATGACATTTTATTAAAAACTATAAACAACTAAATGCCCCAAAAATATTATTCCCAAAATTTTTAGAATACTTCTCCCTCAGGAAAAATATTATTTTTAAATGTCATGCTAGAAAATCTTAGCAACTGGGGTCAACCTCCTAGGTCAGTTTGTTTTTTTTAGAAATCTTTTAAAATCGTTGAATATTTTTTTATTAGTTTGAAATCAATTAATCCCAACTAAGGGAAAAAAGTCATCGTTGACATTCTAGTTTCGCTAAAGAAATGATAATTTTGCCGAATGTAAGGCCCCCATTCCAGGGACGCTTACAGCTCGTAAATCATTGCGCATAAACATATAACTTACATTTAATCATTCATAAAACATTGCAGCTGAAATATAAAAATATTTTTTCATATCTTTACAAATGCTTTTGCAAGTTAATACAAGCATTCATTTCAAAACATCATTCCTTCGCATTACAATGCAAAACCATTAACAAAAGAATGCCATCCAAATGCCGAGTAGCCGCCCAATGCCATCCTCAGCAATCATTTCCTGCCAACTGGAAACACATAAAAGTCAGCGTTGCTGACTGAGTTCTAGTTTTATAATAAAAATATACTTTTCTTTCGTTAAAACCGTTCTGTACTTTCATGCGATCATACATCATACGTACACATAGATAATATCATTATTATCTTCATCATTCATTCATTCATCATTACATCTTTTCTTTTCATCAAAACCATGAACTTTACCCTTCATGCTCATGGTATTGGGCCTAAGCCTATCATAGACCTTAATTCATGGGTGCACAACACCTCTGGCCTTAGTACTTTCTAAGCAAGAAATAATGGTTCCATACAAATGGTCAATCACAAAGAAAGACCCCAATGTGCATCCTCACGGGGTAGCGAACCGCACACCGTTGGGCTAACACCTTTTAATGGCGTGTTCTGACATACAAAGCTTGCAAGACTTTCATTACTTTCATTATTATTAATGCATGCATTCATCATGTTCCACTTTTCTTTATCTTTCACTTTACGTTACGCAATACTTTCATTTCATTTATTAACATTCATCGTAAAGCCACAAAAAGATAAGCGTACATCATAATAAGGAAAATCAACATACACAATCATCATTGTCATATAGGGCAACATCATACATACAAAACATACATCATGCATAAACATGCAACATCATCATCACCATCATCAATATCATGCCCAACATAATCTCTAAGGCCTCATCAGTCATCTTACATGAACTTACGGGAACTTCCACGTCAAAACTTACATATGCACTTTCCCCCGAAAGTCAGTACATAAACTACGTTTTCCTCGGGTACACCAACCCTACTTGGGCGTATGGGCACCCTTCAGTCGCATGGCCTCCAGGCGACTGAACATCATACGAATAGACCAATGTGGATGAACACCTATGTGAATGAACACCTAATCATGCGAATGGACCTCATGCGAATGAAATCCTATGTGAATGAAACTGATGCGGATGAGTGCCTATGCGAATGAACCTTCAGTCGCATGATCCCATGCGACAGGCCCTGAGTCGCACGAATGAACCCTAAGTCATATGAATGGACCCTCAATCATCTGAATGAACCTGAATCGCCCCTCATTCGGCTGTATGGCCTCCATTCGGTCGCATAGCCCTAGCAGGTGCAGAATGAAGTTCATCCCAAACCCAATCTGCTATTTTCTATCTCCAAGCTCATCCAAACCCACTCTAAGCCCAAATCAACCATCTTAAAGCTAAGGAATGCATGCCACAACACCATTCAAGCACACACAAGCCCGAAAAGAAACTCAAAACGCATCACAAGCAAGCACATACAAATGGGTCAAACACACACATACAAAACGGGTTTTCAGATGTTTTCCAGCCCCAAAATCAACCAAAAATATTTAAAAGAGGGGTCCTTGAACTCACACAAACAACACCAAGAAGTAGAGCTTCGTTTAGACCCGCTACACGACGATTTTGCATGCTTGAATCTACACGAGCCAACCTTTTTTTCTCTTTTCTCCCTTTCTTCCTCTCCTCTCTTTTCTTTGCTGAAATTTGGGTGTGGGGAGAGGGTAAGAGCTGCCCTCTCCCTTTAAATACCCTCCACTCACTCGACTTTCTTTCGTTGGCGGGTTTGGTCCCCCGACTTTGGACTTTATTTCTTTTTCTTCTTTTGTTGGCTTCAAAGAAAATATCCAAGTGTTACACCGAAATTGTAGTTTTGCAGTAAAATCTAGCTTCGCTGAGTCGACAGTAGTTTCACTGGAAATTTCGATAGCAGTTTCGCTAGCCAAATGCTTTAGACTGCTTAGTTTCACTGACAATTTCGCACAAAATAAGATTGAACTTTCTATCAAATATACATTCGACAACAACTTCGCTTGTACTATGCACACAAGCACTTTTGAAATTTCGATCAAGATCATTGCTTTTGCTCAGATGCTGAAATTAACAACAGAGTGTAAAACACTTGTAGTTTAGCTGAAAGAACATGTGGTTTCGCTGGATAAATTAGTAATTTCGCTGGACGAAGCTGAAATGCTTTTTCAACACGAAATCAATCTGAAATCTTCAAAACTCAATGGTTTTGAGATCTAATGATTAACAGAGCTTCCCCAACCAAAAACAAACAAAATTCAAGCAAATTCCATATCAAATACAGTCGAATTTGATCTAAAATTGATGAAACTTGATATTAAACAAAAACAACCAAAACATCAACATCTCTCTCTAAAAATCTTCAAATCTTTAGTGAATTTGATCCAAACTGGCTCTGATTCCAAATTGTTAGTCCAGGATGAAAAGACTTGAATCATGATGATTATAGAAAAAAATATGATAATCACAATCAAAACCCCTTTGAACTTCAATTAGATTGCTAATAATGTGTTTACTAGTAATCCCTCCATCTATTGGCCATACAACCATTAACCAACACTAATAACAATTAACCTATTTCTAGTCTAGACTAATATTCACTAATTGCACTTAACCCCTTAAGCTTAGGCTAATTAATGAAAATTATATATAAATTATAAAAATGACTCAAACAAAGTAAAATATATTTTGTTCACAAAAAATATAATTATTACAATAAAACTCCTAGCCACCTAAATCTTCAACGTCTCATCTCTATTTTTCTGTACATACATGTGTACCTAGTTTTGGAGCTTAATGTAAAATGTCTTTCATGTCTTACATATATGTAATTGAATGGGTATGAATGAAATACAAAGTGTGGTTGATGCTTATAATGTTTAATATTTCATTGTTTATTGTGTGATAACATATAGTGAACTAAATATATGGGTTTGTGGTTGTTGTACATGATTCTTAGTCAAAAGTGATTCAGAAACATGTTCAAACTTAATCGTGTGAAGTTCTCATTCTAATGGACCATACACATGAATACTTCATTCTAATGGACCAGTCGCACGATTGAACCAGGAGTCTGGATCAGTTGCATGATTGAGACATGAGATTGGCTCAGTCGCACGACTGAACATTCAGACGTGCGTATGAAACAATCGCATGATCCAGACGCATGACTGAACCATGCTAATGGTTCAGTCGTACGATTGACAAACCCTAACCTATAAGTACCACTTAATTAGTGGAAAAACCTAACAATTCGAATACCTATGCACCAAATCATACCCTAGCCATCCAAAGACTCAAGAGACCTGTTCTAAGTTCATAGATCACAGTTGATCATGTTCTAATCATTCGCAACGTTTCATTAATCGTGAGATTGATCTGAACTTTGTTCTCCCTGATTGGATCACCAATCAAATAGGATTCCACACTATTTGTGTTGGTATACACGCAAAATCAGTTAGTACTCCGTACGAAAACGGCCCTAACAAGTGGTATCAGAGCATTGGCTCTTGATTTTGGGGTGATTCAATCATTTTCGGTGTAAATCTCGTGTTTTTCATTAAAAAACCCCAACTTTTTTAGTGTCTGCAGATCCAAAAGTTCACGTTTTTTGGCTTACGACAGATTAGGGTTTGTGAAAATCGTAATTTTGAGTCAAAATACCTAAAATCTTTGAGTTTTCAAATCCAGCAACCTCAGTCGCACGATTGGCTTTATCGCACGACTGAACTCAATCGCACCTCCCATATGCATGATTAAACTCAGTTGCCCATCCATTCGTATGACTGAACACCTCATTCACATTTTTCATCCGCACTTGTTTAATCGCACGATTGACTCATCTGCATTGGTTCAATCGCACCATTGATTCATCCGCATTAGTCCATCCGCACGATTGACCCAATCGCATCTCTGCATTCACTCCAGTGAAATAGTTTTGTTCTAACTCTCAAAGTTTAAAGAAATGGAAGATCAGTACTCGGTGTTCACTACGGGTAGGGACTCGCGTATCCAGAACTTGTTACTTCAGGAAAATGAGATTGGGAATCACAATAAGCCGCCTAAGCTTATCACGTTAGATGATTACACACAATGGAAGCAAAGGTTCGAGATTTACCTAAATGGTGTTGATCCCAATCTGTGGGAATCAATAAAGACTGGTTATAGTATGCTGGTTGGTGCTGATGGCGTCAAACTTAATCTAGCAGGCATGACTGATAGCAAGCAGGTGAAGTACAATGCTGAGAAGAAAGTCTATGCTCTGTTGACTCAGTCGATACCTAAGGATATATTCCAACTATTTTTTGAGAATAAACAGGCAAAGAAATTATGGGAGGCTCTAGAAAAACGATACGACCGGAATGCATCATTAAAAGCCCTAAAGGCTAAGGCCTTGAAGAAAGAGTTTGATAACTTCTCGTCGATGGGTCAAGAGAGCTTGGATGATGTCATAGACCGATTCTACAATTTAATAAGTGAATTGCACACTCATGGGGTTGCAACATCAATGGAAGATAAGGTATTAAGCTTTGCAGATGGACTACCAGAGAAGGACTCGTTTGTGTCTAATTTGAGACAGAACAATTTACTAGCAAAATTAGACATAAGCGACTTCATCCTGAAACTAAGGGAGGAGAACTGAGGATGAAGTACAGGTTTCAGAAAGGATCTTACGATCAAAACCCGTCTCTGTACAATTCTACTCCCACCTCAAAAACCTCACAAGCACCACTTCAAACTGCATTTGTGTCAAGTTCAGCAGCTCCTCCGTAACCCACTACTTCAGGATCTGAAACGTCAGGGTCATCTAGCACCCAATTTATTGTACCTGAAGCAAACACAACGAAGTTAAGACCATGAATGTGGGAAATATCACTGTGGAGGTTGCAAAGGAACATATGGACTCTTAGCTGCTGTTGTTCATTCTTATGATGGTCTAGTTGCAGGAAAGATCGGATATTGCCATCTGCCTGATCAGGACTGTGAGCAGGTGGACGGGAATGAATTGGAAAGAATGGACATTATGGTGGAGATACTGGCCCCACCAAACCTAGGGCCACTTCCACAGATGTTACACCTCCACTACCCACCCACGGAGGAGCTGAGACGGCATGATCCCATCAGGACTTCCATCCTGATGAGGAGGAGGAGTCTGATGAGGAGCCGTTAGTTCAGACGGTGGGCAGCAGGGTGGTTGCCACCGAGCGAGGGATTAGGGTGGTAGGTGGATGCCAGGGTAAGTCTAGGGAGGCTGCTACTAATCTATCTTACACCCCAGACCACCCATCAGCCAAGGGGGACCATCCTCCTGAAGGGATCAAGGAAAAAGAGGATGGCTTAGCCGTACGGGATGAAGGGAAAGAGGAGGAGGATTACATTGATCACCACCACTACCTCTTCCACAGCCACCACTACCACTACCATACCTCCCACTACCACTATCGTACCTCCTACTACCACACCACCCACCATTACTACCACACCTCCACCCTCCACTACTACAACCAAACCTCCACCAGCTACACCTATACCAATACCCATCTTTACCACAGCTACCACCACTAAACCACCCATCAAGCTAGGTCTTCATCTCAGGTCCCACTGAGTTTCGGATCCTCTCTGCCCTCCATTGGGTTAGAGGAGCAGCTGGCCAATCTAAACTAGATTGTGCTTAAGCTGCTTGCTACTGATGATCAGCGAACTACATAGCTAAACCAGCTGATGGAGCTTAATGTTGCTCAGGCTCAGCAGATAGCATCTCAGAGTCAGTAGATTGCTGAGCTTTGTGAGCTGCAGACTTCTTCAGTACAGAGGATAGAGGATCTTGATACGAAGAAAAAGAAGCTGATGCTACGACTCAAAGGCTCCAAAGATGAGCCCCTCAAGATCAGAGAAGGAGATGATGATGGCGATGATGATGATGATAAGGAGGATGAGGATGAAGATGATGAGACTGATGAAGAAGGTGATGGAGATGAAAGAGATGAGAAGGGCGGAGATAAGGATGAAAGAGATGATGCTGCTGCATGAGCATCCACATAGGTTGGAGAGTGACGGTCAAAGAAGGCTCAGGATCAGGGTGCCTTATCCTCAGCCCCTCCGGCTAACATGGCTGCTCTCCAGGGCAAAAGTAATGATTAGATATTTATTTATTCGAAGCTTTGTACTTGAATAATGTATTAAAATTTTGTACTTAATGTTATATATATATATATATATATTTAATTTTTAAGTGTTATGATTAATTAACTAATGATTGAAATGTTACATGTTTAAATCTAGCAGATCAAACATCTCAGCAAGACGAGTATGATGTTGCTCCCCTACAACAGATCAAGTCGCAATTAATAATGATTCTTAATCTACAAGGGAGAGTTAGGAGGTCTGTAAGCTATACACCTAAAGAAGGAGAAATCAATCATGACCTTACTGATGAGCAGCTTGCTAAGATGTTCAGGTTAAACCCAAACGAGATTGTCAAGGATGCGGGTACTTTTAAGGTTACAAGTGATGATGAGCTCAACGACATAGATGAGATCGAGATAGAGGATGTCATTACAGACCACTATCTTCAATCCATGTAATGTCAAGACTTGATCAGATGGAGAAGGAGACGGAGAAGGAGACGGAGAAGAATGAGGGAAATGTAGTCCCCTACTTGGGTGATACTCTCGACAGTGATACATTTGACAAGCTGGATCAGATGGAGAAGGAGACGGAGAAGAATGAGGGTGTAACGTTTCGTAGTTTTCATTTACTTTTTTTATTGTAATCCTCCTCTTTCTTCAATCCATGTAATGTCAAGACTTGATCATAGTGGAAATATTTATTTTATATTATTTTTGTTCATTATATGCTTGTCTACCAATTAAACAATTACGAATACGCATTTTAATGCAAAACCAAGCAATTTATCGAGACTTATTTTTTTTGAATAATTATTTGTAAGGTTTCTTTTATGGTTCATATGTTTAAATACCCAAAATATATTTAATCATTATTTATGATGGAAATTGATAAATAACATAAGTTGAAGGGTTAAATATGAAAGTATTGAATTTACTTCCACTTATCTCCCCAACTACTTTCATTAATGTCCAACCATAATTTCTATCTATAAAGACTAACTCAAATCATTCTCTAATGACTTTCATCACTCTAAACTCTGTCTAAACTCTCTCAATACATCCAAGAACTTCATCTTTTTAGCAAGAAATATTCAAGAACAACTTGTGAGTTTTAATTATTTATTTATTTATATATTTATACTTTCTTACTTTCTTCTTCATTTTCTCTACCACTTGGAATAACCTCTAGGACACAACCACTTAGTCACCAAGGTGACACAAGTATGGTAACCCCCATTTCGAGGTCCAAGTTGGAAATATATACTTGATTCTTTCATACATGTTTTCTTGTTTTATTTTTAACATTTTACATACTAAACCAAGTTACCAACAACTTCAATGTTGGAAGGCTTGTGTTGAAGTTATATTTCTGAAATTTTAAGTCTTTTACACTCCATTCCTTCATCTTTACAAAATGCTAAGTGATCTACAAATCAAGAAGTGGATGAAACCAAACCGAGCCTCCAACCAATGTTGAAAGGCTTGTGCTATGGTATGAAATGGTGATGTTGAACCTTGGTTCTACAACTAATTTATCCACCATACCCCACTTGAACACTTAGTCAAACTAGTCAATTTACTTTAGTATTTTTATTTATATACTCGTGACCATCCAAATCACCCTTATGTGGAGATTTTGTGCGATGGTGACAATCTTGAGGTTTGTGGATATCCCTACCACTAATACATGACCTATATGAATATAACACTTGAGGTTTGTGGATTACCCTACCTCTAATGCATGACTTATATTTATATCTACATAATACTTAGTCAAAACCAAACCATAATATCAATCAACCATGGTTGAATGTTATGTGTTAAGGTAGACATTATACTAATCTTATGATTCCTTATTTTGGACTTCCAATGAGTGACTAAAACTCATAAAGAACACACACAATACATGGTGTCCAAATAAGTGTCTAAGTAGTATATACTTTCATTTACTCTCGTATTTGTAATTATTGTATACTTTCCATTGTTAAAATCTCGAACTTTGAATTCTAAACTTACACACTTTCATTTACCTTTTAGGGTGACTTTGGTGAATCATTTAAACTCAATTATCTATTCTTGTGGATTCTAATCACCAAACCGTGAGTCATACGTCACCTATTTTGTTTTAACACTATTTGGGTTGCAACATGTATCAATTATCAAATTCACTCAATTATTCATTCAATCAAAATCATTATAAAACACAATTCATACAAACATGCTTAGTTGTTATACTATTTGTGAATACATTCTAGAATACATTATCTTGCAAGCAATCTAAACCTCCCTTAACATGTATAGCGCTATAGGACTAGCACAGCCGCCCTATTATGATGGGTCTATGTTAAGTTATTCAGTATTTACCATCTTGGTCATTTTTAATGCTAAGATTACGCTAGTGGACACATTGGTTTGATTATCGGCTTTGCATCCTAGCAATGTACAAACTTTAGTATACTTTACTCATGTTGAATTGAGAATTATTCACTATTATACTATGTATTCAAACTTGTATGCTCACCAACATATTCATATGGTGACCTTTATTTTATACATGTTGCAGGAAATGCTTGAAGTTTTATCAAGAAACTCAATTAGGTGGACTTAGAAACACACCAAATCTACTATTTTGTTATGCTTGTTTTAAACTTGTATTTCTCAAAATTTTTGTATGTTTATTTGAAGCATTGTAATGTTATATTGATTAATAGAAATGAAATTAATCTTAATTTATTGTCACTTTAGTTCTATGATGTCTTTGAAAATCAATCACTTCTCGTGCCCCGATGTTTCCGCCATCGGTTGGGGTGTGACAGATTGGTATTAGAGCCATAGTTATAGGGAATTAGGAAAACTTCTATGTTTTAACCTAGACTATGACTAAGGACTCCCATTAGTAATGCTTATGATTTGTTTGATTATCTTATGTTTATGCCAAAATAAAAAGAAAAAAAAACCCTCAAATCTACCTAATTTACTCTTGGCCAAAAAGAAATACACCTTTATTAAGGTGTAATCATGCAATGACGATACGAAGACACTCGTATTTTACAAATGAAACGACTTCACCGAAATAGGAGTGAATCCCTTACTTTGGTGATGTGTTTCAATCCACCATTCTTGTTTTTATGAAATTAAACCATTAAGATAGGAGTGATTTCCTTACCTTGATGGCAATTTCACTTATCTCACTCTTGTGGACCCTTGCCAACGAGTTAGGATTAAACTCCTTACATGATGGATAAGTACCAACCACGTTAGGGAACGACACCACCAAGTTAGGAGTAATATCCATATCATGGTGACTAGTTCCATTCTTTGATTTTCAATCTCACCAAATCTTGAGATTATGATTGACAACGACATGTAGTAACTGGAAGGGCGAATACCGTTACCCGACTTGTCGGCGAGAGTATTCCAACCCATTAAGCCAAATCATGATTCCCGAACTCAAAAGAACCTTGAACACTTTGGATTAGTCTTAGTTCCAAAACCGAACATTCCAAGCCTTAATCGAATTTCTTTTATGTTTGTATCTATTTTATACATTTATGTTTTATCCTTTTTCCTCTTGTCAAGATCGAATCATTCGACTCGCATTAATCTCTCGACCTCAGACGCTAATAATCAAGAACCAACAAAAACTTAAAACCTTTCATTATTGTTTAGTTAATTCTTTTGAGTGGTTATAATTCATTATGAGAACCGATTTGAAACCTCCTTGCTTAGGTGTTATGTTATAATGCTCTAAATATGCAAAAATTATTTTAAACACTATTGATCAAGTCTCATCATTCTTTTTAACCTATATTGTAGATGTCTTCCAAATCCCATAGAAGCTCCAAGCAAAGTTCCAATAAGAAAATGGTCGCTTTCATGGCTAAGCAAATGGCTCGAGTTATTCCCGATATTGTTAAACAAATCAATGCCACCCCTAGCCCAAACACTTCATTTGAATCCCGAAACCCTAGTCCAAAAACCTCAGCCTTTTCTTATAAGCACTTCAAGTCATGTGGCCCCGAACCTTTCACGGGTGAAGAGGGTGCCTCCAAGATGTTGGAATGGTTCGATAGCATCGAAGTCACTTTCATCAACAGTGAATGTCCCGACGAGCTTCGGACTCGTAGTGCCATCGGTGTCTTCACATTGAGAGCACTTGAATGGTGGAAAAGTGAAAGGAGTACTCGTGGTAATGAGGTCGTCTTCGCCTTACCACGGGAAGAAGTGAAGCAACTCATGATAGATGAGTTTTGCCCTCCTCATGAAATGCAAAGTCATGAAGAGGAATTCTGGAACCTCAAACAAGTTGAAGGTGACAACTTGACTTACACTTTTCGCTTTAAATAACTTAGTATCCTTGTCCCTCACTTGGTCAACAACACTGACCAAGCCATAGCCAGTACATAAAAGGCCTTCCCCCTATTATCCGTGACTCCGTCACCATAGTCGAACCATTCTCAGTTGAGCGAGCCATCCGTTGGCGGCTACCTTGTCCAACAACCAAGTGAGAGATAGATCTTTGTCTCTTAAAGGCTCCTTCAAAACTGCCCATCAAGCCATCTCTGAAATCCTAAGGAACCCAAGACACAAAAACACCATCCAAAAACACCTATCATGACAAGAAACGCAAGTTTCAATGCCATAACTATTCCATGACAACACCACCAACCAATATCCCATTAAATTGAACCAAGAACCACCCAAGAAAGCCTACACTGGTCCGTTTCCCAAATGTCTCAACTGCCAATACCACCATCCACCCACCTCTCAATGTCGTCAATGCACAACATGCAACAGTTATGGACATTTTTCCTTAACATGTGGAAATGGTGCAGAATTCATTTGGAACGTGAAGGTCAAGTCAAGATCAAATAACCACATCTTCTTCCGGAACCTTCCTCTAAATGAATTTCAGGATGGAATTCCATAAAGTAGAGGAGACTGTAGCGTTTCGTAGTTTTCATTTATTTTTTTTATTGTAATCCTCCTCTTTCTTCAATCCAAGTAATGTCAAGACTTGATCATAGTGGAAATATTTATTTTATATTATTTTTGTTCATTATATGCTTGTCTACCAATTAAACAATTACCAATACGCATTTTAATGCAAAACCAAGCAATTTATCGAGACTTATTTTTTTGAATAATTATTTATAAGGTTTCTTTTATAGTTTATATGTTTAAATACCCAAAATATATTTAATCATTATTTATGATGCAAATTGATAAATAACATAAGTTGAAGGATTAAATTTGAAATTATTGAATTTACTTCCACTCATCTCCCCAACTACTTTCATTAATGTCCAACCATAATTTCTATCTATAAATACTAACTCAAATCACTCTCTAATGAATTTCATCACTCTAAACTCTCTCAATCCATCCAAGAACTTCATCTTTTTAGCAAGTAATATACAAGAACACTTGTGAGTTTTAATTAATTAATTTATTTATTATATATTTATACTTTCTTACTTTCTTCTCATTTTCTCTACCACTTGGAATAACCTCTAGGACATAACCACTTAGTCATCAAGGTGACACAAGTTGGTAACCTCCACTTTGAGGTCCAAGTTGGAAATATTATACTTGATTCTTTCATACATGTTTTCTTGTTTTATTTTTAAACCTTTTACATACTAAACCAAGTCACCAACATTCAATGTTGGAAGCTTGTGTTGAAGTTATATTTCTAATTTTAAGTATTTTACACTCCATTCTTTCATCTTTACAAAACACTAAGTGATCTACAAATCAAGAAGTTGATGAAATCAAACTGAGCCTCCAACCAATGTTGAAAGGCTTGTTTATGGTATGAAATGGTGATGTTGAACCTTGGTTCTACAAGTAATTTATCCACCATACGCCACTTGAACACTTAGTCAAACTAGGCAATTTACTTTACTATTTTTATTTATATACTCATGACCATCCGAATCATTTAAACTCAATCATCTATTCTTGTGGATTCTAATCGCCAAACCATGAGTCATACTTCACCCATTTTGTTTTAAGACTATTCGGGCTGCAACATGTATCAATTATCAAATTCACTCAATTATTCATTCAATCAAAATCATTATTAAACTCAATTCATACAAATATGCTTAGTTGTTATACTATTTATGAATACATTCTAGAATACATTATCTTGCAAGCAATCTAAACCTCCCTTAACATGTATAGCGCTATAGGAGTAGCACATCCGCCCTATTATGATGGGTCTATGTTAAGTTATTCAGTATTTATGGTCTTGGTCATTTTTAATGCTAAGATTACGCTAGTGGACACTTTGGTTTAATTATCGGCTTTGCATGCTAGCAATGTACAAACTTTAGTATACTTTACTCATGTTGAATTGAGATTTATTCACTATTATACTATGTATTCAAACTTGTATGCTCACTAACATATTCATATGTTGTCCTATATTTTATACATGTTGTAGGAAATGCTTGAAGTTTTATCAAGAAACTCAATTAGGTGGACTTAGAAACACACCAAATCTACTATTTTGTTATGCTTGTTTTAAACTTGTATTTCTCAAAATTTTTATATGTTTATTTGAAGCATTTTAATGTTATGTTGATTAATAGAAATGAAATTTAATCTTAATTTATTGTCACTTTAGTTCTATGATGTCTTTGAACAATTTATCACTTCTCGCGCCCCGATGTTTCCGCCAACGGTTGGGGTGTGACAGAGGGTCAAGCCCAAGCCAAGTACGCTGATGTTGACATCCAAAAGGCTTAATGGGTGGCCTGTTTTGCTGAGATCCGAGCCATGCGCACTGCACAAATGCCAAATGTCTATACCAAGCTGTACAAAGTCAAGAAACACTTAAAGGTGTCAGGCAAGATCATCGCATGGGCTTATTTAAGGATCTGAATATGTATGCAGTGAAGAGAGAAAAGGGCATAAAGTAATTTAGATTCCCACATGATCTATAGACTCTCCTTGGTTTTGAGCTCAACCAGCTGGCACGTCTAAAGTTGTTGTATGCTGACCCGAGAAAAATGTCAGGCTAGTTTGAGGCTGCACTGAGGAAAGAATACCATATGAGGTGGGTTAACTTCAGACCTCAATAACCGAAAAGGTACATTAGAAGGTCTGAAGTTGATTCCATTACTAGAAAACCAAAGGTTGTGCTGAAGTGGACTCCTCCACGTACAATGTCCAAAATCCCTCTAAGGGAAATGCCACAGGACTTCACTCCACACTTCAAGTAGTGGTATTACGATTGGAGAATAGGTGAAGTAGTAATAGTCTTACAAAAGGAGAGCCAAATGGATACTAGTCGGATGTTTGAACCTATGTGGTTGACTAACTTGTCTGCTGACGATGTATATACCTTATACAAGTGGCCACTATTCTATGACTCGCAGGATATAGTACAAGCCCTCTAGTTTAAGAACGTGATAAGCCTCTGTTTTGCATTCGAGATGCATGCTGGAGTTACAAGAGAGGAAAAGTACAAGAAATTTGAAGAGCTAATGAAGAATGTTAGACAATGATGTAAAGTTGGTCCAAGGGGGAGTTTGTAGATACATGTGTACCTAGTTTAGGAGCATAATGTAAAATGTCTTTCATGTCTTACATATATGTAACTGAATGGGAATGAATGAAATACAAAGTGTGGTTGATGCTTATAATGTTTAATATTTCATTTTTTATTGTATGAAAACATATAGTGAACTAACTATATAGGTTTGTAGTTGTTGTACATGATTCTTAGTAAAAAATGATTGAGAAACATGTTCAAACTTAATCGTGTGAAGTTCTCATGCGAATGGACCATGCTAATGAACCATACGCATGAATACTTCATGCTAATGGACCAGTCAAATGACTGATCCAGGAGACTGGATAAGTCACATGATTGAGACATGAGATTGGCTTAGTCGCACGACTGAACATTCAGTCATGCGTATGAAACAATTGCATGATTCAGTCGCACGACTGAACCATGCTAATGGTTTAGTCGTACGATTGACAAACACTAACCTATAAATACCACTTAATTCATGGAAAAATGTAACAATTCGAGTACCTATACACAAAATCGTACCCTAGCCGTCCAGAGACTCAAAAAGACCTGTTCCAAGTTCATAGATCACAGTTGATGTGTTCTAATCATTCGTAATGTTTCATTAATCGTGAGATTGATCTGATCTGTGATCTCCCTGATTGGATCGCCAATCAAATAGGATTCCGCACTATTTGAGTTGGTATACGCGCAAAATCAGTTAGTACTCCGTACGAAAACAGTCCTAACATCTTCGTCTCGAACGTGTCATGTTTGACTTTTGTGTTGACTTTCACACAAGATTCTTATTGCTTCTAATCAGGCATCAGGTGCAAACACTTCGTCATAATAAATCTCTTCTTCTTGTGTATACCCTTGTGCCATATGTCTTGCTTTATTTTTGCTGACAATCCTTCTATTATCAGTTTTGTATCCGTATAGCCATCTGGTACTGATAGGGTATTGTCCTTCGATAAGATCTACCAGTTGCCATACGTCTTGCTTCTTGAACTGCAACAATTCTTTCTGCATTTCCTCAATCTAGCTATTTTCTTGAAGAGCCTCTTTGATATTTTTGGGTACTGGTTGACAAAGAAAGCATGAGAACAAGTAGATGTTTGCAATAATTGACTTGCTTCTTGTCACCCTTTCATTAAGTTCACTAATAATGCTTTCTACTAGATGATTCTTGTGTATTCTAGTGGTTGGAATTGTGTCAGCAGCAATGTTTACGACAAGATTAGAGACATTCATATCATCATGGTGACAGGCACCTTCATCTTGTACTCTTGGGAAGTTATGAAGATAATCAGAATTTGTTTTAGTGACTACTTTAGCATCAGCAACACTTTGATTGCTTCCATCATTTGAGGTTCTTTCTGTTTCAACTAGAGGTGTAGCATGATTTTTATTTCTGACTGTAGTTCATAGGTTTTCTCTAGGTGATGGTACCACGTTGGGAACAACTTCAGTTGAAACACTTTGATCTTAAGATGATTGTTTGACAGGTTCAGCTTAGAGTGGAACATCTTCATTCAGTTGCTTAGTAGATGTAGGAGGAATCATTGGAAAGTCATCTCTTCTTTCTACACCTTAAGAAGGTTCAACGGAATGTAGTTTTCCTGCATCAGACAAGTGAAATTGATCAAAATATTTTATGAATGAGTCAATATCAAACAACCAGTCGGGACCATTTGTAGATTTAGGAAATGAATGTTCCTTGAATTGAACATTTGTTGATTTATCAATAATACTTAATCTAGGATTAAACACTCTATAAGTCTTTGAAACAGAAGAATAACCTACAAAGAATCCTTCATCAGACTTAGATGAATATTTTCCCAAATAGTCTTGGGTGTTTAATATTGAGACAAGACTGCCAAATGATTTGATAAAACCAATAAATGGTTTTCGATGAAAAATAAGTTAATATGGAGTCTTGTTGCTTTCTTTCACAATTAGGGTTCTATTTTGCACAAAGCATGACGTGTTTACTGCTTCTGCCCGAAAGGTTATTGGCAATTTAGCATGGGCTAGCATTGTTCTTGCTGCTTCAATCAATGTTCTATTTCTCCTTTTAGCTACCCTATTTTGTTTACTTCTAGCCCGAAACTAACTCCAGTACCTAGGGCAAGTACACTCATCACTATCTTTTCTGTTTCTTCTAGACCAATGACATATGCTATACCCCAAACATTGTGCATGGAGCTTGTTACTGGGCCTAAGGTCTATCAAAGACCTCGAACATTATGCACGAAGCTGAATCCAGTACCTAGGGCAAGCGGAAAGGATCCCACACATATGTTCAATCACAAAGATCAGACCCCAGTATGCATCTTTCTAGGGTAGCTAATCGGCACATAGTTTACCTAACACCCTTCATTGGGTGTGAAACTCCTTTCAGTGCTTGCAAGACTCTCTTACTTTCATTCATTAATTCATGCATTGTTTCACTATGTTCCTGTTTTCATTATCTTCCACTTTACGTTACATAATACTTTTCATTTCATTCTTAAACATTTAGCGTAAAGCCATGGAAAATAAACATGCATAACAAGGAACAATAACTTAACCATACAAAACATCACCATACAAGGCACCATCATACATGACATAACAATCATCATACATGGCATATCATACCTCTTACATCATCAAAATTCAACTTACTTCACCCCCGGGAACATCCCAAGTCAAAGCATACATTTAACATTTTCCATAAAATTCAAAAATATTCTAAGTTTTAGGCACATGAGAAGTATGCAGGTGCGTGGGGAACACTTAGGAGTGGGGAATTTCTGTGCGCATGGGCACTACTTGGGTGCATGGGCAACACTTAACCAATCCTGAGCAAATTCTAGGCGCATGGGCGTTATGTAGGCACATGAGTGCCTAGGCGCATGGGCTGTCTGGCATTTGGACACTTAGTCAATTTCAGCCTATTTCTAGGCGCACGGGGTTTTAGGCGCATGGGAACTCTTAGGTAGTTTATACAGCTGGGCGCATGGGCCACTATTTAGGCGCATAGGTAGTCTATGTCACACTTATACGACTAAATTCAGTCCCGAATCATCATCTAACATGTTCTAAACTTAATTCATACATTCTAAGCCATAGAAACACATTCATAAAATCATCATAACCATATACACACCCAAATCAAACCCCACCCGTAAAAACATACACATTAACATACAGGTGAAAACCCATTTTTATAAAAATGTTCATACATGTATTTCCAGCCCGAAATCATTTTAAAATAAGTAAAAAAGGGGGTTCTAGAACTCACCTTAGCAGCCTTTGTGTATGACTTCCTTCAAAACCTATTTGCTACAAGTTCAACACCAAATCCTACCAAAGCACACACAACAACAACACCACAACACATATAAGCATACAACCAAGGCAAAGCCGGTTAAGAACATTCAAAAACCATGAATTCTTACCTTTAAGTCGGATTTCTTCTCTTGTTCTTCAAAACCCGAAAGCTTTCTACTCTTCTTCACTTTCTCTCTCTACAAAAATTCAATGGAGTGATGTAACTAAGCAACCTTGGTAGCCATGTTCCTTTATTCACTAACTTTTTCAAAGTTGTCCTTTTGATACCTTTTACCCCTTAGCTTGGGTAAAATTGCATTTCTTTCTTTTCCTTCACTCTTATTCTTTCTTTCATAACTTTAAAAATAACCGGGAAGAAGCAATCTTTGCTTTAAGGGAAGAAGCAAAATCAGCCTTTTTAGTAATTTGCTTCACAACACTACTTTCGTTGATTGTTTTTGGTTGTTTTTGTTTCCCCAACCCTTTCTTGACTTCTTCCTGAAACTGATTAACATGCTCCTTATTGCAGATGTCAAAACCTACTCGTTGTTCAGATTTTGAAGATGGGTCTGATTGAATTTTAGTTTTTGAAATCAGTGAACTCTTGTTTTTCTTTTGTAGTGAAAGCTTGTCTGATTTGCCTGAATTTTTTTGGAGATTTAACCTTATAATCAGAACTTCTTTTAGTAGAAGGTTTCACTACCTTCACAACATTCTTCTTTCCTTTTGAAACTGTAGGTTTAAATTACACGGGGACAATGGCCTTGATTGGGCTTGATGGTTTAATGACATTCATTGTCTTGTCTGAACACTCCTTGATTTTAATTGTGTGGCCTAATTTAATTTTCTCCTTATTTGTTTCAATGTATCATTTGGTTTGTTTTTAGACAATTTACAAACTAATCAAGCTCATGGAAGCAAGGAATTCCTTTGTAAATTGTTATTGTTATTTATAGGAGCATTACATTCTCAGGGTTGTGGCTGATTCTAATGAGGATGTTGATGTTATTGATGATGAGACTGCTGTTGTTGATTGTTGGAGTGGGAGCCTGTGCTTGGTTGTGGAGATGACCAACCCTGAGAATTCCTTTGTAAATTGTTATTGTTTCTTATAGGAGCATTACATTCTCTTGAGAAGTGACCCGTTATTTCACAGTTAAAACACTCTACCTTGGACTTGCATTATCCAAGTTTGGTGTTTTCATTGAGGCTAAGCTTTCTCCCTTTCCTGAAAAACTTCTTATCTCTAATTGCTATCATAGCTATTTGCCATTGTAGATCCATTTCTTCCATATAATCTGGATCCATTTCTTCCAAGTCTTGGATCAAATGAGTAGAACTAATTCTACCTCCTAGGTAAGCTTCAAAACTAGGAACAAATGCATTGTAAGTTGCTTTTTTGCTCTTCTGATTTTAGGTCTTCTTAAGCAGTTGAGTTAGTGGCAGTAAACCTAGTTGGTTGAGATGATGTTGATAGCTTGTTTGTTGATGGAGCAACAATGAAACCAGTTTTCTTGACTTGTTCTGTTGAGGAGAGAAAATCATCATCCTTAGTAATGAATGCATTTTCCACAAAGTGAGTGTCTGATGAAAATTTATAAGCTTCAATAACTCGGACCATAAAGATTCCTGCCCTTTTCATGAAGTTCAAGAGCTTTTACTCTGGCAATCATGGTGTCCAAGGTGGTACTCTCCAGATCAAGAGTGTTCTTCAGCATTATAACATTTTGTTTCTAACTTTGTGGAAGACTTTGAAGCATCTTCTTGTTCAGTTCTTTGACATTGTATGTAACCCCTATGATCTCTAAATCATTTACTAGTTGCACAAATTTATGCAGCTGTATAGAGATGGACTCCCCCTTGGAGTGATGAAAGGACTCATATTGATTAACAAGCTTATGCTTGTTAATTTAAGCTACTTCACTGCTTCCTTCACACATTATCAGCAGTGCATCCCATACAGCTTTAGCAGTTCCGTATTTTTCAAGTCTTTTCAGCACATCCATTTTCAGTGCTTGAGTGAGTATAAAGTAAGCTTTAAGATCAACCTCTATCTTCTTGTAGTCATCATCATCAAGAGTTAGATCCTTAATGAGTATTCTTTTGGTTTTGTTCAATGTAGCTTGATCAGCAGAAAATATCACAGGAATGTGAGGCCCTTTACATATTCAAATCGAGTAGTTCGGATCTACACCTATAATATAATTCATGAATCTGATTTTCCGTTGCTTAAATTCAAATTTGTGTTTAAGCATAGGAGGTTTTAGAGTATGACCAAGTTTTGAAAAATCATGTGAATCCATTTCAGTCAGTTGTTTTTTACTTTTTTGAATAATGATTAGATTGATTGTTAAATCCACATGCTTAAGGAATCAGATCTACTGATGTTTTGTTAGTTTCTATTGTAAATTTTCGAATTTTATCAAATGTTCCCACTTTGTTCTTGAAGATGATAACAGATGAACAGTAACTGTTGAAGAGTTTTATGTTGTTTGTCAACTTGTATGCTGAGTAGAGGTAGTCAAACACTCTATCAGTAGCTCAATCACTAGATCCATCGAGTTCTGTTCAAATCTCTGATACCAATTGACTGGGGTGTGTGAGAGTGATATTCTCACAAGGACCGAATATGATGATTGAGTCAATGATTGAATGGTGGAATCAAACAATCAATGAACATTTAATGCAATAAATACTTATAAATTCTCTTTGAATTAATAAAGGTGAATGTTTATAGTTAATGCTAGGGTTTGAGCATTCCACAGTAACAATATACCTTGAGAACATAAGAGTAAATAAAATATTTTGATTGTCTATAATGTCTATCAATAGTCAACTCACATACAAGGTTTTCTATTCTATTTATAGGCTGACAATATGCCGTTTACAAAATGACTAAACTACCCCTGACCTATACATCAAAGAACTAGTTCAAGTCTTCATTAGCATTTCTTTTGTTCATCCACATTGACTAATGCAGATGTGTTGATCTTCATCAGCATTTCTTTGTTCATCCGCATTGACTAATGCAGATGTGTTGATTTTGATCAACATTTCTTCTTTGTCTTCAACATTAGTGTTTGGTCATTAGCATTGACAAATATGAAGGAACAAACACTTATGCGCATTTGTTGTCGGGCATCCACATTAGTTAATGTGGATGTACAAAACTTGTCAGCATTTCTTCCGGCTATCCGCGTTTGTTAATACAGAAGAACAAACACTTGTCAGCATTTGTTCTATGTCTTCCGCATATACAAATGCAGTTATCCAGCACTTGTCTTCTTTGCAGATTCTTCATCCGCATTAATACTTGGACTTGTGGGATTACCAGCAGAACAACCATCAACCCACCACTTGAGTTGGCATGTATGATCCTTTCAGGATCTAACATATTCCATATCAACAATGACAACAAACAACAAACATTATGATGACAAAGAAGAACCCAAAAGTATTCAACATATAGCAATAATGATCCAGTACAATAAAAGTAACAAAGCTCAAAATATTTCTGTGATAAACCAGTTTACAATGGACACTTGCAACATGAATAAATGATTAGGGTTGTTACAAGAGAATCTCACGGTTAGTTCAGTTCTTTATAGTGTACTTTGCTCTAGTGAACTTCCTGTAGATACATGATACGAAGGAACTAGATAATCTAGAATTGATCAACCATAAAGGTATGCTCAGAGGGTATGAGTTTGAAGACATCTTGAAGATGTTTAAAAGGACAAACAAATTTCAATCATTGAAAGCCATCTGTATGTGGAAAGACAGATCCTTTCAAAACCCATTAGCAAAGAAGAAGAAGACCAAATAGGTTGAGGAAGTAGTGTTCTTCGTATTGAAGGTGAAGCCTACTGAGTTTTTAAAAATAAAGATGGTACCAGGAGCTCACACAATCTCAAATGTCTTCTCTAATAAGACTTATGAGTTAGTGATTGAAATGAGACAGGGAGGAAAGGAGGGTGCAGAGATTTGGTTATTCAGTGGATATGAAGTGAGACTACTTGATGAATCTTACATTCATTACATATACACCAGTCACTTTAGAGAAATCAACAACAAACTTAGAGAGGCTGATATACTCTTCTTCCTTAAGTGCACCAAATTCCTAAAGATGGCATATGACTGAATCAATGCCAAAAGAGACAAAAGATAGAAGAAACAAACTCCTCTGTAGTTGGGGAACATTATGAAGTTAGATGTTGATGTTGGACGGTTGTCCACAATGTCTATATGGGAACTCATTCTTTGAAGAAGCATTATTTTGAAGACATCTAAAAAATTAGTCAGAGAAGATCCATGTACTGAGCATAGACAAGATGTTGATGCTAATGATTTTGTTAATATGATCAAGGCTATTTTGGATCCTTCTCTAGCAGAAGCAATGACTGCTCCTCCTACTACTCAAGACCCAATAGAATCCTCACAACCTCATCCACCATCAACCCTTGAAGTACATAGGTTGTATAATCCTTAGAAGGAGTAATATTGGACCCTAAAAAGATCATACATGCCAATTCAAGTGGTGGTTGATGGATGCTCTACTTGAATTCTCCCCAAGTCCAAGATTTAATGCAGATGAAGAATCTACACAAAGAATAAGACAAGTGTCAGCTATATGCATTTGTTTATGCAGATGACCATTGAACAAATGTTGATAAGTATTTTTTCTTCCGCATTAACAAATGTGGATAGCCGAACAAATGTTGTTAAGCATTTGCACATCCGCATTAATTAATGCGGATGCTCAACATAAAATGTGAATAAGTGTTTATTTACTGTGTTTGTCAATGTTGATGACCAAACACCAATGCTAAAGAACGAAAATAAATGTTAATGTAGATCAACACATCCACATTAGTTAATGCGGATGGATAGAAAAAAAATGTTGATTAGACTTAGACTAGTTTCTTGATGTATAGTATAGGGGTAATTTAATCTTTTTGTAAAGGCTTTTTTGTCGGCCTATAAATAGAATAGAAAACCCTACTTTTGGTATCTTGAGACATCTAGAATATTAGAATCTTCAATAGTCTTATGTTTTAGTGTTGTCTTGTTATTGTATCTTGCTAAACCCTAGCATTCATTGTAACTTTTCACCTTTATTAGTACCAAGCATTTATGAGTATTTTCTAGTGTTTAATGACCTGTGATAAAATCATTTCGTAATATATTCACTGAATCAATAATCATATTCGGTCCTAGTTGTTTCACATCAACTGAGAATATCATTCTCACTACGGAGACAAGAGGTTTGGATTAGTTGCCCCAAAATTGATTTCGTCCATATAAACTTAAACCAGCATTAAGTCATTTCATGTTTCTTTGATGAAGAGTGTTCCATGGATAGTAGTCCTCTTGTTGCAATGCTAACATACATACTGAGATAGTGTCTCACACCACTTCCCTAGACCTTGATACACCACATAAAGAGATTTGCCATGCATGCAAACATAATCAGGATGATCTGGGTACATAAAGCCAAGTGGTTGTTTGAAATACACCTACTCATCAATCACCCTAAATAGAAAATCACACTTAACATCAAGTTGGTAGATCTTGAAATACTTGACAAAGTTTAGTGACAATGCCCCTTCCTGTAATTTGATGACCTACATCTTCACCAACAGCAACAGGCCCTCCATCAATTTTGTCAAAGATTTGAAGCAAATAGCCATTGCTTATCATGTGCCTGGAACAACCACTATCAATTATCCATACATTTCTTTTGGTCTTTAGTTGTTTCTGCACAAAACAAAAAGATGGTTAGTTACATTTAGGAACCCAAGCCTTGTTGATATTGGACTTGTGAAAGTGAATTTCAGATAATTCAATACTGATTGATATTATATTTAGGCTTTGAGGATTGTAAGGAAAATAGAAAGGCTCATGCACTGGAAACAACCAAAGTTCTTACTACATGCATGCACTTGGTACATAGTAGAAGTTGCTTTAGAAGTTTTACACTTGCATATAAAATATTGTAAGGATAAAATCTTCCAAAGCCAAAAGACAAAATCTTCTGAATCAAAAGATAAAGTCTTCCAGAGCTTCAAGATAAATTCTTTCGAAGTCACATGAAGTGAAGACATATTTCTTTTGAAGACGAAGAAGATTATGCCTTTCTTGGATGTACTTTTGCATCAAGCTGACCAACTTTCCGCCACAGCACTGAAGACTCACTATCTTATACATGCCGATGAAAAAGTCCATGCATTGCAAATGTATATTGAGGTTTTCTATCTGTAATTTCTAGTTTATGTACTTTATCCCTTTTCTAATATATTAGGATGTGAGTTATGGCATGTCATGGTCACTAGTCAAAAGGCAATCTGCCTTTTGAATTTACATTGATCTTGTTATCTAGATTAGTGTTTCTAGGTGGCTTTCAAAGTATGGTCAGTTGTAGAATTGTAGTATAAAGTATCTCAGGTCTTTGTATTTTTAAGTATGCTTTGTAACACTTGTGAAAGAACTTGAGAGCAATATATTTTATCCTTGAAAACCATATTTATCTTGTTGTTTTTCGTAGTTCTGTCTTATTGTTACCAAGTGTTCTTAGTGTCATAATGTTGTCCCAATTCCCTATTTGATCTATTAAGTGTTCTAAACACTCTCCTCATTGCAAAACTAGTTTTATTGACCCTCGCTTAAATGGTCCTACAATTAGTACCAAAGCTTTCCAGGCTCTTGATTTTAAGATCTAACCATCTTAGATCCTTCAGTCTCATAAAGTACTTAACATCTCAAATGTCATCTTTACAAATTTTAATATTGAAACCGAAACTATGACAAAGTCCCCACTAATCACTCTTGAAGATTTTGGTACTTGGTACCAAAGAATGGAAGGCTTCATCTAGTCTCAATACTCTAGGATATAGGAGTCTGTTGTTTGTGGACCTCACATACCAATCTCCTCTTCAGTTCCTGCTAGGGGTGGTATGATACCAAAGGAGGTGGTTGACTATTTTAAAGAAGATAGGATGAAGATTGACATAGAACAGAAAGTCATGACTGCTCTCCAAATTGCTCTTCCGAACTCCATATACAGAGTCTTCAAGAAGTTCAAGACTACTAAACAACTTGGGATGCACGGAAGCTCATGTATGAGGGGTCCACTAAAACAAAGAAGAACAAGAAAGACCTATTGAAGCAGTAGTTTAAGAACTTCACCTACAAGACAGGTGAAACCATGACTGAACAATACTTTAGGTTTGTTAAGATTGTGGATGCTCTAATGGATGTTGGACTAAATCTTGGAATAGGGACATTGTGAGGAAGTTCGTGTCCTCTCTTCATATACAGTGGACTCATTATTGTGTTCTTATCAAGATTCCTCCTACCTCTACTGAGCAACTGAATGAAGATGTTCCACTCCAAGCTGATATTGTCAGACAACCATATCAAAATCAAAGTGCTTCAACTAAAGCTGGTCCCATCTTGTTACCCTCATATTCAGAGGACCTATCAACTAAGATCAGAAATCCAAAGCAAGCTACTCCTCCAGTTGAAATAGAAAGAACATCAAATGATGAAAGCAATAAAAGTGATGGTAATGCTGAAGCAGTCATTGAAACAAAGTCTGATTATCTTCATAACTCCCCAACAGTACAAGATGATGGTGGCTCTCACCTTAATGAGGTGAATGTCTCCAATCTTGATCTAACAATTGCTAGTGACTCAATTCCAACCACTAGGATACACAAGAACCATCCAGTAGAAAGCATTATTAGTGGACTCAATGAAAGGATGACAAGAAGCAAGTCGAGTATTACAAACATCTATTTATTGTCATGCTTTCTTTGTCAAATAATACCCAAAAAAATCAAAAAGACTCTTCAAGACAATAGCTGGATTGAAGCAATGCAGGAAGAATTGCTACAATTCAAGAAACAAGAAGTATGGCAACTAATAGATATTCCAGAAGGACAATACTATCGGTACTAGATGGTTGTATAGAAACAAAACTGATGATAGAGGGATTGTCATCAGAAACAAAGCGAGACTAGTGGCACAAGGTATACACAAGAAGAAGGAATTGATTATGATGAAGTGTTTGCACCTGTTGCCAGATTAGAAGCAATAAAAATCTTTCTTGCATATTCAGCATCCATAAAGTTTATTGTTTATCAAATGGATGTGAAATGTGCTTTCTTGTATGGAAAGATTGCTGAAAAAGTCTATGTGAGTCAACCACCTGACTTTGAAGATACTGATTTCCCTCATAAGGTGTAAAAGCTTGACAAACCCTTTATGGTCTTCATCAAGCTCCAAGAAAGTTGTATGAGACTCTATCATCTTTGTGTCTTGAACATGGATATGAAAGGGGAAAGATTTATCAGACTCTCTTGAGAAAGAGAAGAGGAAGAGACATGTTGCTAGTCCAGATCTATGTGGATGACATCATTTTCGGCTCAACAAACAAGCAACTCTGTAAAGATTTTGAAGACCTTATGCATTCAAAATTTCAAATGAGTGCGATGGGCTATCAGAACCCCTGTTGATACTAATGTGAAGATAAGTCCAGATCCAGAATGCAAATCAGTGGACCTGACTCACTATCGATCAATGATTGGTTCACTTATGTATCTAATAGCTAGTAGACCTAAAATTATGTTTGGTGTTTGTGTATGTGATAGATATCAAGCTGATCCTAAGGAATCTCATATGATTACTGTCAAGAGGATATTCAGATGTCTTAAGGGCAAGCCAGCTCTTGGTTTGTGGTATCCAAAGGAAGGAAATTTCAATCTCTATGCATACACTAACAGTGATTATGGGGGATGCAACTTTAGTAGGAAGTCTACTTCTGGAGATTGTCAATTTATTGGTCCCAGACTGGTCTCCTTGCAGTGCAAGAAGCAGACAAACGTATCAGTTTCAACAACAAAAGCTAAGTACATTGTAGCATTAGCTTATATCTCATAAGTTCTCTAGATTCAAAACCAGATACTTGATTATGGTTTTAACTTCTTGCACACTCCAATTCACATTGACAACACAAGAACTGTTTTCATTACAAATAACTCAATTCAGCACTCAAAACCAAAACATACTCAAATTAGATATCACTTTTTGATAGATTGTGCTGAAAAGGGGGTTAACAAAATTGATTCATGTTCCAACTAAAAATCAATTAGTTGATTTATTCACCAAGGCATTTGAACCTAGTAGGTTTGAATACCTAGTTCAATCAATTGGCATGATTAACCTTGAGTAAAATCAAAAACATCAAAAACAATTTTAAATTTTCTTATAGAAAATCACAAAAAGAAGTCAATTTTGATGAAGAAAAAGATATATACAAGGGAATTGATATAATTACAGTTGTTATATCATTCACTATGCTTAAATCAAAATTTGAAAGACTGTCATGACTTACTAGATATGTTGGTAGGCTCAACATGGAAGAGAAGTTATTAGCTTAAATAAGTGTATGTGTGTAGTAACCTAAACACACCAGGTAATGACAATTTATGAATCTCTATCACCTACATCAAGTTTCATCTTTGTTTTGCTAAGCAAAGAATGGAAGAAACAAGCACATAGTGCAGATGTATTGATCCAAAAGATTTCGAATAAGAAACACTGATGAATCTATAGCAACAATACATTCCTTGTGAATGAGCAAAAGAATCCAATCATGGATCACCTTCCAAAATGAAGTGAAAAGAATCCCAATGTGGATTATCATGAAAAGGATCAAAGTAAACGAATCCCAATGAGGATCAGTGAAAGTAAGATTTCATAAGTTAAGTTACTTGGTCAGAAGGTTGTGAATAAGTTCTACCATGCATTACATGCGGATGGTTGACCATTCCATGCTTTTTGTGTGAGGTAAATGTTGAATAACCAAATCAACCAAAACATGATAAATATCACATGCATTAAATATTAACCAGGTATGAGTTTAGAGGACAGAACAAACTACCTTCATTCATAAGTTCATAAACATGTCCATTTAATTACAAAAGAATGCACATGTGTAATGTAAGATTGATATGATCCCAACAAAAGGTATACTTCTCTTCATTCTTAATTCAGAAAAACAAACAAAAACAAAAATAATCAAAACTCATTCATATTTAAAATTTTTAAATCTTTAAATTTCTATCTAGGTATGTATATAAACTTTAGAGGGAGTAATTTAAAATTTTTGATCAGTTTGTATAGACATTACTTTCTTAAATTACTTTCATAAAACTTCAAAAGAAAAAAAGAGAAGTCTATATTGGTGCAGAAGTTATACCATAGTATCTCAGCTGATGCATAGTCTTGAAGCATAAGAAGTCCAAAATCTGTCAAACAATCGGAAACTTGTATCACTTCTGATATACAAGTCAATCCAAGCAATAATTGATAACCCCAACAACAGCCAACAACTTTATAAGACATAATTCAATCAAAGACAGCTCTTCATAACAGGATAAACCAAAAACAAAAGCACTAAGTTTTGATTAAGGTTAAAATTAATGCGGGTAAGTGCATTGGTTAATGTGGGTGAATGTAACCCATACATATAACCAATGCAGGTAACTGTTTATGTCATTTATAACAAAGTGAAACTATTGCGGATAAGGATTTTACTCTACTGCATTTGTGTCAAACAAGTACACATAAAGAGTTTGAAGGGTTAAAAGCCTATATGGACAAAAGTGTTCTACCTCATTTGTTAATGCGGAAGATATTTTCATTGCCGCATTTGTTTTTACTTATTCGCATTCTCGAATGTGGGTGACATCAACACTTTTTATGTATATCAAAAATGAATAAACAAGTACTTAATCTCTTCCGTCATAATGATGATGGCCAAGAAATGCAGACAACTTTATTGTTCAGCCATATTTGTTGAAGTAAATGTGGATAAATAAATTTTACACTACCGCATTTGTTACAGTGAACAAATGTGAACAAACTTTTGTTTAACCACATTTGCTATAGTGAAACAAGTGCTCTCAAGTTTTTCACTTCAACATTTGCACTGGTGAACAAATGCGAACTAACTTTGTTGAGCCGCATTTGTAACAGTAAACTAATGCTCAAACGAACTTTGTTCAACCGCATTCGCTACAGTGAACAAATGTTTTCAAGTTTTTCTCTTCTGCATTTGTAACAGTACACAAATGTTGATAAACAAAACTTTTCCGCATTTGCTACAATGAATTTAAAATTTTAATCCGCATTTGTTTGAAACTTGTAACAATTTGTAAAAGCCATTATTTGATTACTTAAAGCCATTTCAAAATGTCATTTAATACTTTTCAAATTTAACAGACTTTAAAGTGCAACGAGCGAAAACCCACTGTTCTTCATAAATCATCACCATTACCAACCGTCTTCTACGATTCATTTCATCTTATTAGTCCTCAGTTTCGATTCACTACAACAGTAGTATCAAACAAAAGGTGAAAATCTTTGAATTTTATGACCTAAAATGTCTGACTCCTAAAATAATGATGAACATAGAACCCTATGTCAAGATAGGAAACTCAAAATCAGACTTGATTTAAGAAATGTGATCATTTTCGACTACAATGAACATGTTAACTAAGAGAGTAACAACCAACAAGTGATTTCAAAATCACGTTCATGGTATGAATAGAGCATAACAAATGTTGAAATCAAATATTGAATCTAAGAGTCGAAAAGATGTTAAAAACAATAAATGTAATCTCTCCAAACATGAAAAACTAAATAATAGTGATTATTCATGATACATAAGCTTAGGAATGATTCCTATGGAATAGTACCTTCAAATAGTCAATTTTGACCATCAAAAGTCAAACTGATAAAACTTGTTGATGTATGCTTTACAATCTGATATATCATTCATAATCTAATTCATATGCCTCTATTATAGGGTACATGGAAAACCCTCACCTAGAGCAAGCTCCACAATGTCAACGGTTTATCTTGACCCTGATGTACCTGAGGCTGAAGATCTTAGAGACATGATCAGATTCATTTCCACTACGAGAGTGGCTCATGTAATTACAATTAGACCAGTCATTTATGAGAGATTCATAAGGTCTTTCTACGGCACTATTATGGTGACAGAGATAGATGGTGAAAGACTCCCATGTGGAGGATCACTAATGATCATACTTTGACTATCACTGAACAAACTACGAGACAGTGTCTATAGTTTGGTGATGACGCTAACATCCACTCCTCTAGAACTTGAAGATGATGAAATCACTACTTTCTTTGACAACATTGGATATGAGGGGATATGAAGGCAAGCAGATTGTAAAAGGCCTAGTTGACATACAATGGAGGTTCCTCATTCACTTTTACCAACATTGTCTGTCAAAGAGGAAGACAGGATGGATTGACATTCCGAAATCACATCATCAGCCATATGTGCTTTATGCACTAACATGCTATTTAACATGTCCACCTATGTGTTAATGGTCTAGTTTCAAACATTCAGGAAGGGAAAAGACACATGTTTCTAATGTATCCAAGGTTCTTACAATGTCTCATTAATGAAGCATTTCCTGACATTGTACCCAAAGGTCCTGTGATGGATATTCCTCATTATGATGCTAAGTGTTACAAGTACATCAAAAGAAAGATCCCAGGAGTTTTATAGTGGAACCCACTCTCCTTTGTTGCCCTGGATTCTTTAATAGATTAATCCAGAAGAACATGTTGAAGAACAAGAGGTTCCTATTTATTAGCCAATTCAAGAAAAAACACCTCTGCTCATGATCAGCAAACTGCTGATGAGCAAGTTGTAGAAAGTGATGAAGGACAAAGAATAATGTCACCCCACGTTGATCTTGGGGGTGATCTTCACACTGGGCCATCTTTCGTGAAACTAATGTAGCCTCACCTTCATGCCCTCACCTATACCATCACCATAAAGACTACCAGTCCCTTCACCACAATCATAACCCATCATCTATTTACCTACATCACCCATACACTCACCTCATGTTTCCTCATCCATCACTCACCTGAATCTCATGTTCACTCATCCCATGCTTCTACTGAGCTTATTGAGTATGGTGACTTTACTAGCTCTTTAGAGGATCTAATCATCATCTGATGATAAGGAACATCATAGGCAAATGCCTCTTAGTAAGCTAGTTCTGAGGTTGTTACTACTCTGAATTGTTGCTGAATCGGAAGTGAAAGACCTCATGAGAGGATAAATGATTTTGGAGCTGATGAAGAAAGTAGCGAAGATGGAGAAACATATGAACAAAGATCTAGTATCATTGAAGATGGACTGTTGGAGATGGATGAAAAGGAGAAGGAAATAAATAAAAGATTTAAAAGTAAAGTATGAGGTTGAAAAGAAAGAGAATGAAAAGGAGATAGAAAGATTAAAGGTTGCTCTCCAACAATCAAGGGATGAAATAAGTAGTCATGTTGACACTTTAGCCATCCAGACTATTGCCATAGAAGAACAAGAAGGATGGATTGAAGAGCAATCTGACATTATCATAGACTTGCACAATCAGATAGAAAGCCTAAACAAGAGAGTATCTGAGCTAGAACTGCTTGTTATGATCAAAAGAGAAGCTGAAGCTGAAATGGAGAAAGAGGATATGGTTGAGAAAAGAGAAGAGAAAAGAAAAAGAAAGGTGATGAAGAAGGTAGTGCTAAAAGTTCATCAAGAGAAAGTAGCAATGACTCCCTTCCTGCTAAAAGGATGAGATTCTCTGAGGCTGAATAGGTGGAAGAAACCAGTAAATCTTGACGGGTTTGTTAGAACATAAATCCAAGTTTAACCATTTAAACTTTCAGAAAACGCAGCGGATATATAGCTTGAAAACCGATTCTATAAGCTGAAAAATATGTTCTTTAAGTGACCATACAAGTGTAAAAACAAACCCATAAATCAAAGGATCATTATATGTGAATAAACATGCTAAATGTATATATAAAACAACACAATTGACAGCCACAAAGGGGCTGCCAAACTACCTCTTTCAGCAGCTAAAAGTCGACCAAAGATAGATGATAGGAGGCTGAAATATGGCCAAAACTTCAAGCTTAGAAGTTCTCAAGTGCTCATTCCCACAAGGCTCTAAATAGGCATATTAGTGCTTGTTCTTGGACACACCAAAACCCAAAAGTAAGCTGCCAACAGGCCTTCAAAATCGTGAGAAATGGGAGGATGAAAACGACCAAGGTTCCAAGAGGAGAACCCTCAGTATGTATACCCCAAGCTCTTTGCTAGACCCTTCTTGTTAGGAAGAACACCACCAAATTAACACAAAATCGTTCTCCAAAGACCTCTAAAGAGCTGCTGCCTTGTCGAAATCTAGAGAGAGAGAAGGAGGTGTGTTTGTTGCATCCAAAATAATATGATGAGATTGTGCAAGACCAAAAACTAGTTTAATGTTTGTGTGTTTTACAAGACAAGAAAAGGTCCAATCAAAGCTAAGGAGGGGGTGGCCAAAAAGAGGGATTTAAAAGAGTTTCCCTCCTTTAAATTTTGTAACACACAACATATTATAACTAGTCATTTATCACACAATAAAAGGTCACCATCTAGACTTATTTATAATGGTGACATATGTGTTCTTTAATTAAACAATTTAATTAAAGTACGCACATATGTTATTAGTGTTATTTAAACCCCTTTTAAATGACAAGAATAACAATAAACTCATCAACAATTATCCTTATAATTTGTTCTATCTCATATGCAATTTATTTAGAAAACCCATTTTCTAAATTGGTGTATATATTTAATTGCATGATCATATCATCAATAAATATTAATCGGTGTTTGCCAAGCTTGTTATTGGTATAACCCGACTTGGATCATGACGTACCAACCGCATCAATATTCTACGTGTCTTGGGCATACATAATCCTACAATCTCCCACTTGCCCAGATTCATAGAGGATTGATGCAAGCAGTAAATACCGCCTAACAACGGTTTACTACCCTAATACGCATGACTTATAGCCATTCAATAACATCATCCCATTCAGTACCCTACTTGAAATGATTTAGGTGAATCAATCATATATCCTTTTGTTTCAGATGTCATGTTAAATCCAAGGACACAGAATGATCATTCCTTGTTGATTTAACTTAATCAGGCCTTAGACATCTAACTCTCAACGAATAAGAGGAACAAATTCCATCTTGACTACATACGTTTCTCACAAACACCTGTGGCATACCTGAACATACCCTTATGTACTGTCCACTATTTCAGGATAGTAAGAACAAGCTCAAGGTATAAAACTTGGTGAATATCAAACCCAATATGTATCTCAGGTCTGAGGATACCAAATGATATTCGCCTTTACTCAAATTTACTTATGATCAATCAATAGATTCCATGTAGTAAAATTTGAGATGCGGGTTAGTCCAATATTTGTATCCCACAAATATCTATGAACCTTGGTAGCAACCCATTGCTCTATATTCACCCTTATGAATATCAACCATCCAAGTTCATAATAATCTTACCCTCACACTTGTTCTCACAAGTATGAACGACTACGGACATTTAGAGTAAACAATTTACTCATGGATTAAACACGCTAAATTGGAACATTAATTGAAATATTATAACCAAATAATTTTAATGAAATAATAAAGAGTTCCACATATCCAAATACAAAATTTACAGATCAATTCCAATCACTAGAATATCGAAGTCCCATGGCACAGTATGACCTTCATGCTTTGCCTTTTCAAGGAGCTTCGTGAGAGGATCCGCATGTTCTGATCCGTGTGAACTTTGCGAATACATATCTTTCCCTTTTCAACTTCATCTCGTATGTAGGAATCCCCGCTCAATGTGCCTAGTCTTTTGATGAGCACGGGTTCCTTGATTTGAGCAATCGCACCCTCGTTATCACAAAAGATCTCTAGGGGTCCTGAATGGAAGGGACACCCCCAGATCGGCAATGAATTTCTTCAACCATGCAGCTTCTTGAGCTGCCAATGAGGCGGCAACGTATTCTGATTCTGTAGTTGATAGGGCCACAACATCCTGCATGGAGCTTTTCCAAGAGACCGCTCCTCCATTCAGAATGAAAATATATCCCGATTGTGACCGAGAATCATCACTATCGGTTTGGAAACTCGCATCCGTGTAACCTTTTACAACGAGTTCCTCATCACCAGATCCATAGATTAGGAACATATCTCTTGTCCTCCTTAGGTACTTAAGTATGTTCTTAACAGCCATCCAATGACTGTTTCCAGGATTTTGCTGGTAACGGCTTGTCATGCTTAAGGCGCATGATACGTCGGTCGAGTGCATATCATTGCATACATGATGGATCCAATAGCAGATGCGTATGGGATTGCCTTCATTTTATCTTGCTCATCCTTTGAGCTAGGACATTGAGTCGTACTCAATATCGTTCCTCTTTGAATAGGTACGGTACCTTTCTTAGAGTTCTCCATCTTGAACCTTTTCAAGACTTTATCAATATACGCACTTTGATTTAAACCAATCAACTGCCTTGATCTATCCCTATAGATCTTTATTCCCAGAATATAGGCGGCTTCTCCAAGATGCTTAATGGAAAAACAACTTCCAAGCCAGGTTTTTACACCTTCCAAGGTTGGAATGTCATTTCCAAATAGTAGTATGTCATCAACATACAATACTAGGAAAGTTACTATGCTCCCACTAGCCTTCTTATACACACAAGCCTCATCAGCGTTTTTGATGAAGCCAAATTCTTACCTCCTCATCAAAACGATGATTCCAGCTTCTCGACGCTTGCTTCAATCCATAGATAGATTTCTTTACTTGCATACTTTATTGGGATGTTTTGGATCGACAAAACCTTCAGGTTGAACCATATAGACTTCTTCCTCAAGATATCCATTTAGGAAAGCGGTTTTGACATCCATTTTCCAAATCTCATAATCATAATGAGCAGCTATGGCAAACAATATCCTTATAGACTTTAGCATCAACAGGTGAGAAGGTTTCATCATAATCACCCCTTGGGTTGAGTGAAACCCTTTGCTACAAGTCTAGCATTGTAAGTATCCAAGTTTCCATGCATATCGGTTTTCTTCTTAAAAACCCACTTGCTTCCAACTACTTTGGAGTTAAGAGGTGGAACACCAAAGTCCCATACTTGATTGTCATGCATGGATTGCATCTCAACGCTCATGGCCTCGAGCCATTTGTCACAATCCGAATTGGACACTGCATCATGGTATGTGGTTGGTTCATCTGAATCTACCACATAGCATCCATCCATGAAAATTCGTATCTTTCAGGTCGATTACTAGTTCTACCACTTCTGCGAACGTTTTGTGTGTATTGATCACCATTTGATCATCTCAACATCCTCATGTTGAGTGCTAGTTTCAACCAAACGTGCATCGGGTTGTGGTTCTTGATCCTCCTCAAGATCCGCTGTTCTACTGCTAGTTCCTTCCATAAGGAACTTTGCTTCTAAGAACTCACCCTTTCTGGCAACATACACCTTTTGTTCCAGTGGATCATAGAAATAATATCCCATAGAATCTAGGGTATCCAACAAAGATACACTTGGTGGATCGGACTTCCAATTTGTTTGGGGTGGGAGTCTTAACAAAGCCTCACAACCCCAGACCCTTAAGTATGATAGGGATGGAACTCTTCCATGCCATATCTCAAAAGGTGTCCTTTCCACCTTTTGGTTGGGGCCATATTTAGAATACGGGCTGCGGAGAGCCAAGTGAAACCCCAAAATGATAGAGGTAATGTGCTTCTAGCCATCATAGATCGAACCATATCCAATAAGGTTCGATTCCTCCTCTCATACACACCATTATGTTGTGGTGTTCCAGGTGGAGTGAGTTGTGAGACAATCCCACAATCCTAAGATGATCTTGAAAAGCATCACTTAGGTATTCACCTCCTCTATCGGTGCGGAGAACTTTAATCGACTTGTTGAGTTGATTTTCTACTTCATCTTGAAGATTTTGAACATTTCAAAAGCTTCATCTTTGTGCCTTAATAAGTACACACCCATAGCGACTATAATCGTCGGTAAAGGTAATGAAGCATCTTTCACCATTCCTAGTCATTGGTTAAAAGGACCACATACATCCGAATGTATGATTCCTAATAAATCTTTTGCCCTTTCGGTAGTTCCACTAAAGGGTGCCTTAGTCATCTTACCTTGTAAACAAGATTCACAAACATCAAATGAATCACATTCATTTGTTTTTAAAAGACCATTCTTTTGAAGTGTTTGTAAACATTTCTTGTTTATATGACCAAGACGACAATGCCAAAGATAGGTATTACTCAAGTCCAACTTGAGTTCTTGGTGTTAGTTTGGTACAATGAACTATTTAAAGTTTCTCATGAACCAATTATAAATACCATTATGGGAATAGCTTTAAAATAGAACATTCCATTAAAGAAACATGAATATCATTTTCAATAAAAGATAATACATAATCATAATGTCTTAATTGGGATACAGAAATAATGTTCCTAGTCAAACTAGGAGCATACAAAACATTCTTCAAAATAACTTCCAAGCCACTTGGAAGCTTTAGGATGTAGTCCCCACGAGCTTCAACTAAGACTTTAGTTCCATTGCCCATGAAGAGGCTTACATCCCCTTGATTGAAGTCCCTACTTCTTGTGAACCGCACAAAAATTGCAAATATGAGTTCCACATCCGGATTCTAATACCCATGTGTTTGAAGATGTAACATTAAGATCAATATGAATCATGTATATTGTACCTGAGGTCTGCTCGGCATCCTCTTGGATTTCAACTCTTGGAGATGAACAGGACAATTTATTGCCCAATGTCCAATCTCCCCACACTTGAAGCATGGGTCTTGGTAGCAACCTTTTGCTTCTTCCTCTTGTTTTTGGGTGGCACCCTTGCCACCCCTTTCCCTTTTCCCCAAACGGATCCCTTACCCTTGCAACTTTGCGCCTTAGGTGGTGATGATGAGCCTTGTCTTGTTCCACCTTCAGTGATGGCGAGAACGGGTAAAACCCTTTTACCCATGGCTGCCTCGGCCGTTTTGAGCATTGAGTGAAGCTCACCAATGCTTTTGTCCCAAGCATTCATGTTGTAGTTCAACACGAATGTCTCGAACTTCTTGGTAAGGCCATTAAGGATCAAATCCGTGGCCAATTCCTTCAGACAGGACAATTAAGCCTCTCGAGGCGGTCAATATGACTTTTCATCTTAAGTACATAAGATGAAACAGATTGGTTTTCGTCCATACGACATGCATGGAGTGCTCGAACCGTTTCGAAGCGCTCAACCCTTGCTTGCGTTTGGAACGTTTCCTTCACTGGGTTATCATGTCATAAGCTCTGTGATGTTCATACTCCTTTTGGAGATCCGGAGTCATGCTCGCTAGCATGAGACAAGACACTTGGACAGAGTCCTCAGTGTACTTGAGCCAATCGTTGTAGGCCTCCTCATCATCCTCAGTAGGTTGATCGGGATAGGGTCCTCTAAAACATATGATCTTCTCTCTTGCTTGAGAACGATTCTCAAGTTTCGATACCAATCAATAAAGTTGTTATGATTTAGACGTTCCTTTTGGAGGATCGCACGTAATGATTGTTGGACGCGGATGAGTTATCGTGATTTTCATTGTTGGTGGCCATCTACAAATTTGATAAAGATCTATTTTAGTATTTTCGATATTGTTATTTTTAATAATTAATGCCTTTTAAGGTCATTTTATATTAAAGTCTAGAACCCAACATTACATTTAAATTGTGGTTAGGTGACCTTTATCCCACATTTAAATTAATAAGGTGGTCAACGTTTGACGATTGCAACCATTTGCAACTTCTAGAAATATGGGATCGACTTGAAACATCATATGTAAAGTCGGCATGTTAATCCCATCAACACCATTTGGAAACCATACCGTAGGTGATCCAATTGACATGGTTTGCAAATCAAGATACCCTACTTACACCTACGTGTGAGTTTTCCAAATAAGTGTTAGGTGACCTTTATCCCACAATAAGGCATTCTCACCTCAAGTCACAAGTTCCCTCAAAATGGTTAGGTGACCTTTATCCCACTAAGAGTTCCCAAGTGACTCAAGTGTTGTGTAAAAGGACGGTGTTGATCTTGTTTTTCAAAAGTTTAGAGATTCATAATTCTAGTTTAGAAAACCTTTGTACTTGTATTTGCATGCTTTCAAATACAAGGACCCTTGGTCCTTTGATTAAAACTTATTTTAATCTTAAAATCATTAAATCATTTAATAACATTTTATTACCTTTTAATGATTAAGAACCATCATTTTATAGCTTGTTAATTTGTTAATGCATATCAAAATATCAACCATACAATCAAATAACAAACATACAAACAAGCATAAATATAAACAACCATAATGTGCATAACCTAGCAACTATTGTGACCACACTTGTTTGCCATCACAAGTGTGGTCATTTGGTCTTTGCTAAGGGTTGAATACAACACAAAATTGAGGTCCTTTTAGACCCCACTTGAACTTGCATCCATATGCTTCAAGTTCTTCTTTTATGTTTTGCTCCCAAGCATCTTCTTTTACAAAATACATATCCTAATACATATTTTCTAGTAAAGAAAAACTAATCTATTATTACATCCCAATGAATAAATAGACAAAATACAAGCACAAAACTTTACAACCCAATTGAATGATTATAATCAAATAAATACATTCAATCCAAACCAAAACAACACAAGGTCTTAAGCTAGGTTATGCACTATCATATGAACAATCATTGACATCATACGACAAACAAAATAAATCCCATTAAACCCTAAATTTTCAGCCAACATAAACTGAAAATTTGGTTTGTTTGTCCAAACAAACAACAACCAAACATGTCAACCGATTGATATTTCTATCTTTCAAAGTTTAATCATAAGCATGAAGATATAACTTTGAAAGACATGGGTTTTATTCAATCAACCAAAAAACAGCCTATTTTGAGTTTATAATCATCCTCTAAACCGATTTTAAAGGACAAAACCAAGCAAGTTATCCACATAACCGGCTCTTGATGCCATTGACGGGTTTGTTAGAACATAAAACCAAGTTTAACCATTTAAACTTTCGGAAAACGCAGCGGATATATAGCTTTAAAAACGATTTTATACGCTGAAAAATATGTTCTTTAAGTGACCATACAAGTGTACAAACAAACCCATAAATCAAAAGGATCATTATATGTGAATAAACATGCTAAATTTATATATAAACACACAATATGACAGCCACAAAGGGGCTGCCAAACTACCTCTTTCAGCAGCTAAAAGTCGACAAAGATAGAAGATAGGAGGCAGAAATATGGCCAAAACTTCAAGCTTAGAAGTTCTCAAGTGCTCAATCCCACAAGGCTCTAAGTAGGCATCTTAGTGCTTGTTCTTGGACACCAAAAACCCAAAAAGTAAGCTGCCAACAGGCCTTCAAAATCGTGAGAAATGGGAGGATGAAAACGACCAAGGTTCCAAGGGGAGGAACCCTCAAGTATGTATACCCCAAGCTCTTTGCTAGACCCCTTCTTGTTAGGAAGAACACACCAAATAACACCAAAAATCGTTCTCCAAAGACCTCTAAAGACTGCTGCCTTGTTCGAAATCTATAGAGAGAGAAGGAGGTGTGTTTGTTGCATCCAAAAATAATATGATGAGATTGTGCAAGACCCAAAAACTAGTTTAATGTTTGTGTGTTTTACAAGACAAGAAAAGGTCCAATCAAAGCTAAGGAGGGGGCGGCCAAAAAGAGGGATTTCCTTTAAATTTTGTAACACACAACATATTATAACTAGTCATTTATCACACAATAAAAGGTCACCATCTAGACTTATTTTATAATGGTGACATATGTGTTCTTTAATTAAACAATTTAATTAAAGTACACACATATGTTATTAGTGTTATTTAAACCCCTTTTAAATGACAAGAATAACAATAAACTCATCAACAAATTATCCTTATAATTTGTTCTATCTCATATGCAATTTATTTAGAAAACCCATTTTTTAAATTGGTGTATATATTTAATTGCATGATCATATCATCACTTAAATATTAATCGGTCTTTGCTAAGCTTGTTATTGGGTATAACCCGACTTGGATCATGACGTACTAACCGCATAAATATTCTACGTGTCTTGGGCATACATAATCCTACAAATCTAGACATGATGAATCGAGCATGAAGATGGTGATTTATATAGAGAAACCAGATGAAACTCAAACTAAAGAGGTAGAATTCAGTGACATGATTAAAGCTCTTGATAGTTTCACTGCAGAAGAGTTCAACATAAATGATGATTTTTGGGATTTTATTGTTGATCAGAGGCCTGTTGATGAACCTATTGTAGTCATTCCTCAATCTCATGTCCCGCTTGAGAAGGAATTGAGTATGCAAATAGTGTCTGCTTTATCTTTGACTAATGAACAGAAAGAGCTGATTAGAAAATTATGTGAAGAACAATTAAGGAAAGAAAAATCTGCTGCAGTTGTAGATAAAAAAGAAAAATCAAAGGCTGAAAAAGTGCCTAAGGAAACTAAAATGGCTGAAACCTCCTCTGGCCCAAGGGTGCAAACATATACCAGAAGGAGGAAATACTTATAAGAAAAGGCAAAAGGGAAAAGACCTATGGTGGAAGAAGAACCAATAAGGAAAAGCAAAAAGATGACCCGAGAAGCCTTGCAGCCATTGCTGAATTTTTAGAAGAGAATGAAAAGGCTGAAGCTCAATTGCAAAAGAAGGCTGAATTTGTAGATCTAGAAGAAGGAGAGATTAAGGGTTGCTATGTGGTTCATGAACCAATAGCTCTTAATAGCCATGTGAAGCATGAGAAATCGGTATAAGTGATGGTTGAAAAAGCCCAAACTGATGACCTCATGGTGAAAGCCATGTTTTTAGTCATTCATGGATATGATGTTGATGAGGTATTCGGGATGACTTATGAGGGAATGAAGGCAGAAAAAGATAAGTTGAATAAACTGTTGGACTCCACCTATGAGACTGTTTATGAAAAGACTATTTCTCCAAAGCTCCATTGTTCAAATCATCCCCCAATCCAAATCCGACCTCCACTCCTTACTTACTATATCCTGATTCCTACAGCATGTCTAACAAGGAAATGAAGGACTATCTGTCTGGTGAAGGATTTACAAAGAGAAAGCAAGGCAATATGAAGACAAACTCCCTTAGGGCTACCATCCTTAGGTTGAACAATGAAAAGAAAGTGAGGCTGAAGAAACTGGAAGAGGAGATTAACAGTATAAACCCAACGACCAGAGTATTAGCACAAGACATGCAGCTCACCTATAAAGACCATGACTCTTGGCATTTGGTCTACATAGATATCCTAAATGTTTGCAAAGCCTTCATAATTGAAACATCAATAAGGGCTAACCACTGTAGAGATGATAAGAGGTGTGTCTACTCCCAAAGGCAAAACTGATCAGAAGATTATTGATCAGAAGTATGATAGTGACCGGAACGTGTTCATGGTGAAGAGGATTTTAGGGTTGATGCAATTCTTCATAGAGTACTCTGCTCTTGTAAACTCTATGGAAATCCATGATCTAAAGGGACTAGCAAATCTTTAGCTGATTAATCACAAGGTTATGTTCAAGGGATATGAGTTTGAAGACATTTTGAAACTATTTAGAAGAACAGAACACTTCAAATCTCTTAAGACTATCTGCATGAGGAAAGATAGATTCTTTATCAATCCCCTTGAGATGAAAAGAACAAAACTAGCACAAGAAGTTTTCCTGAACTGAGGTGAAACCAACTGAATCTTTGAAAAGAAAGATGGTGGCTGGAACACATTCCTCCAAACCAATATCCAATGTCTACTATGATGAAAAGACATATGAATTGGTAATTGAAAGAAGATGGGGAGGAAAGGAAGGTGCTGAGATTAGATTGTTCACTAGATATGAGGTGAGATTGCAAGATGAATCCTATATCCACTACATATACACCAGACACTTTAGAGAGATAACCAATAAGCTAGGAGAAGAAGTCATGCACTTCTTCTTAAAGTGCACTAAGATTCTAAGAATGGCATATGATCAGATCATTGCTAAGAAAGAACAGAGGAAGAAAAAGAAGATTCCTCTGCAATTAGGGAATTTTATGAAGCTAGAGGTAGATGTGGATGGAGCTCTATTGATACATAGAGATGGGCTGTCTACTGTGTCTATATGGGAACTATTTCTCTTAAGAAGCTACCCTTAGAAGCCATCTACACTATGAGCTAGATGAAGATCCATGTGCTAAACAAAGAGAAGATGTCTCATGCAAATGACTTTGTCAACATGATAAAGGCCATATTGGATCCATCTCAAGTAAAACCTCTTATTCCTCCACAAGACCCAATGGAATCTTCTCAATCTCAACCACAATCTAACTCTTGAAGAACATAGGCTATATAATCATTTTGGGGAGTATTGTTGGACCCTAAAAAGATCATACATGCCAATTCAGGTGGTGGGTTGATGGTTGTTTTGCTGGAAATCCCACAAGTCCAAACATTAATGCGAATGAAGAATTTGCAAAGAACACAAGTGCGGCTAACCGCATTTGTATATGCGGAAGAAATAGAACAAATGCGCATAAGTGTTTGTTCTTCCACATTAACAAATGCAGATAGCCAAAAAGAAATGCTAACAAGTTTTGTACATCCACATTAACTAATTCGGGCAACAAAATACACAAAAGTGTTTGTTCACCTACATTTTCCAATGTTGATGACCAAACACTAATGCCGAAGACAAAGAAGAAATGCTGATCAAGATCAACACATCCGCATTAGTTAATGCGGATGAACAAAAGAAATGCTGATGAAGACTTAGACTAGTTCTGATGTATAGGTCAGGGATAGTTTAGTCCTTTTTAAAAGTCATCTTGTCAGCCTGTAAATAGAATAGAAAACCTCGTATGTGAGGTGACTCTTCATAGACATTATTGACAATCAGAATATTTTGTTTAGTCTTACGTTCTCAGGGTGTATTGTTACTGTTTAATGTTAAAACCCCAACATTCATTGGAACCTATCACCTTCATTAATACAATGTGCATTTATGAGTAATTTTTGTATTCAATGTTTCTTGATTGTTTGATTCCACCATAAAATCATTAACTCAATCATCATATTCAATCCTTGTGAGAATATCAATCTCACACCCAGTCATCCAAATCATCCCAACACCAAGAAGAAGGCTAGTTAGATGGGTACCACTGCTACACAGCCTGAACCATTCAAATCCAATGCCAGTCCTCACTCTTAGAAGATTGCTATATCTTTAATGAAGATGAAGATGAAGATGGAAAGTGATCAAGTTTAGCCTTCCTCCAAAATGAAGAGTCTTAGAAGAAAGCAAGTGGACTGCATCATGTGTGGTAGTACTTCTCATCTTGCTAAGGATTTCCACTACAATCCATAAAATATTTTTGAGATGATGAAGAAGAAAACGTCTGAGAAGATAAAGAAGAAGCCAACTTCGGAAGGAAAAAAATCATTCCTTTTGGAAGCTCCAAAATGAAGAATAAGACAAGTGAAAAATTTCATTCGGAAGAAAAATTGGTCTCGAAAGAAAGGAATGCTTCTGAAATACTGAAACCTGCTATAATGATAGCAAGATCTTCCGAAGGTCTAGTCTCCAAAACTTCCGAAGTTATCAAAACTTTCGAAGTGTTGAAGGTCAAGTCTAAGCTTCCAAAGGTTATGAGAAAGATAAAGAAAGACCATGTGACTAAAAATTGTTCATCTATAAGATTTGTTGATCCTCAAAGCTTGAGCATAGGATCAAGCATGGCTATATGTCTTCAACTGAACTTGAGAAGCTCAAGACTAGCAAGGCTTGGTTTTCCAAATGTAACTAACTATCTATTTTTGTTCATGAACAACTAAAGACCAATAACAATGTATGGATCATTGATAGTGGTTGTTCCAGGCACAGGACATGCAATGAATCTTTACTAAAAAAATTCTTAAATTGATGGAGGATTAGTTACTTTTGAAGAAGCTGCTGGAGGTTACATTATTGGAAGGGGCAGGGTCACAAATGATAAGCTCAACATTGAGAAGGTAAACTTTGTCAAGGAGCTTAGATATAATCTACTGAGTGTATCCCAATTTTATTATCAAAGACATAACATGGTTTTCACTAAGCATGAGTACATTGTTCTTAATCTCGGGGTGGTCATTACTTAGCAACATATCTTACTAAGAGCCCCTAGGAAAGGGAACATGTACCAGATGGACTTGCAAGAAACATCTCCTTCAGGAGAAGTTTCTTCTTTCTATTTAAAGCAAGTAGTAATAAGTCTTTCCTTTAGTATAAAAGAATGTTCCATGTAAACTTTAAAAACATGAATAAATTAATTAATAATGATTTGGTAACTGGAATGCTAAAGAAAGAGTTTACAAGTAATGACTATTGTGTTGCATGCCTGAAAGGAAAGCAACACAAGGTATCTCAAAAACCAATGGAAAGAAACACGATAACTACTCCCCTACACTGGTTACATATGGATATTTGGCCCCACCAGTGTAATGAGTCTAGGAATGACCTCATATTGTTTACAAATCACTGATGACTTCATAAGATTCATTTGGGTCTTTCTCCTTAGACCTAAGGATGAGACTCTTGAGATCTTGAAGAATTTCATTCTAAAAACTAAGAATCAATATGCTTACAAGGTTAGGACATAAGATATGATCAAGTAATTGAATTCAAGAACCAATTCCTTAATACATTTTCTGTTGAAAAGGGTATTAGAAGACAATATAGTGCTCTTAAGACTCCTCAACAAAATGGTGTTCTTGAGAGGAGAAACATGACACTTATTGAAGCTGCAAGAACCTGTTGTGTGACTCTAAACTGCCTATCACCTTCTGGATAGAGGCAGTGAACACTGTATTCTATGTGAAAAAGACTTTTAGTGGTTAATACTCTTGGTAAGACTCCTTATGAACTATAGCACAAATGGAGACCTTTTATTGGTTTCATCTGGTCATTTGGATATCCTTGCACCATCTAGAATACCAAAGATCAAGTAGCCAAATTTGTTGAAAATTCAAATGATGGACACTTTATTTGTAATCTTTCTAAGTTAAGGCTTAAGAGTATACAATCTCAGAACTAGAGTTATTAAGGAGTTAGCCAATGCGACCTTCATTAAGAAAACTCCTAGTGTGAAAGGTTCTGGACCTGATAGACTATTTGATCTGATTTAGTTACCAACTATTTTAACAAATATTGAGAGGATGTTTTAGGATCTAGAGGTACCTTATCAATAGAAGTTCTTGAACAAAGATTTAGGCTGAGAAGACCTACAAATCATTGTACTTGAACTCCTATAGTAATAAACCGTACAAATAGAGTTTCTATCAACACAGCCTAACAAATTTACTAATACATCTGAGGCGCCTACAATTCTAGATCAGAGGCACAAAACTCTAATGAAAGATCTTCAAACGTAGGAGGAAATGGTAGTGGTTATAGTTATCTAGAGTTTCTGATGCTGACAATCAGCCCATGTAAGACAACGTCAATGATGTCACACACTCATCGGATCAAGCTTCTCTTGATAAGTGTATTGATATGGTGGGTGATGTTGCATTACCTTATATGAATCTATCTAAGTTAGACATCTCCAATGAAGTTGCTATGATCCCTCAACTCAGTACCACAAGTCATACCCCACCACAAAGGCCATTAGAGATGTTGACAAATGGGTAATAACAAGGGGACAAAACAATGACAAAAATGTTTTTTCTCTACTCTTATTTCCTATTCCAGATAGAGACAAAGTAAGTTTATGTGGTTTTAAAGGATGGAAGTTGGGTGAAGCTTTACAAAAGGAGTTGCTTCAATTCAAAATGCAAAAGGTTTGGAACCTTTATCCTCTTCCTCTAAGGAAGACTACCATAGGAACCAAGTGGGTTTTAGAAACAAGAAGGATGATAGTGGAATTGTGATAAAGAAAAGGCCAGACTAGTTGTCCAAGGATACACACATTAAGAGGAAATTAACTACATAGATGATTTTACTCTAGTAGCAAGACTTGAAGCTGTTATGATATTCTTAACCTTTGCTGCATCCAAGGATTTTAAAGTCTACCAACTTGATGTCAAGTTTGATTTCTTATATTGGGTGATGATTAAGAGATGTATGTCAAACAAGCATCTGGCTTTGCAAACATAGATCATATTCATTATGTCTGTAGGCTTAATAAAGCTCTTTATGGGCTACACCAGGCTCCAATGAAGTGGTATGAGAGTCTATCTTTGAATCTTTGTCATCATGGTTACAAGAGGGGTACTATAGATGGTACTCTCTTCATCAAAGGAATAGGGAATGACTTATTGTTGGTTCAAGTGTATGTAGATGACATTATCTTCGGGTCAAATAATCCAAAGTCTACAAAGACTTTGAGAAGCTGATGAAGAATATTTGAAATGAGTGCCATGGTGGAATTCAATTTCTTTCTAGTAATTCAAGTGAAGAAAGTTAAAAATGGCATCTTCATGTGTCAGTCAAAGTATGTACAAGACATACTTACAAGATTCAACATGACTGAATGTAAGGTTTCAAAGACACTCATAGCTAGAAACCATTCCCTTTAACATGATTATAAGGGGGAATTTATGGATGAACATCTTTATAGGGCTATGATTGGGTCTATTATGTACCTCATAGCCAGCAGGCCTGATATCATGTTTACCACATGCATTTTGCAAGATATCAAGCCAACCCAATATGTCACACATAGTTTCTGTCAAGATTTTCAAGATATCTCAAAGGTGCTCCAACACTAGGCCTTTGTTATCCAAAGAATTATGAGTTCAATTTGTACGCCTATGCAGATAGTGACAATGATGTCTATAATATGACTACAAAGTCTACATCCGGGGGATGTCAATTCCTTGTTGGGAGTATAATCTTATGGCTATGGAAGAAATAATCTAGTGTTTCTGCATCAACTGCAAAAGGTGAATACATTGCTGCTGCTAGCTGTTGTGCTCAAGTGCTTTGGATTCAGAATCAGATGTTGGACTATGGATTCAACTTCAAAGAGACTCCTGTCTGGATAGACAAAATTAGTGCTATCTCTATTACAAAGAACCCTGTGCAACCCTCAGGAACAAAACACATCAACATCAGGCACCACTTGATTAGAGATAACGTTGAAAATGGCTAAATCAAACTAGTCAAAGTTAACATCAATGAACTATATGTTGATGTGTTCACCAAAGCTTTTGATGAACAGAGATTCAAATATCATGTATCTTCTATTGCGATGATTAACCTTGAGTAGATTTGTTAAACTAAAGTCAACATTATTAAAAAATCTGTGTCCTAAGTTGTCTATTTTATCACCATCATAAACCCAAGTTTGCATTGAAGAAAATCTTTTAAATTATATTCCTTAGATTTTTTATAATTTTGAACATCTTCCTTACAAAAGATATATGGTTGCCTTTGGAAGAATTTTATGTCTTGAAACCAAATAAGTACTTATGTAAATTTACCTTCAGAAGAAATTCGGAAATATCTTCTGAAGCATAAATTAATCATAAGTACTCATATTCTTTTGAAGAGAAAATTTCTTCCTGAAGCAATTAAGTGTCGGCACATTTATTCTCTTTAGAATAGAAACACTCCAAGTCTTGATCTCTTCCAAAACCAAACATGTCTCATAAGTGAAAATTCTATAAGTATTAATCTTCCGAAGAAATTTTTTCACATGTCTTAGAAATATCTTTAGAATTCAAATTGGCTTCAGAAGCTTTTATTAAAATTTCTAAAGAGAAAATACGTTCGGAAGATTTTCAACTTCCAAGAAAACTACCTTTTTGGGCACTTTTTCATAGGTGGGACCGACATCTGGATTTTAATATTTATAATTTTCCATTAACTTTTTCTCAAACCCAATTCATATATATACCCAATGTTTCCCCTCTTTCACTTTCATCTTCGTCTACAACTTTCTTTAACCTAAATTCACCCACAAACCTCGTTTGTTATTATCTTCCTTCACCTTTAAGCTTTCACAAATGACCAACCTTGATCAGAAAAACCAGCTTGATTTTTCCATGCAACTTCATAGGCAACACAATCAAGTGGCCCTATTGAACAAGCTTTTATATCTTTAGGTTTTGAAGTGGTTAAGACTAAAGACTCAAACTTGAACTCTAGTACTAGGAGTTGTAGTTTATGTCCAAATCATCCTAGCACCATGATGAAGGTTGATCAGTTGTGTAAAACTGCTACACAACCTGAATCAACCAACTGCAAAGGTAGTTCTGACCCTAAAAGAATTGCCACATCATCTACAAAGACTATGATGGAGAAGAAAAGTGATTAAATTCAGCTTTGTTCCCAAATGAAGACTCTAAGAAAGAAGAAAATAGACTATGTCATGTGTAGTAGTACTTGTCATTTTGCAAAGGATCTACAAACCTAAAACTACTGTCCACATGATCAAGAAATAAACTTCTAAGAATTTGAAGAAGAAGCAAGCTTTGGAAGGAAAATCGTTTCCTTTTGGAATCTTAAAAATGAAGAAAAAGACAAGTGAAAACTTGCGTTTGGAAAAGAAAAGTTGTTCTTAGAACAAATGAATACTTCTGAAGTTCCAAAGTCTGCAACAATAATGCAAGATCTTCCGAAGGTCCAGTCTCAAAAACATCCAAAGCATTGAAGGTCAAGTCTAAGAATCGAAATGTGGTGTGCAAGACAAAGAAACACCATGTGACTAAAAGTTCTTCATCATGATCAAATGATCCTCCAAATGTGACTGATCATCTCTTTTGTGGTTTGCAAGACAAAGAAAGACTATAGGATTATTTACTATTGTATTGTCTTGAACTCTTTTTGATAAGTCCAATACCAACAAGGCTTGTGTTTCCAAATGTGATCGATCATCTCTTTTGTTCAGGAATATCTCAAGACAAACAAGAATATATGGATCACTGATAGTGGTTATTCCAGGAACATGACATACAATGTATCACTAGTCCAAAATTTTGAGAAAATTGATGGATGGTCAATTGCTTTTGGAGAAGTTGTTGGATGTTACATTACTGGAAGGGGTAGGGTCACTAATTGTAACATCAATATTGAGAGGATAAACTTTGTCAAGGAGCTTGGATAAAATGTTTTGAGTGTATCTCAATTTTCTGATTAGACTCATAACATGCTTTTTACTAAGCATGAGGAAATTGTTCTCAAGCCTAGGATGGTTATTTCTCAAGAGTATATCCTGCTCACAGCCCCCAGGAGAGGGAACATGTACAAGATGAACTTTCATGAAACATCTCTCTCACGAGAAGTTTTATGTTTTCTATCTAAAGTTAATAGTGATGAGTCTTTCCTCTGGCATAAAAGAATGTACCATGTAAACTTTAAATACATGAACAAATTAATTAATAATGATTTGGTAACTGGAATGCCAAAGAAAGAGTTTACAGGTGATGACCATTATGTTGCATGACATAAAGGGAAGCAATACAAGTATCGCATAAGCTAAAGGATAGAAAATCTATCACTACCCCATAGACTTATTACATATGGATATCTTTGGCCCCACTAGTGTAATGAGTCTAGTAAGGACCTCATGTTGTTTAATGATCATAGATGACTTTACAAGATTCACTTTAGTCTTCTTTCTTAGAACTAAGGATGAGACTTCTAAGATCTTGAAGAGTTTCATCTTAAAGATTGAGAATCAATGTGATCATAAGGTCAAGACCATAATATATGATTAGAGAACAAAATTTAAGAACTGAATCCTTGATACATTTTGTGATGAAAAGGGTATTACAAGACAATATAGTGCTCCCAGGACTCGTCGGCAAAATGGTGTTAGTGAGAGGAGAAACAGGACACTAATTGAAGTTGCAAGAACCATGTTGTCCAATTCTAAACTGCTGATTACCTTCTGGGTAAAAGTAGAATACACTGCTTGGTATGTGCACAATACAGTTTTATTAGTTAAGACTCATGGTAAGACTCCTTATGAACTTTAGCACAAGAGAAAACCTTTCATTGGTTTTCTCAGATCAATTGGATGTCCTTGCACCATCTTGAATACCAAAGAACAAATAACCAAAATTGATGAGAAAATCAGATATAGGATACTTTATTGGATACTCTTCTCAAGCCAGGGCTTATAGAGTATACAATCTTAGAACTAGAGTAGTTGAGGAGTTAGCTAATGTGACTTTCAATGAGCACAGTCCTAATGTGAAAACTTCTGGTCCTGATTGGTTATTTCATCTTCATTTAGTTACCAACTATTTTAACAACTCTTGTGAGAATGTTTCAGGGTCCACAGATATCTTATCAGCTGGTGATTTTGATTCAAGTTTAAGCTAAGAAGACCATCTATTCGTAGTACTTTAGCTCCAGTGGTAACTAATCCAGCCGATGGAGTTCCTATCAACACAACCATTTCATATTCAGTTGATACATTTGAGGTGACACCAATTCTAGCTTAGAGGCACAACACTCAAATAAGGGATCTTCTAATGTGGAAGGAAATGGTGGTGGTGACAGTAATCAAGAATTTCTTGATGTTGATAACCACTCCATTAAAGAAAACATAAATTATGTCACACACTCATTGTATCAAGTCTTTCTTGATAATGTGCTAATGTGGTCGGAGAAACTTCAATGCCTTATCTAAAATTCTCTAATTTCAATCTCTCAAAGCAACTTGCTAATATCTCTCAACTTAGGATCCATAAGTCTCACCCCACCACAACCATCATTGGAAGTGTTGACATAAGGGTAAAGACAAGAAGACAACCCATGATGCAAATGTGTCTTCACTCTTGTTTCTTGTTCTAAATAGAGCCAAGAAAGTTGATGAGGCTTAAAGGATGGAAGTTGGGTTGAAGCTATGCAAGATGAGCTTCTTCAATTCAAAAGGCAAATGGTTTGGAACCTATGTCCTCAACCTCAAGGGAAGACTACCATACGAACCAAATGGGTGTTAAGGAACAAGAAGGATGACAGGGAACTTACATTGAACAAGGTTACCCATAAGAAGAAGGAATTGATTACATAGATGTCTTTGCTCCTGTAGCAAGACTTGAAGCTGTCAGAACATTTCTAGCTTTTGTTGTGTCAAGGATTTCAAGGTCTACTAGCTGATATCGAGTGTGCTTTTCTATATGCAGATCCTCATCACTCTAATTATGTATGCATGCTTGAAAAGGTTCTTTATGGGTTGCACCAAGCTCCTACGAAGTAGTATAAGACTCTATCTCACTATCTTTGTTAGCATGGCTACAAAAAAGGTACTATTGATGGAACTCTATTCATCAAGTGAAGATGGAATGACTTAATGCTAGTTCAGGTATATGTAGATGACATTATCTTTGGGTCAACTAAATAAAAGCTCTGCAAAGACTTTGAGAAGGTGGTGACAAATAGATTTGAAATAAGTACTAGAGGAGAACTTAATTTCTTTCTAGGAATTCATGTAAAGCAAGTTGGTAGTGGCATCTTCTTAAGTCAATAAAATTATGTACAAGACATATATACAAGATTCAACATGACTGATTGTAAGATTGCAAAGACAACCATAGCCAAAAACCATTCCTTTGGACCATATATTGAGGGGAGTATGTAGATGAACATCTTTATCGGGCTATATTGGATTTATGTATCTTATAGGTAGCACACCTGATATCATGTTTGCCATATGCATTTGTGCAAGATATAAATCCAACCCCAAGATGTCACACATGGTTGCTATCAAGATGATTCTAAGATATATTAAAGGTGCTCTAACACTAGGCCTTTGGTATCCATAGAATTATGAATTCAATCTGTATGCATATATTGATTGTGACTATGGTGGCTGTAATATGAATGAAAAGTTTACATTCGGGGATGTCAATTCCTTGCCGAGAATATAGTCGCATGGCAATGCAAGAAACAATCATCTGTGTCTGCATCAACTGCTATACTTGAATAGATTTCTGCTAGCTACTATGCTCAAGTGCTTTGGATTCAAAATCAGATATTGGACTACAAATTTGACATCAAAGAGACTCCCATCCTACATAGACAGCAATAGTGCTTTGGATTCAAAATCAAATGCTGGACTACAAATTCTTGATAGCTATTGTGCTTAAGTGCTTTGGTATCACTTGATTAGATATAATCTTGAAAAGGGCTTATTTAAACTTGTCAAAGTTGACACAAATGAAAAATATGTTGATCTGTTCACCAAAGCTTTTGAGGAATAGATATTCAAATATCTTGTATCAGCTATTATGATGATTAGCCTTGTGTAGAATTCTTAAACTGAACTCAACATTATTTCTAAAATTTGTGTGTCCTAAGTTGTCTATTTTATCACCACCATTAGCCCATATTAACTTTCAAGAAAATCTATTAAATTATATTCCTTAGATTTTTTATAATTTTGAACATTTTTCCTTTCAAAAGATATCGGGTTTCCTTTGGAAAAATTTTATGTCTTCAAACCAAATAACTACATATCTAAATTTACCTTCAAAAGAAATTCTAAAATATCCTCCGAAGCTTAAATTACTCATAAGTACTTATATTCTTTTGAAAAACAAATTTATTCTCAAAGCAATTAAGTCTCATGAGATTTGTTCTCTTTAGAATATAACACTCCAAGTCTTGATCTCTTTCAAAACCAAGCATGTCTTATAAGTGAAAAATCTCCATGTATTTCCTTCCGAAACAAAATTTCACAACTCTTAGAAATATCTTCCAAAGTTAAATTGGCTTCGAATGCTTTTATGAAAACTTCCAATACAATATACCTTCATAAGATTTTCGACATCCAAGAAAACAAACTTTTGGGCACTTTTATAGAGGTGGGACCGACATAGGGATATTAAAGTTTATCCTTTTCCATTAACTTCATCTCAAATCCAATGTTCTTATCGTCCTTCACCTTTAAGCTTTCTCGAATGGCCAATCCTGATCGTAGAAACTAGCTTGATTTTCCCATGCAACTTCACAGGCAACACAATCAAGTTGCCCTGTTGAACTCTAAGAAAGATCCAAGTTTCGCAAAGGTTTGTCGCTTTCTTTCTTTGACCAATTACTTCACCTCCATCATCATTGATCCTCCTCTCTCTGAGGCTCAACTTTTGGACTTTTGGAGGACCTATCAAGAGATCATCATGGATGGAGAGAAGGCACCTTCGGCCACGATGTAAGGGAGAACAATCTTCATCACTACGACCATAACACTTGTCTTCAGCTGGATGATTTAGAAGGTGATTTGTCCTTTCCTAAAGCTATTGTTAACCATTTCTTTGAGCAGATGGCCTATGAGGGATATTTCTTTTGGAGGACCTATCAAGAGATCATCATGGATGGAGAGAGGCACCTTCGGCCACGATGTAGGAGAACAATCTTCATCACTACGACCATAACACTTGTCTTCAGTGGATGATTTAGAAGGTGATTTGTCCTTTCCTAAAGCTATGTTAACCATTTCTTTGAGCAGATGGCCTATGAGGGATATTTCTTTGTAAAGTACTTTATGAATAGGAAGGTCTCTTCTTAATGGAAGTACATCCTCCATGTAGTCATAGACAGGTTGTCTAACAAGCATGGAGGATGAGGCCATATTCCTAAGGATCTCTCGTTTATAGTTCATGGAATGGTTCAGGGGGTCAAGTTCAGGTGTTTACAATTTTTATGTACTAACTTGCTTGCAAACTTAGACACCTTAAAATATTAAATCTTCCCTTGATATGTCCAACGTATTCTCAATTGTGAATTGGACTCACAGTTGAGGGGAACAAGTAAAGTTCATAAATTGGAACAGATGAAGCCCGATATCTTCAAAACTATAAGGAGACCAACTATGGGCTTCTTAGGGGCAGAAAGAACCCTTGTCTTAAAACTATTAGAGCTCATTACCCAAGGTGACAACCTAGCAACAAAAGCTAGTATTGAACCCACACCTTCTACTTCATAACCACAAATAACCATCACCTACTAGAAAAATCCAAATAAACGCCTACATAAGATACTCAGCTTGTGCAAGACCCTATATCAGCAAACATACATGAGGAAATGGATAGTATAGCTCCCACTTCTCCTAAAGAGCAAACCACTTCCATATCATAAATGATCAGTACTAAGGTTCCTCATGCTTAGCCTAATGAGCTCACAAGCCCAACAACCTCAAGCCTTCACTTAGAGTCTTAAAATTATAGTGAATTACTATCAGGGGAATGTTACCACCCCCAGCCTCTTAATCACAACCAACAAATACCCAACTTTGAATTCTATGATGATGAAGACATGAGATTCAGTGAGTACCATGAGTCTCTCTTCTCCTCCCCTACATAAAGAGAGATGATTACTCTTGCCTCTCCTTTGTCTATTCCATATCATTGGCCCATTACTGAGGTGGATCTCCCTAAACGTGTTCAGGAGGTCCATATGGAAAAGGGCCTCACTTCTACAAGTGATTACATCATTAGGACATCAACCATGGCAACTCCCCCTTTTAAGATTTCACTAGAAGCCAAGTTACCAATATTTGTGGTGAGGAAGAGGACTTGGTCCAATTCTTCATCCCCCTATGATTCTTATGATGAAGATGAGGGGAACATGAGGCTAAAGGTGAAAAAGCTGACAAAAATATGCACCTATCAAGTCTCTAAAGTTAGTCACTTGGAATCTCAGGAGACTACCTTATAAAGAAGGGTCAATGATCAACAACTTTAGATTTCTTATTTCAAGGAGAAACTAGCTAGGAGACCTTTAAGAAGAGCTCATCTAAGAACACAAGAAACCATGGATGTGTTAGACCTAACCCTTAGCTCACCTATGCAAGAGGGTGATACTACCAAAAAGGGAAAAAGTCCAAGCAATCATAGAATCTAGGAGTTCTTTATAGGGAATGGAAATTGAGATTCACCACCCTCACTGGCAATTATTATGCCCAACAACTTTCTTAAGTTCACATTGATGTGGACTCACTCATTCAAAACCTATATGAGTAGGGTATACAAAATGCTATGCATACCCCATCTCATCACTTTGAGAACCAATCATAGGATACAGGTATGTTGCAGATAGGAGAGCTCTAGTGATCTCAAGAACTAACGGGCAATAGGAAATCTTCAACTTCTCCAACCTGAAGTTCTATCAAAGTATATATGCGATTGACCTTCCAATTGTCTACCCAAACAGGCTGCGAGGTTAGCATATAGGATTTAAGAGTGGGTGTATGAAGACTTCAAGAAAAGAGCAAGACTATATAGATAGAGGATAGCATGTAAGGCTATTGGTTAACTAGATGTTGAGGTGGACCCTAATATTAGCCTCGAAGGAGAAACATTGACTGAAGGTCCAGTAGTTGAACATGTGAAACTTGAGACATGAATCTCTTCAGCACCTATCACCCTCAATGAGGCACCAACTGGTGAAGGTGTTTCACAACCTCTCTCTTGCTAGAGCTTGATGGATACATCAGACATAAAGACCAAAGTTCTCTCCACCCTAAGTCACAAAGGCCTATGAGTGAAAAAAGAGAAAATGAAATTTACTCCTAAGGAGGAGAGAGAGAGAGGAAGAGGAAGCTAAGAGGAAAAACTTCTATCAGTTACTCAGGCTTTATGGAAGCTACTATCAGGGCTACAACCAAGGCAAACACTAAGAAAGATGAGTCGAGGACAATAAGGATAAACTATCTGGGGACCAGGAACTATGAAGTGGATGAAATTATTTCTCTCCCTTTAAAAGAATTGAATGAACTGTCCAACATGGAAATATCAAAACAGATGAAGGAGGCAGAGGATGTAGAGTTGCTCCTCAAGGTAAAAAAAGAGTGAAGAAAAAAAAATCTATACAAGCATGCTCCTACCCTCTCCCCGGTTCAAGAAAGCCCTGAGTCAGAGGCTGTGGCAGCTAAACAAGTAACTAAACAACCTCAAATAGATAAGAAAGCTGACAAACAAAATATGATCAACTACGTGAGTGCCATAGGCCTCTATGAGACATCTATACTTCTTCCCCTCTCATATGAGTGCATTGAATTTGAGTATCTTAAGCAACTGGAACTATAGTTCATTAAGGAACAAAAGGTTGCTAAGAAAAATATAAGGGAAGAAGCTGCAAAGTTAAGAGCTATCATCCTGAAATGTCAAAAGAAGTCAGCCAATAGGTTAAGTATGATGAGCTTCTTCAAGCAGTATGGATCAATTAAAAGAAGACTTAGTCTAATGTCTCTCCACTATGGATGAGCATATTAGAGTGATCAAGCAGAATATTAAGAACTGAGAGCTTGTGGACATGCATTCTCCACCAAGCCAAGCTCCTCATGAGGTTGAGCTTAAGGTTGAACCCACTCATACAACACAACCGGAACCTAAAGATGCATCTTAGCCAACCTCATATTCTATTCCATAATAGGGTCCGGCTGCCTCATCTTCGGAACCTATGAGGGAAGAGGATCCAAGTGAGATAGGCATAATGAACAACCTGGTACTCAAGACCAACCCTCTTAGTCAAAGACTCCAAAGAGGAGGAAAAGGATGACTTTGAATAGTGTATCAAAAAAGAATCCAAAAGCATCCACCTCCAAACCTCAAGATGAGTCAAAGAATCATGTGGAACTACAACAAGAGGCTGCTCAACCAACTTCATCTCAAGTAGAGCCTTTTGCATCTCGAAGACCCATCTTGTCTTGCTTTCATTGCTAATCCAGATAGATGGTATGTTAATAGAGATCAAGGTGATCAAGATGTGAGTTCCTGGTTCAAATGTGATCAATGACCTTGAATCTTAGGATTCAAATTGATATGAACAAAATTGATGATTAGATTCTAAAATCCAATAAAGATGAACACAATTGTGTTTAATACTTTTTTATTGAATAATGGTGAATTCATCATCCATGAAAAATGATGATATGATGTTGTTGTTGGTGGAATATGATTCGCACATTTGGTAGTGATCCATCCACCCATACAATGAATGATAACTATGTTATTTATACTACTCAAGAATTTATAATATTTACAAATAGACCCTAGACTAATAGTTTGTTGTTTCTTGCTATTCAAATCTCCATCTTCAATATAACTTTAAAATCTTCATTTCATCAAAGGTGCTTGACCCAACAATACTCCCCCTAAATTGTAGATTTCCTATGAGAAAATGAAGTTTGATATTGTTTTTGCTGAATATTGACCATACATGAGAGTTTTGTGTTGTTGCGGAAGCGAGGTCTTCAAAACATTGATTCAAGTAATTTTCTTTTGTGACCCAAGACACACACACAAACCCAAATAATTGTGTTTTGTTTTTGACAACCCCTACACCAAAATTCCTTTTGTTTTTATTGTTATAGCCAGTTTTCATAGCTTTTAGATAAAACCCAAGGCCACACACTAACCTAAATACTCGGTTTTCTTTTTAAGTGAGGTTTGATGGCTGCACAAGGTAGCAATGGGTTTATTTGGGCTGATTTGGGGTTGGTTCTAATGATGTTTGTGAGCTGCAAAAGTGCTGCTAGTGTAGGGCAGTGTCGCTGAATGCTAGGGACTACAAATTGTGTTGTTTGATTGATTGAGAGTCCATTTATGATGGTTATATGCTGCAGGTAAAGGGGCTGCTACAAGGTTGTTTTTTGTGCAGTTTTGGGTCAGTTTGGTTGTTGATTTTGGGGCTGGTGCAAGAGCTTCTTGGGCCTGAACAAATTGCTAGTGCAGGAAAGTAGGTTGTTCATGGGTTGTACCATAATGGTTAATGATTTGTGCATATAGTTTTGGTTGTGAATGAGGTATTAGGACTGCACAAGGTGTTGCTTGGCGGATTTGAGCTATTGATGGCTGTTTGGGTTGCTGTAGGTGCTTCACAAGGGTTGTTTGTGTTCATTTTGAGCTGCACTATGATGCTTCGTGCATGGGTGTTCTAATTGGCTGATTTTTTATGCTAAATAGACTTGTACAAGCTCCGACAACAGTAGTAGATTTGCTGAACCAAACTTTTAGCACATAACCCATAGATTCAATTCTTAGATCAATGTAGAATTGACCCAAATGTTATATATTGTGAATTTTGTACCAAATTGATTTGTAACTTGTTTTTATATCAATTAACACAGAATTCGATTCACAATCAAATCTAAATCTGAATTATGAGTAGTATCTCATGAACACCATAAACCCAAAAACTAGTGCAATGATTAACTTCGAATTCACGTTTTCTTGTTTGTTTGAATGTTGAATTGATGTAGTAACAACTCAAATCCAAATCGAAACTGATTGTTGTTCCAATTCCAAGAACACCCACTAGTGTGTAAATGTTCATATGCTACTAGAAACCCAAATTCCAATCAAATTGCATCCAAACTTGATTGATTTGTCTGCCAATTGATAAATTTGTCATTAAAATAATTAGATAACATCAAACTCATGTTGATTTCATTAGATCCATGGAACACTCAGAAATTTTATAAGAAGAGAAAAGAAGGGTAAAACGAAAGAAAAGCAAAATAACCCAAATTAAGTGGTTGAAGTTGAGAAAGAGGAGAACTTTAATATAATTTTGTTCATAAAGGTGGGCATGGCCGCCCACCCCCTATACCATTTTTCATTAGATTTTTTGAAAGAAAGAGAGACCAAGCTCCTAGTGATTATAGAGAGAAGAAGAAGTTTCCGAAGGTGACTTTTCTTGGGTTTTGGTTGTTTTCTGCTGGATTTCAGCCTTTGGGTCCGTGCTTATGTGTTTGTGTGTGCTTGGTGCTGCGTTTTTTGTGTGTTTAGGTGTTAGAACTCTTTGTGCTCTCAGGCTTGAAGGAAAGTTGCCCTGAGGCTGCGTCATGTGAGTTCTAGATCCCTCGTTTTATTGTTTTAAACTTGTTTTGGGGCTAAAAATGTATGCTATAAAGTCTTTTATGATGTTCGGTATGCGAACTATAGGTGTGTGCTCCCTGTTTTCGGGTGGATGTATGTTTAGGAATGTTCTAGTTATATTTCATGGTTGTATCTTTTTTTATACTTAGTGTGCTAGAAAATAGGTTAAGAACAGGTTGGAATAATAATTTTGGTTTGAAACTAGTGTATGTAGAACATAACCTTGCCCATGCGTCCATATAGTGCCTATGCACCTAAGTGCTCCCCATGCGCCTAAGTTTTCCCATGCGCCTAAGTGTTTTGCATGCACCTAAGTAAGACTCATCTGAACAAATAGTTCCTATGCACCCGAATAGTCCCCATGCTCCTAGATAGTGCTCATGCACCCACATAGTGCTCAAGTGCCTAAATGCCTTAGAAAAGATTCTGAAATTTTGGGAAAATGGAATTTAAAGAATAGGACTTGGAATGTTTTACTAGTGATGAATGAAGTGAAAGATTGAAGATAATGAAAAATGGAACATAATGAATGAATGAAATTCTCATAAGTAAAATGAATGGAGGTTCACAACTTATTGAGTGGTTGTTAGCTCAATTGTACATGGTTTAGCTAACCCACGAGGATGCACGCATGGGTCTAATAATTGTGATTAGCAAACGAGCGGGACCCTGACGCTTGCCCCAGTACTAGAGGCAGCTTCATGCACAATATTAAGGGTCTATTTATAGACTTCGGCCCAGTTCCAAGTTCGTGTATAATGTTTGGGGTATAGCATATAACATTGGTTTAGATGAAAGTGAATGATAATGATGAATGAACAAAACATGTGATGTGTTCTAAAATGAATGATGACAGACGACAATAATAAATGTTATCTTTTGTACGTATGATGTGTGATCACATGTGAAAGTAAAGAAAATGTTTGAAACGAAGAAAAAAAATATTTAAAAAACTTGAACTCACTTATTAACACTGACTTTTATGCATTTTCAGTTGGCATGTTAATTATTATTGGGGATGACAAGATACTGGCATCCATTTTAAGTAGAAATGATACTTTTGTGATGTAATGCAATTAAACAATATTTTGTAACTTTATCAACGATATATTATTCGGCAAAAAGTAATTATTAATGCATGAAATGGTTTTGTTAAATTATTCCGCTGCAATGTTTTATGAATTGTAATGTGATTAAATATTACGTGTGATGAATGTCCAACAATAAGCGTTTCAGAATGGGGCCTTACAAGTTGGTATCATAACCAAAGTTAAAGAGAAATGGGTAAATTATTTTAAAAACCTAAACTTAAACTGAGAATGGGAGCAAATAGAAGGATGCCAACCAAGTAGCTATGTGCCAATAGGTAATTCGTACCGATATTATGTATGCATACTATTTGATTTATGTGCCCTTAGTAGATTTGAATACTAATGTAGTCAGGACTGGAAATGCTTGGGGAATGAAGAGTAAAATAAGTGGCTAATAACTACTAGCCACTATAATTAGAGACTTACTATACTTGACATAATAAGAGCTATTATCTTGAATGACTGTGTTGGTGGTTGAATCTTATAGTATTTAGAGAATGGCTAGTGGAAGATCTTAGAAAGCTTCATGAGGTGGCGGTCGTGGTGGACATGATGCTGGGCCACGGGTGACTAGGAGTCGAGCTAAGACTCGCGAAATGGCTCATGTGGAGTGCGAGACCTATCACTAGGAAGGTGGTAATGAAAGCACTAATCAATGGGCCTCAATGATGGAGGCGGTAGTTGAGAAGGTTCACCAGGTCATGTAGACGATTTTGCTGTCCGTGGTGACTGATGTGATTAGAGTTGTGAGGGAGGATGAGAGGAAGAAAAAGAAGAAGACCTTTGAGGGGGGAAATGATGAGATAGGAGAAAGGGAGCAATCGGAGACTGAGATGGATGTCTTGAGTGATGAGGAAGAGGGAGAAGCTATGCATGAAACATCATGAGCCTATAAATATGGAGCCTTTCAAAAGTTTAAGCCCCTAAATTTTGAAGGCAATGGTAACGTTGCTGTTGCTCACTCATGGGTGAGAGAAATAGAGGTTATGTTGGAGATCAATGAATGTAGAGAGGATCAAAAGGTGAAGTTTGCCACCCATTCTTGTTGACTCGGCCTTTTGTTGGTGGGATAATATTATCGAGCTGAGGGTAGCAGGGCGATTGAAAGGATGAGGTGGAATGAACAGAAGAAGCTGGTGATCGAGGAGTGTGTGTCCTCACAAGTAACTTGACAAGATCAGGAGAGAGTTCCTATAGTTGGAGGCAGGAACCATAACACACAAACACTATACTACCAAGTTCAATGAGATGATGAGGCTGGTGTAAGACCAGATGACACCGCTATCGCGAAAGAATAAGAGCTACATTCAAGGTTTGCCTGCATATATCTGTAGACACATGATTGCAACCCCAGCCAAGTACTTTTAGGTTGGTGGTTGATCTGGCAAGAAGGTTGTATGATGAACGAGGTGTGGCAGTGGCGGATGTGAGCCAGAAGGGTGGTGGTGAGACAAACTGGAATGGAAGCTGTTTGGACATGGTGCTGTCACTCCAAACGACAAGAGTGCTAGGGTGGATAACTAGCGTGTAGCTACCTCCGGTGTGGGGACAAAGAGGTGTGGTAAATGCAGAAAAGAGCATACGAGGGAGTGTAGGTAGGGATCAAAAATTTGTTTCAAGTATGGGAAGGAAGGTCATATAGCAAAGACCTATATGAGCAGGGAGTGTAAGAATCCGAGGGCTAAAAGTTCCAGAGCAAGGAAGACGACTAAAAATAAAAGGCAGAGAACGAGCACTTGAGCTTTCATGATGATTAGGGAGTAGGCTAGGACGGACCCCGATCTCATTTTAGGTACGTTTCTAGTAAACCAAACTCCTGCCTCTATGTTATTTTATTCTAGTGCTGGAAGAAGTTTCATTTCTACTATTTTTTCTATTGATCTGCCAATTAGAAGTAGAAGTATTAATGAGCCCTTCGATGTAGAAACTGCAATAGTAAGTCTACTAGGATTTTGATCTAATTGAAAGTTGTGACATAGAATTAGAAGGTCACAGGTTTCCTTCTAGACTATTCTTGATGACCTTAGGTAGGTTTGATGTAGTCTTAGGGATGGACTGACTAGTAGCCTGCGAAGCAAATATTGTGTGTCGAAAGAAGATATTCCGACTAACAACGCCTAATGGGAGTTTGGTGACACTCTATGTTAATCGAGTTAATATGATCCTGAAGGTGTTTTCGATGGTGGTGACGGGAAAGTGCATCAAAAGTGGATGTAGCACCTACCTGGCTTATGTGAAGGATGTGGACACGTCAGTACCATAATTGTCCAACGTAGCGGTATTGTGTCACTTTGTAGACGTGTTCCGAGAAGATTTAGTAGGTGTTCCATTGGACCGCGAGATCAAGTTTCTGATTAACTTGATACCTAGTGCTTAAGTAGTTACTAAGGTGTCATATCAATTAACTCCATCTAATATGAAGGAACTAATGGTTCAGTTGCAAAAATTATTGGATAAAGAGTTCATTCGACCGAGTATCTCTCCTTGGCGTGCTTCGGTCTTTTTTGTTAAGAAGAAGGATGGTAGTATGAGGATGTGCATCGACTATCACAAGCTAAACAAGTTGACAGTAAAGAACCGATATCCACTACCAAAAATTGAAGACTTGTTTGACTAGCTCCAAGGTGCCAGTTGGTTTCCGAGAATAGATATTCGATCTGGCTATCATCAACTGAAAGTGAAGGAGTAGGATATTCCTAAGACAACATTTCACATGCGTTATGGACACTACAAATTCCTCGTTACATCCTTTCAATTAACCAATGCGCAAGCTGGCTTTATAGATTTGATGAATCGGGTGTGTCGACCGATGTTGGATAAATCAGTGATTGTGTTTATTGAAGAAATCCTGATTTATTCGAGGAGCATGGAAGAACATGTCAGACAAATTTGGGAGGTTCTAGAGATTCTTAGAAGAGAGAAATTGTATGGCAAGTTCTCCAAGTGCGAGGAAAATTATTTTACATATAAAACCAGAACTCACTCAACAACCCTGATTTTTATACATTTTTAGTTGGTAGGTAAATTGTTGTTGTGGATGGCACGAGTGTGAAGCTACCTGGCGATTAAAAATTGTCATCCATTTTATGAAATTATATTTTTGATATTTAATGCAACTAAACAATATTTTATAACTTTACAATGATGTATTATTTAGCAAAAGTAATTATTAATGCATGAAATGGTTTTTGTTAAATTATTCCGCTGAATGGTTTTACGAATTGCAATATGTTTTAAATATTATATGCGATGAATGTCAAATTGTAAGTGTTCTAAGAACGATGCCTTACAATCCACCGTCAAATTCATAGATATAGCGACGAACACCAAAAACTTTTTCTCCAACTTTTCTTCAAATCTCCACTAATTTTAGCAATCTAATCAAAATCAATATGAATCCATTAACTCTAGTTCTGATACCACCTCTGAATCCAAGGATCAAAACAGGGAATTATGAGTTTAGATATAACAAATAGTGATGGAGAAATTTTTACAAATAGGGATCTTTATTTGATTGTTATAATATTGTAATTGCAACGATAATCAATGAAGAACAAACACGAGAAATGGAAAACAAATTAAAGTAATAAGACAAATGCATTTGCTTTAAATGATTTCCATTAATACAAAATCTGTTACAAGTTGTATTTTATGATTTGATGATAAGCTAATTGCTATATGAGATTCTTGTTTGTTTCTGATATTTTGATTGGTATTTTGGTGTATTGTTTTTCATCCTTTGAGAGTTCACCCATGCGTTCTATTTATAGGTAGAGGGATTCACTTTTTACAAGGGGTAAAAATAACTTTTGTGTCGTAGTAATGTGATTGGACACATTTTTGAATGACATCAGTCTTCAAAGATGTTGACTTGATGACATCACTTTAGAGATTGACTTGGTTGACTTCATAGAACATTGTTGTTTTGTAATTCTTCATTAGCAGCAATAGAGTTTCTTTTACATCTGCAAGAATTTGTCTTCGGAAGATGCTTCCGCATGAGATCTACTAATGTATATTCCTTGACTTTCTTCTTTTATGCTCTAGAGAACGTCTACCGAAGTACAACTTTGTTCATACGTAGATAGTTCTTGTACTTAGTCAATTTAAAAATTAACTATGTATGATTTTTTCCTGTAATCATATATATTGAAATTGCAACAATTGTCAATGAAGAAAAAAAATGAGAAATAGAAAAAAAAATTGAAGTAATAATGTAAACACATTTGCTTTACATGATTTCCATCAATACTAAATATGTTACAATTTGTATTTTAGGATTTGATGACAAGTTAATTGCTATATGATGTTCTTGTTTGTTTTTGATATTTTGATTAATATTTTGGTGTAATCAGAAATGATGTATTATTTTCATCTCTTGAGAGTGTGTTGGTCCATTAGATCGATCTGTAGTACAAATGAGATGTTAAATCGTTCAATATCAAATATAAACAATAGAAAACAAAGATGATGAAGATTGAGAACAACCATAAATGAATCAAAATAAGGCCATGATGATTAACATATTCAATAATAACAAAGCACAATGATATATCTGTGAATAAACGCTTACAATACTCACTTGCAACAAGGATAAACGATTAGGGCTTTTGCAAGCTTAACTAACAATGAAAATGATGGAAACTATATATAGCAGTCTTAGTTTCACAGACAGTTTCACTGTCAGTGAAACTGTTCTGCCGAAACTATAGTTCCGCCTGGCAGTTTCGCTCGGAGAACTAAACAGCTGACTATGAGCGAAAGTATAGTTTCGCACACAGTTTCACTGGACTACAAAACAAAATAAAACTAAATACATACAATCTAATCTAAGGTGAGTCCAACCAATGCGTGCTCTTTAATACTTCCCCTAGGTTGGAACTCACCACCTTCAATCGCCTTGATTTGTCTCGTCAGCTCCAATCTCCTCTGTTGCCTCTGATCTGTCTTCTACAGCTTCTGCAACAACCTCCTTAAGTGCTTTAGCAAATGATTCAATCTGGTCTCCTCCAGCTTCATTAGCTCCTTCGGGATGAGCACTAGCTTGCTTACCTGTCCAGCCAAATCCTGAACATCCATGTTTAGATCATCTTAGGCCCTCACTCTCTTTGCAAGCTTTTTCACCTCTACCCTCACACCTCTGATTTTGTTAGCCACAATCATAAATAGACTGGCTTCCTTTCTCGTCTCATCACCTGCACCTGCTTTAATAAGATTCTTGCAAAGAACAAGCAGGTCTTCATCACTAAAACTGAATAGCTCCATTCGATCAAACCCTTTGCACTCACTGCATTCTTTATTCTAATTACCGCATCCCCCGTATTGCTATGGTAAAACCACTTCTCAAAGTTCTGTAATTGCTGGGGAAGGGGATCTGCCAATCTGACCCTATTCACGCTCTTTGGGGGTTTCACCCTAAGCATAATCTGTCCTTCCCTATTTCCCAGTCCTTATCCTTCTTTGATCTTCTCCTCTCAGCTTTCATAAATCCGAATGACTCAAAGTTGTCATTCAAGCCATTATTTATCTCCTTCTCTAGTAACGAGGCTCTTTTACTTAGATAAGCGTTCAGTAATGGCAGTACTGCTAGCATCCTTAGATCCTATTTGGATAGGGTCTTGAAAGCTTTCCTTTTGTGCATAAAAGATATACCACCCCCTCTCCTCTTGATAATACACATTTTGAGGTTGAGGTTATAACACCAAGTGATAATTCTCTTGTTTGCCTCCTTTTTGCTCAATCCTTCCATGTTTTGGAATAGGGGAGTTTGCTCTTCAGGCTCTTTCTCCTTGACAAACCATTTCTCTTTAGCCATTTCAAATATATCTCCATAGTGTCTCCCTTTTTGGCAACATATACTAAGAGTCTTTGATCAACCTCATAAAATTCTTACCCTGGAGGATGCACACACATTTAAGAATGGGTATTTGGAAGTACTAGTTAAATCATCTAACTCAGATTGAGTTAGTTGATTGGGCAGGCTGGTATAGCTTTTAAATCATTATATCCTCAAACAGGTTCTTTATCAACAAACTTTGGTCCACCAACATATTTTTCATACCTTCAATCACCTCATCCTTTTGACTTTCTCTCATCTCTTGATTAGTAAGTTTTGTTTTCATCATGCTTAGTTCATTTGCAAGAAAGGTTTTAAGGTTTCTAATCCCATCCTCATCTAATCTGACTATCTCCTCTCTCCTTGAGGTCTCAGCAAAGGATTGATGTCTCTGTTTAGTCCTTCTTTCACTCTTTTCCACATCAGTCTTCTTCTTTGATCTCCTTTCTTTTCAGCCCTCACCTCCTCAGCCATTTCATGCACTTCCTCCTTAAATTCATAATCATTCTCCTTCGCATATATTTTCCTATTCTTAGTCTCATCTGCCCGTATCAGTCTTGTCTCCTTTGCCCTTTTGTTTTCGGATTCATCAACTCTCCTCATATAATTCCACCTTTCTAGTGGGTACATATTCTCCAGAGATGTGTAATCTTTCCACTGAAATCATGATGGATAGCACAGCAGTCTACAAAGATACGGTTGTTCATTTGCACCAGCCTTTTGACCTCCCCGTGTCTTTGGTAGGTTAGGAATAAGATTATCTAAAATCATCTCTTAGAATCAAGTGTAGATCTTCCATTTATCCTTTTCAAGGGCATCACATTCTCTGCCATACACATAAAAATCAGTTTAGTAATGTTTGCTTTCTCTCTTTGTAGCATAACAACATTGCTTTTGCCGAATCAATATTAAGCCTATCCGATCCACCTTTACAGTGATCTAAGCTGTTACGTTTAGGATCTATAGATCTAGTGCATTTCGTATAGGCTTAGTACTTGAATTAATATGTGTAATGAATGTTTGTAATTCATTATAGTGTATGCATTAAATGTATAGGTTAACCCATATATGTGTATGTTGATTTATCTATGTTTGCACATAAAACAATATAATTGGTGGATTTATGAAATTGACCAAGTGTAAGAATCATCTATGGATGAAAATTTTGTTCTTCTGTAGTTATGTGTCTTACAAGTAAGATTACATCCGAAGATCTTTTACGGATGAACAATCAGATCTGAGGAACAAGTGCTTCGGAAATCCAACATTAACCATGAGCAAATCTTAGTTATTGATTAACATTAATAACCTGTTCGTACCCTTTGAGCAAATTCATTAGTTAAAGTCTTAGATCTTAACTAATCAAGAGTAACTTTGGTGGATTATCTTACCAACCGCCAAAGTTAGAAACAAAAGCAGATTTCAAATCCTTGAAATTCAAGTTCAAGAATAATGTAAATTATACAGATTCTGACTTACAGGTTTCAATAACAGAAGGTCCTTATATTCCACCCACCCTCGAGCTAGATTATAATGAAAATAATCAACCTATAAGCACAAACGATCTGTCACCTGATGATATTAAGAAGGTTAAAGTTGATATTAAAGCATACAGGTTGCTTAGTATGGCTTTACCAGAAGAAATATGATCAGATGTGAAAATTATAAAATAACAAATTCCTTGTCGAAGATTCTTCATACACTCTGTGAAGGGAGTGATGAAATCTGAATCATTATGAATGACACCCTTCCTTCAAATATGAAACATTTCATCATATTGAGGGTGAATCAATTCCTCAACAACTCCATAGGTTTATGCAACTTGTCACATAAATGAATATTTTGGAGTTGAAATACACAAATGAGGAAATAAACAAGAAAATGCTCCATACTTTACTAGAAAGTTGGAAGCAAACCGTATCCATCTTCAAGAACACCATAGATCTCAAAGCAGTCGGACTAGATACTCTAGTGGCTAAAGTTATGGCTCTTGAAATTGATGAGAAATCAAGAAACGAGAGTGTGACAACTAATGTATCACCATATCAATTTAAAGAAATAAGAAGTGATGGAAGTGCCTTCATGTCCAATAATGGTGGTGATAACTATTGTACTTTCAGTGAAGATGAAGGGGAACTAAGTTTCAATGCTTCGAAACCTCCCAAGAAATCTTCTCAAAGTAAGTCAAGAAAAGAGAAAGAAAGAACAAATGATCAAAGAGATAAATCAAACGAAAATCCATCAACTAACAATCAATCATAGTCTATCACTGTCATTCTAGACTCTGAAGAACAAAAAGCAGCTTTTGCAGCTTTCAGTTCAAGCTTTCAATGTTACCTAGGAAGTTTATTGCCCACTGCCAACATGTGTCAACAAGATATGGAAGAACTATTTCCGGATGTAGTAGAGGAGATGGATCTACAATGGCAGATGGCAATGATTGCTTATAGAGCCAAATAATATCTAAGAAGAAACAAGAATTTGGCTGTTGCAAGTAAATCATCATGGATTGGAATTGATAAGTCAAAGGTAAGATGCTTCAAGTGCAATCTCTATGGACACTTTTCTAGAGAATGCAATCAACAAAATGCTAACTCAACACAACATCAGCAGCATCAGGCTAAACAACCTTCATCAACTCAAAGATTATTTAGACAGCCACAACTGGCCAACTCATCCCCACTAGCCACCAATACACCAACAAGAACTAGCAACTCAAAAGAATATAGGATGATCATTCTTCAAGATGGAACCTATGACTGGAGTATGTATGAGAAGGAAGTCTTGGAAAAAATCAAGCTCTAATGGCTCACATGGAAAACAAAGTTTCACCCATGGCAAGTGAGGTAAGAGATAGGTTATGTTCATCAGTATGTGTTGAGGAAGTACACCGATATAGAGTCCATGCTCAACAATTGGCTGATAAAGTTAAAGAAAAAATGATTTTGAATGAATCTCATTTAAGAGAACATAAGTTATATCAAATAAAAATTAACTCTTTACAAAAGGATTTAGATAAAATTGTTTCTAAAAATTATAGTTTGAAAGCACGAGTTGAGCATCTGACCATTTCCTTAACCAAATCCATGGCTAATCATGCATCAACTGATGTGAAACTTCACAAGTTTCAACTTTAGTCTCCATAAATAAGAAATTATTATGTCAGGGACTGTGTACGTACGAAGTACTAACTGATTCTGCGCGTATACCTAACGATTTGTGTAACGTTAAGAATGATTAGAGAATGATCAACTGTGACCTATGAACTTGGAATAGGTTTTCTTGAGTCTCTGGATGGCTAGGGTACGATTATGTGCATAGGTGTTCGAATTGTTTAGTTTTCCATGAATTAAGTGGTATTTTTAGGTTAGGGTTTCCATTCACGATTAGCATGGTTCAGTCGTGCGACTGAGTGAATCTTATGCTACAATTATGCGATTGGTCCAGTCTCCTGGTTCAGTCATGCGACTGGTCCATTAGCATGAAGTATTCAAGCATATGGTCCATTAGCATGGTCCATTCGCATGAGAACTTCACACGGTTAAGTTTGAATATGTTTCTTAATCATATTTGACTAAGAATTATGCAAACAACCACAAACCTATATAGTTAGTTCAATATGTGTTGTCACACAATAAACAATGAAATATTAAACATTATAAGCATCAACAACACATTTCATTTCATTCATACCCATTCAGTTACATATATGTAAGACATGAAAGACATTTTACATTTATCTCATAAACTAGGTCAACATGTATCAACAAACTCCCCCTTGGACCTAGTTTACATCATGATCAAACTTCTTGTACTTTTCCTCCCTTGTAACTTCGGCATGTATCTCAAATGCAAAACATAGTCTTATAACGTTTTGAAACTAGATGGCTTGTACAATGTCTTGCGAATCATAAAACAGTGGCCACTTGTACAATGTGTATACATCATCAACAAACAAGTTAGTCAGCCACATTGAGTCAAATACACTAATTATCTATTTGGCTCTCTTTTTGCAAGACAATAACAGCTTCACCTGTTCTCCAATTGTAGTACAACTATTTGAAGTATGGAGTGAAGTCCTGTGGCATTTCTCTTAGAGAGATTCTTGACATTATGCCCGGAGGACTCCACTTCAGCATTATCTTGGCTTTCTAGTAATGGAATCAACTTTAGACCATCTAATGTACCTCGTCGGCTGTTGACGCCTGTAGTTAACCCACCTGGTGTGGTACTCTTTCTTTAATGCAGCCTTAAACCAGCCTGACATTTTTCTTGGGTCAGCATACAACAGCTTCAGTTTGGCTAGCTGGTTGAGCTCAAAACTGGGTAGAGTCTTTAGATCATGTGGGAATCTAAAGTACTCTATTTCCTATTCTCTCTTAACATCATATACATTTATATCCTCAAAATATGCCCACGCTATAATCTTTCGTGACACCTTTAGATGCTTCTTCAATTTGTAGAGCTTGGTGTAGACACTCGGCTTTGGAGCAGTGCGTTGAGCTCAATTCTCTCTGCAAAACACGCCACCCATTCAACCTTTTTGATGTTGACGTCAGCGTCTGAGGCTTGGGCTTGATCCTTATTCTTCTCGGACTCTTGCTCCATCTGATCCAGTTTTTCAAACGTATCACTAACGAGAGCATCACCCAGATTGGGGTTTACATTGCCCTCTCTGTCAGCATACTCTGGATAGTCATTCAGCTCATCGTCACTTGTAACTTCAAAGGTTGGAGCATCCTTGACAATCTCATCCGGGTTGAGCCAGAACATCTCAGCCACTAGCTCATCCGTAAGGTCATGAATGATATCTCCTTCTTCAGGTGTATAGCTTACTGACCTTCAAACAATCCCTTGCAAATCAAGAATCAATGTGAGTTGAGACTTGAATTGTTGAAGGGGAGCAACATCATACTTATCTTGCTGAGATGATTTATCTGCTTGATTTAAACATGTAGATACATCAATCATTAGTCAACAGTCAAGTCAGTTAAATATCAATATATAAACATTAAGTACATAAGTTTAATACATGATTCAGTTACACAAGATTTAAAATTACATAACATCTAAGCATTACTTTTATCCTTAATCATGTGCTCTTCTGCAGGCGGGGCTGAGGTCGAGGCTCCCTGATCCTGTGTCTTCTTGAAGCGCCTTTCTCTAGCTTGTGTGTCAGCCAATGTAGCCGCATCATCTCCTTCCTCATCATCTCCTCCATTTTCCTCTCCTGCACCATCATCACCTCCTTCTTCTGTCAGATCCTCATCATCATCCTTATCACCATCCCCTTCTCTCACCTTAAGTGGCTCATCCTTTGATCCCTTGAGCTTGAGCATGATGGTCTTACTAGCAGCCTCCAACTCCTCTATCTTCTTTCCTAATTGGACATTATGCTCTTGGAGTTGGGCAATTTGCTGACCCTATGCAGCCATCTGCTGAGCCTGGTAATCAATCCACTCGGCCTACTGTGAGATCTGCTGTGCTTGGGCAGCGTTTTGCTCTACAAGCTGACGTATTTAGGCAGCTCTCTCTTCATCAACAGCCCATAGCTTCAGCACCATTCAGTTCAGTGCTGACAGCTATTCCTCTACCCCAATGGGAGGTAGAGATGATCCTGTGGGGAATATCTGGTGGGATGATTGTCCTGCTTAGTGTCTAGTGGTGGTGGTGGCAGTGGTGAATATTGGTGGTATATGAGTGGGTGGTGGTATATGAGTGGGTGGTGATGGGTAGGCTTAGTGGTGGTGGAAGTAGTGTAGATGGGTGGTGGAGTGGCTATAGTGGTGGAGGGTGTGGTGGATATAGTGAGTTGAGTGATAGTAGTGGTGGTGGTGTTGTGGTAGCAGTGGGGGAAGAGGTAGTGATCAACGTGTACCTCTGTCTCTTGGGCTTCATCACGTGGGGCTGAGCCATCCTCTTTTTCCTTGGACCTTTCAAGGAGGATACTCCCCCTGGGATGTTGGGCTAGTCTGGGGGTATAGGTTGGATCAGTCATTGTCTCCCCAGACCCGCCTGTGCGTTCACCAACCGCCCAAGTCCCTCGCTCGGTGGCAACCACTTTGCTACCCACCGTTCGAGTCAACGGCTCCCGTCACTCTCCTCCTCCTCATCAGGTTGGAAATCTTGATGAAATCCCGCAGCCTCGCTCCTCCTTGGGTGGATGATGGAGATGTCGCATCAGTAGTAGGTGGCCATCGATTGGGTGGTGCCAGTATCTCAACCATCACCGCCAAAATCATCATCAGAATCCTCAGCGGATTGCTCAGGTCTGAGTCATGTCATCATGGTGCCACTTCCTTCGAGCTGGCACCACATACTCCTCATGGGCCATATGCCCAAACAGTCGCCTGACACGGGGTTTCACCTGCTTCCCCCTGTACACCTTCATTCTGCCCAAGGTGGTATCGTCCATGACCTCAAGCACTACGGCATCCTCCTTCTCCTTGGCAACATAGGGAGCTTCTGATCAATAATCATCTGCATAAAGCGAGGGTACATGCAAAATCCGTCCTTGCCCTTCGCCTCAATGTTCTTTACCAGGTAGGTGAAGATCATCCTCGAGAAGCTAAATAGATGGTTTAGCACCAACGCCATATAGGTGTTCTGAATCTGGTCATACAGCTCGTCGAAGCCTCCCTTCCTTGAGGCAATGCCTTTATCAAGCACATGTGCCAAGTACTTAAATTGGGTGCACAGGTTGCTCTTGTTAAGCACACCTGTGTGTTGATATCCCCGAGTACTTGGCCCGCAGAAAACAGCCTCGTACCGTCAGTGGGTGTAGTCGTGTAGGGTAGTCAGCATCATCCCCAAACTCAAAGACTGTGCTGAGATCTTCCTCAGTGATCTCTATATCCTGAGCAAAGATGGAGCTCTTGATATAGTAGGGCTCTGAGGACCTGTCAACGACAGCGCTTTCCCGGAAAGCCTGTTGAACTGAATGGTACGGAGTGCAGAGAGTCCATATAGCAAGAAGATCCTCTATCTCCGTAAGAATGTAATAATGCTGAGAAGTCTGCCGTGTGTTTAGGAGGTCAGATCCAGATGAGCACAAATGTTTTGCTTAGTGCTCATAGGCCAACGACTTGTTATCTGTTACACAATGTAAATAAACATTAGTGTGTGAATGAGTAACAATTTGATTCATTTGACTTGAAATCTTCTGTTCTGTCGGGTGAATGAATTGTGCGACTGAGATCTAGTCGTGCGAATGAACTCAAACGTATCACGAGCATGCGACTGAGCTTAGTCGTATGCTATCCCATGCGTTTACACCAGTCGTGCGACTGAAACTCATATGCATGATTCAGTCGTGCGATTGAACCATTCGCCTATATCAGGTCGTGCGATTGAAGTTCATCAGGGTGTCCATTTGCATGACAAACTGTTTTTCATTCAAATCAATTTTTGAGCAAAACTTAATGTTAGACGTCTTGGTTTGGCTCATTAGTCTCGCAAATGACTAAGATAACACCTAATAGCCTTTATTTGTGTTGGACCTTATATGCCCAAGACACATATAAGATTGATGTGGTTAGTACGTTATGATCCAAGTCAGGTCATACCCAATAACAAGCTATACAAACACCAATTTATATTTATTTGTTAAAAAGATCAAACAAATAAATACCGACACCAATTTAGAAAATGGTTTTTTCTAAAACGTTGCTTTTGTAAAAGAACAACATTATGTTGATAATTTGTTCATGAGAAATTGTTTGTTTCATTATTTAAGTTGGTTAAATAATAACAAATAAAAGTGTGTTATTGTTATAAAATTAAAAAGGGTTTTAATGTTATAAAATTAAGGGCTAAGAGTGTAACATTTTTATAAAACTAAAATGGGGGGGGGAACCCATTTTTTAAAGGCCAATTCGGCCGCCCCTTGGGGTATTGGGACCATCCTTTTTGTCTTGGTTTTTGCAAGACTTTCACCTCTCTACACTATTCCATCAATTCACACTTTCTCTCTTACAAGCTTAAGCAAGAACTCTCTCAAAACATTGCTGGATTTTCAGATTTGAAGCTCAAAAACAAGGCTGAAAATTCGGGTATTAAAGGTACATTTGTAGAGATTTTGGTGTTGAGCTCCCTAACAAGCTTGGTATTTGGAAGGACATGTGGGTATACGAGCTTGAGGTCTTTTCCTTTGAAGGCTAGACATTCAAGAATATCATCTTCTTCATCTTTTACATCTACAACATTGTATAAGAAGGTTGTATCTATGAACTCTCTATGGTTGTTTTATGGTTTGATAGCACATTACTGCACATATATTATTGATCCTCATTCTTTGGTTTTGTTTATGCTTTAAAATGCTAAAATTTTAAGATTGGTAATCATATCTTTAAACCATATATCCGCTGCGTTTTTATAGTTTAAATGGTTAAGCTATCTTGTTTTACATGTGACAAAAACCAACAATGGCATCTAGAGCCGGATATGTGGAATAGTGTGCTTAAAAGGTCTTGAAAAATTAGTTTTCATGGACTTTTTCAACCCATTAGGGGCTTTTTTGTTGTGGATATATGAATCCCTTATGTTTCAAGGTTTATTCTTGCATGCTTTAGTATAAACCTTGAAAGATCTACATCAAATGGTTGATTGTGTTGTTTGGATAAACCTAATATTTGAGTTCATGTTGGCTGAAATTTTAGGGCTGAAATAAGGGATTCATTGTTGTTCTTGGATGTTGAATGTTTCATATTTTGGTGCATAACATAGTCTTGGCCTTTTGTGTTTTGGATTTGGTTGATTGTTGTATGTCATGTTGGTTTTGTTTCTTATGAGGGTTGTAATTTTGTGTTTTCTGTTTTGGGTTGTAATTTATTTATTCATTTGGTTATGTAATAAATAGATTAGGTGCATTTCTTTGTTAGAAAAAATTATTAGGATATGAGTTTTGTAAAAGAAGATGCACAAGATGAAGACTCAAAGAAGGGGACAAAAGACATGGACACTTGGAGCTTTTGGATGTGGTTTCAAGTGGGAGTTCATGGACACATTTTGATGTGTGATCTCTACCCTTAAGAAATACCTTATGACAACACTTGTGATGGCAAACAAGTGTGGTCAACTTAGTTGCTATGGTTATGCACTCATGTTTGTATGTTTATGCTTGTTTGGATGATTGTTGTTTGATTGTTTGGTTGATATTTGAATATGCATTACAAACTCATTAACAACCTAACAAGCTGAAAATTGATGGTTCTTCATAATTAAACGGTTAATAAAAGGTTATTAAAAGGATTAATGGTTTTAATAAAAGAGGTTTTATTAAAAGCGAACCATAGGGTACCTGTATTTGAAAGCATGCAAATATAAGGTACCTAGAGTTTTCTAAACCTAGATTATGAAAACTTTAAATTCTTTTATAAACAAGTTTAACACCATCCTTTGGCATAACACTTGAGTCATTTGGAAACTCTTAATGGGATAAAGGTCACCTAACCGTTTTGAGGGAACTTGTGACTTGAGGTGGGGATACCATATTTATGGGATAAAGGTCACCTAACCACTTATGTTGGAAAACTCACATGTGTGTGCAAGTAGGGTAACTTGATTTGCAAACCATGTTAAATGGATCACCTACAATATCGTTTACAAAGGTGTTGATGGATTAACATGCCGACTATACACATGATGTTTTAAAGTCGATCCCATACCCTAGAAGTTGCAAAGGGTTGTAATTGTCAAAATGTTGACTACCTTGTTATTTTAAATAATGGGATAAAGGTCACCTAACCACTATTTAAACGTAACATTGGATTCTAGATTTAAAATTGTGGAAGGCACTTAAAAGGGTTTTAATTATTAAAATATTAACAATATCGAAATTACTAAAGTTGAACTTTTATATTTTGTAGATGGCCACCAACAATAATGAAAACAATGAAATCCTATCCGCTCACTCACTATCATTAAGGACCATTCTCCAGAAGGAGCATCTAAACCATAATAACTTTATTGATTGGTTTCGAAACTTGAGAATTGTTCTCAAGCAAGAGAAACGATCATACATATTAGACGATCCAATTCCCGATCAACCTAGTGAGGATGATGAGGAGGCCTACAAAAATTGGTAAAATACACTAAGGACTTGGTCCAAGTGTCTTGCCTCATGTTGGCAAGTATGACTCCAGTCTCCAAAAGGAGTATGAACATCATGGAGCATACGACATGATAACCCAGTTGAAGGAAACATTCCAACAACAAGCACGGGTTGAGCACTTCGAAACAGTTCAAGCACTCCATGCGTGTCATATGGACGACACCCAATCTGTTTCATCTTGTGTACTTAAGATTAAAAGCCACATCGACCACCTGGAAAGCCTGAATTGTCTCGTCTCGAAAGAGTTGGCTACAGATTTGATCCTCAACTCTTTGTTAAAAAGGTTTGACAACTTTTTCATGAACTATAACATGAACGGATGGGACAAGAACATAAGTGAGCTTCACTCTATGCTCAAAACTGCCAAGGCGGCCATGGGTAAAAGGGTTTTGCCCATTCTCACCATCAATGAAGGTGGGAACAAGAAGAGGCCTCACCTCGCATCCAAGGCAAATGTTGCCAAGGGCAAAGGGCACGTCAGGGAAAATGGAAAGGGAGTGGTAAGAGCGCCACCACCAAAACCAGCGGAGAAGAAGCAAAAGGTTGCTTCAAATCACCCATGCTTTAAGTGTGGGGAGATTAGACATTGGGCAAGAAATTGCCCAGTCCATCTCAAAGAGTTACAAGCAAAGAGGGATGTCGGGCAAACCTCGGGTACAATTTTCATGATCCATATTGATCTAAATTTAATATCCTCTAACGCATGGATATTGGATACCAGATGTGGAACTCACATTTGCAACTTATTGCAGGGGTTCAAAAGAAGTAAGGACTTCAAGAAAGGGGATGTAAGCCTCTAGATGGGGAATGGGGCAAAGGTTCAAGTTGAAGGCAGAGGGGACTACATCTTGAAGCTTCGAAATGGTTTGGAAGCAATTTTGAACAATATTTTGTATGCTCCTAGTTTGACTAGGAACATTATTTGTGTTGCCCAATTAAGACAATATGGTTATGTTTTGTCATTTATTGAGAATTAAATTCATGTTTCTTTAAATGGCACGTTTTATATTAAAGTTATTCTTGTTAATGGTATTTATAATTGGTTCATGAAAACACATTATATGATAGCTCGTTGTACCAAACCACCACTAAGAAACACAAATTGGATTTGAGTGATACCTATCTTTGGCATTGCTGTCTTGGTCATATAAACAAAGCGCATACAAGCACTTCAAAAGAACGGTTTTTTAAAAGAAAATGAATATGATTCATTCGATGTATGTGAATCTTGTTTATAAGGTAAAATGACTAAGGCACCTTTTAGTGGCAAGTCTGAACGGGCAAAAGATTTATTAGGCATCATACATTCGGATGTATGTGGTCCTTTTATGCCAATGACTAGGTACCATGAAAGATACTTCGTTACCTTTACCGACAACTATAGTCGATATGATTATGTGTACTTGTTAAGACACAAAGATGAAGCTTTTGAAATGTTCAAAATCTTCCAAAATAAAGTAGAAAATCAACTCAACAAGAAATAAAAATTTTCCTCACCGATAGAGGAGATGAATACCTAACCGATGCTTTTAGAGATCATCTTAGAAGTTGTGGTGTTGTCTCACAACTATCTCCACCTGGAACGCCCCAACATAATGGTGTGTCTGAGAGGAGAAATCGAACCCTATTACATATGGTTCAATCTATGATGGCTAGAAGCTCATTGCCTCTTTCATTTTTTGGTTTCGCATTGCTCTCTGCGGCCCGTATTTTGAATATTGCCCCAACAAAGAAAGTGGAAACGACACCTTTCGAAATATGGCATGGAAGGGTTCCATCACTGTCATACTTAAAGGTATGGGGTTGTGAGGCTTATGTTAAGACTCCTACCTCAAACAAGCTAGAATGTCATTCCACTAAGTGTATCTTCATTGGATATCCTAGAGATTCTATGGGATATTATTTCTATGATCCATTAGAACAAAAGTACTTTGTTGCCAAGAAGGCTGAGTTCTTAGAATCTAAGTTCCTTACGAAAGGAACTAGCAGTAGAACTATGGATCTTGAGGAAGATCAAGAACCACAAAACGATACACGTTTGGTTGATGCTAGCACTCAACTCGAGGATGTTGAGAATGATTAAGTGGTTGATCAAACTACACAGAACGTTCGCAGTTCTCATAGAATTAGTAATCCACGTGAAAGATATTGATTTTTTGTAGATGGATGCTATGTGGTAGATTCCAATGAACCACCACCTATCATGATGCAATGTCCAATTTGGATTGTGTCAAATGGCTTAAAGCCATGAACTAACCAACCACCTATCATCATGCAATGTCTAATTTTGATTGTGACAAATGGCTTGAAGCCATGAACGTAGAAATGCAATCCATGTATGAAAACCAAATGTGGGAGTTGGTTAAACCACCTCTTAACTCCAAGATAGTTGGAAGTAAGTGGGTTTTCAAGAAGAAAACCGATATGCATGGAAACTTGGATACTTATAAAGCTGGGCTTGTAGCAAAAGGTTTCACTCAAACTCAAGGGGTTGATTATCATGATACCTTCTTACCAATTGCAATGCTAAAGTCTATTAGGATATTATTTGCCATAGCTACTCATTATGATTATGATATTGGCAAATGGATGTTAAAACCGCTTTTCTAAATGGTTATCTTGAGGAAGATGTCTATATGGTTCAGCCTGAAGGTTTTGTCAACTCAAAACATCCTAACAAAGTATGCAAGTTGAAGAAATCAATCTATGGATTGAAGCAAGCATCAAGGAATTGGAATCACCATTTTAATGAAGAAATAATCAAATTTGGATTCATCAAGCATGCTGATGAAGTATGTGTATATAAGAAGGCTAGTGGGAGAATCACCATTTTCTTAGTATTGTATGTCAATGGCATACTATTTGGAAATGACATTCCAACCATGGAAGGTGTTAAAGCCTAGCTTGGAAGCTGTTTCTCCATTAAGGATCTTGGTGAAGCCGCCTATATTTTAGGAATAAAGATCTATAGGGATAGATCAAGGTGGTTGATAGGTTTGAATCAAAGTGCATACATTGATAAGATCTTGAAAAGGTTCAAGATGGAAAACTCTAAGAAAGGTACCGTACCTATTCAAAGAGGAACAATATTGAGTAAGACTCAATGTCTAATCTCAAAGGATGAGCAAGACAAAATGAAGGGAATTATGTATGCATCCGCTATAGGATCCATCATGTATGCAATGATATGCACTAGACCGGATGTGTCATGCACCTTGAGCATGACAAGCCGATACGAACAAAATCCTGGAAACAGTCATTGGATGGCTATTAAGAACATACTTAAGTACCTAAGGAGAAGTATAGATATGTTCCTAATCTATGGATCTGGTGAGGAGGAACTCATAGTAAAGGGTTACACGGATGCAAGTTTCCAAACTTATTGGGATTATTCACAATCACAATCGGGTACATTTTCATCTTGAATGGAGGAGCAATCTCTTAGAAGAGCTCTAAGAAAGATGTGGTGGCATTATCAACTATAGAGTCAGAATACATTGCGGCTTCATTAGCAGCTTAGGAAGCTGCATGGTTAAAGAAGTTCATTGCCGATCTAGGGGTGGTCCCTTTAATTCAGGACCCCCTAAAATTCTTTGTGATAACGAGGGTGCGATTGATCAAATCAAGGAACCCCGTCCACATCAGAAGACTAGGCACATTGAACGAAGATTCAACTACATAAGGGATGAAGTTGAAAAGGGAAAGATATGTATTCACAAAGTTCACACTTATCAAAACATTGAGGATCCACGAACGAAGCTTCTTGAAAAGGCAAAGCATGAAAGTCATGCTTGTGCCATTGGACTGCAATATTCTAGTGACTGGATTTGATCTTTAATTTTTGTATTGAGATATTATAACCGTTTTTACTTGAATGAATTATTTGGTTATAATGATTCAACTAATATTCCTATTTTGCATGTTTAAAATCCATGACTAAAAACATCCGTAGTTGTTCATGCTTGTGGGAACAAGTATGATGATAATGCTATTATGAACTGGAATTGGTAGATATTCATATGGATGAATATAGAGCAAAAAGTTGCTACCAAAGTTCATAGATATTTGTGGGATGCAAATATTGGACTGACTTGCATCTCAAATATTACTACATGGAATCTTCCTCATTGATCATATGTAATTTTGAGTAAAGGCGAACATCATTTGGTATCCTCTGACCTGAGAAACATATAGGGTCTTGATATTTACCGAATATTATACTTTGACTTAGCTCTTCGCTGTTCTGAAACATGGCAGTACATAAGTCTGAGTTCAAGTATAATATAAGGTAATTGTGATAGACGTATGTAGTCAAGATGGGTTTTTTCCCTCTTATTCGTTAAGAGTAAGATGTCTAAGGCCTGATAAAGTTAAATCAATGGAGAATGATCACTCTATGTGTCTAGGTTTTAACATGACATCTGTGACAAAAGGACAGATGATTGATTCACCTAAAACATTTCAAGTATGATACTTGAAGGAGATGATGTTGTTGAATGGCACTTAGTCATATGTATTAAGGGTATTAAACCGTTCTTAGGTGTATTTACTGCTTGCATCAATCTTCTATGAATCTTGTGCAAGTGGGAGATTGTTGGACCTTATTTGCCCAAGACACATACAAGATTGATGTGGTTAGTACGTTATGATCCAAGTCGGGTCATACCCAATAACAATCTATACAAACACCAATTTATATTTATTTTTGATAAGATCAAACAAATAAATACCGACACCAATTTAGAAAATGGGTTTTTCTAAAACATTGCTTTTGTAAAAGAACAATATTATGTAGATAATTTGTTCATGAGAAATTGTTTGTTTCATTATTTAAGTTGGTTAAATAATAACAAATAAAAGTGTGTTATTGTTATAAAAATAAAAGTGTTTTTAATTTTATAAAATTAAGGGTTAAGAGTGTACCATTTTTATAAAACTAAAATGGGGGAAACCCATTTTTAAAGGCCAATTCGGCCACCACTTGGGGCATTGGGACCATCCCTTTTGTCGTGGTCTTTGCAAGACTTTCACCTCTCTTACACTCTTCCATCAATTCACACTTTCTCTCTTACAACCTTAAGCAAGAACTCTCTCAAAACATTTCTGGATTTTCGGATTTGAAGCTCAAAAAAAGGCTGAAAATTCGGGTTTTGAAGGTACATTTGTAGAGATTTTGGTGTTGAGCTCCCTAACAAGCTTGGTGTTTGGAAGGACCAGTGGGTATACAAGCATGAGGTCTTCTCCTTTGAAGGCTAGACATTCAAGAATATCATCTTCTTTATCTTTTTCATCTACAACATTTGTACAAGAAAGGTTGTATCTATGAACTCCCTATGGTTGTTTTCTAGTTTGATAGCACATTACTTAACATATATTATTGATTCTCATTCTTGGGTTTTGTTTATGCTTTAAGATGCTAAAAATTTCAGATTGGTAATCATATCTTTAAAACATATATCTGCTGCATTTTTATAGTTTAAATGGTTAAACTAGCATGTTTTACATGTGCCGAAACCCAACAATTTGAACAATATACTTAGTTTTGTTAGTTTCTTAGGCAAACTAAGTCTCGGTTAAGGTTAGGGCTCAAATTCGATTATTAGGGAACGAATTGATTGAACTTTGGAGTGTCTAACACCGCACATTACATGTATAAACACTAGAAATCATTATATCACAACAATCAGTAATGTAGTACAATCATAAGAAAATCGGGCAGAGTAACGTTGCTTCGTGCGATAAAGTGAGCGATTGGGGTGAATGGGCGAATGCGACCGACTCCCCCTCTTTTTATACTAGGGTTTCATTTAGTCGTGCAACAAATCCTAGTCGCACTCTTGATTCTTGCGACCGAGGGTCAGTCGTGCGACTATTACAATCTGTCACTTTCTATCGTGCGACTAGGTGTCAGTCGTGCAACCGTCTCATTCAGTCACCTCCATTATTTGATTGGTTCATTCTTGTGATCCAATCGTGTGAGTTTACTCATTCTATGGTCCAATCGCACGTCTGGTCCATACGTGTGGGTTAAATGTGGGAATGTGCTCATACGTATGGTACAATCATACGGCTGGTTCATTCTCATGGTCCAGTCGTGTGAATGGGCTCATACTTATGATTTTGACATTATGACCATTTGACACTTAGCCTTATTAACAATTGATAAAACATTTCGAACATTCGATCATCTCATACATGACCATTTGAATATTTGAAAACTTTTGATCACCTCAGACGTGATCCTTTTAACAAAAAAAAAATTTCACGCCAGACGTGACCCTTTTACTAATAAAACAATTTGTCACCTCAGACGTGACCCTTTTAACATTTGAAAATCCCATTGGTCATCTCAAACATGACCCTTTTCATGATTAAATCCCAGATACTATTCCAATGCATAGTCCGACGTTTAATAACTAAACTGACTAAAAATCAAACAAATGTAACAACTAAAACTAAAAGACAAAACTAAAACATATTTTAGTAATTTTGTGTGAGGTGGAAATCCTAACATAGATATATAATAGATTTAATTCTCGAACAGTACAGCTTCAAGTTATTTTGACAATAACTAGAAAAATTCATTATGGAATCATATAGGTATCTCAAATCATTCGGGACATGTTACCAAATCCTTTGATGCTTGATTCTTGTTTTTATCCCAAGTCATTAGCAATTTTACAAAATCATATTAGTACTATAAGATGCACACATTGAATTTGGACTTTCAAGAATTGCAGCCATGATGATTGTCAGTATACTTTTCCACTTAAATCCATACACAGACTTTTGACACACATTGGTGATGATTTAAGGTTTAATTATTTCAACAAGCATTTGTGGATCCCATGCTTATATGGTAATCAATGTTTTTCAGGAGATTTTTGAGTGGTCTACCGGTAGTATTCAAGAAGAAACTATTCTAGAGCTTTCAAAGAGCTGCAAGGCCTCAAGTCAGTGCCACCGCATAGCAGAGAGGCACAAACAACAATGAATTCTAGAATATTTAGGTTATGCTTATCCTCAGGTCAGTGCCATCGCACAGCAGAGAGGCACACAGCCTATCTTCTTGATGGAGCAATTATATTCTTTTTTCACAAATCGCACCAACAACATAGGTTATTAGCTTGATTGCTTTTTACATTTTACATGTGCTTTGCTCATTTTTATGCTCATCCGCACACATTTGTGGCATTTTATTTTGCTCGTCACCCCTTATTAGAACTTCGTTGATTGTGTTAACAAGGGATAAGATGTTAACCCACAGCTGGTTGAACAATTTAGTTTGAACTTGAAATCACCAACGAGGTCTACTTATCTATTGTGTTGAATCTACCAACACATCATCTAATGGCCTAGCAACCTCTAGGTCTACTTTCTCTATGTTACCTTAGTAGCAGCTAGTTTTACTATCATTTTTCCTTTAATGTTGCTCAGACTTTTCAGACTTATACTTTGTATTTTTCATCTTAAACAATTTTATTCTTTTAAAGTCCCAAACTCTTTGTTCCTATGTACTATCATTTTCCATATACATTGAATCAATATCACAGATACGATCTCATTTCTATTAGCTAGACTGTCCTCCTCCCTCATATTTTTTTATTTTTATTTATTAATTTTTTAATAACACCTTAATCCTAATTTAACCTATTCTCCCACTGAAATTCTAAAACCAAAAATGGTTTTGCTTTTAGAATTTTAATAGGCGAAGAAGTAAAATAAAATAAAATAAAAGTAAAATAAAAATAAAAAATTGACTCAACGCGTTGGACTATGCACTTTCATCATCTTGAATCACTTTTTCACTTTTCTTTTTAACGCCTTTGACCTCTAACAGATATAGAAAACGTGGTTTATCAAAAGCTTTTGTGTAGAGGTCAACACATTGAAAAATCGTATTAATTTTAACAACATCGATTAAACTCTTTTCAAAACAATCACGTGTAAAGTGATATTTAATGGCGTGTTACGGATATAGCAGCAGAATTAACAACAAATATTGGAGTGTTAGAGAATTTCAAACCGTAGTCCCGCATTTGATGTTGAATCCAGATGATCTGTGAACAACAGCTTACAACAACAACATATTCAGTTTCACAAGTTGACAGCACAACTGATGTGTGCTTCTTAAACTGCCACGTGACTAATCTTCTCCCAAAGAATTGACAACCTGCTGAGGTTGACTTCTAGTTCATTTTGCAACCGCCGTAATCCGAGTCACTATATGTTGTAAGCTCGAAATCATCATCATGAGGATACCACAACCCGAGGGTTGGAATACCCATCAGATAACAAAATATCCTTTTAACTCCTATGAGATGGTGACTTTGGGTTTTGCCTGATATCTGGAGCATAGACACGTCACGTACATGATATCAGGTATTGAGGCAGTGAGGTACATGAGGAATCCGATCACTCCTTGGTACATAGTGGCATCCACCATATCACCATTTTCGTCGGATGCGACGTCATGGTTTGTAGCAAGTGGAGTCCCAGCTACGGAAGCATTCTCCATATCGAACCGACTCAGAATATCACCTACATACTTAGTCTGATGTAGAAATATCCCCTTTGGTATAGTGATCCACTTGTAACCCAAGAAAGAACTTTATCTCTCCCATGGCACTCATCTCAAACTCAGCTTTCATTACTGCTTCAAAATCTTTACATAGTTCTTAGTTTTTGGAACCGAAGATTATGTCATCAACATAAATTTGCACAAGCAGTAAGTCACCATCCTTTTCTTTGTTGAATAGTGTACAGTCAATCACTCCTCTCTGAAATCCGTGTTTCACAAGATGAGTCGAGAGTTGTTCATACCATGCTCTTGGGGCTTGATGGAGCCCATAGAGATCCTTGTCTTGTTTGTAAACTCTGTCCCGATGATACGGATCCTCAAATCCTTTAAATTGGCTGACATACACTGTCTTCTAGATTTCACCATGAAGAAATGCACTATTTACATCTAATTGATAAACTTTGATCTTCATATAAGATGCATAGGCTAGGAAGATACACATTGTTTCCATTCTCACCACACGTGCAAAGACTTCATTGTAATCAATCCCCTCGACTTGTCGAAATCCTTGAACTACAAGTCGAGCCTTGTTTGTGATTATGACCCCTTGGTCATATTTCTTGCATTTCAAGACCCATTTGGTGCCAATGACCTTAACACCTTTAGGTCTATCCACCGGTGTCCATACACCTAATTTCTTGAACTGAAGAAGTTCTTCTTGCATGGCACTCACCCATGCCTCGTCGTTAAGGGCGTCTCTAACATACTTTGACTCAAATTAAGACACAAAACATCGATATGAACCATCATGAAGATATCCCATTTCCATTACTAAGGCATCATCAGTTGAATATAGCTGATTTCTAGTCTGAACTCCTGATCGAACATCGCCAATGACATTATCCAAGGGATGATATACATATAGTCTAGATCCAAGACTGGTGGGAATAACTACCGCATTATCCAGATTGTGAATAGGAGGTTTAGTTTCCGAGGCAGTGAGAGTGTGAGGTTCTGATGTGTCAGAGGCATCAACATCTGCTGCTTGTGTAGTTGCATTAGTAGGAACATGTTCCTCCTGATCCACCTGCACATTAATCATGTTCTTCATCATCAGAGAATGAGACACTTACCTCATGTGCTCCCCCTGAAGAACTAGAAGACTCACCTTGTGAGAGTGAGGTTGTCGGGTCCACTGATGTTGTATTTAACTCTCCATACATCATTATGATCGATAAATCATCCTTAGAAGGGAAAAGAGGAATGTTGAAGGATTTAAAGAATCCATCATAGTCGAAAAAGAAAAAGGGTCCTTTTCCAGCAGGAGGAGTGGTGTATCTCTGTACATCAACGTTGCACCACACTTCTACTTGACCCGTTGAGTTGTTGTAAACTCTCTTATTCGGTATGTTGTATCCTAAGAAAATCCCTCTTCATCCTTCTCACTGAATTTCCATGACTGAGTTTTCTTTAGTAGCATACAAGGTGTGCCAAATGTTTCAAGGTATTCAAGATTAGGTTTATGTCGTTGGAGTAACTCGTAACACGTCTTTCCATGATGTTTGACCACCAGAATTCCATTCAGAGTATAACATCCATTAGCTACTACCTCGTTCTGAAATTGGATAGGTAGTTTTGAGTCTCCTAGCATCATCCGGGCTGTCTCTATCAAGCTTCTATTCTTTCTCTCAGCAATGCCGTTCATTTGAGGAGTGTAGGCAGATGTGAACTGGTGCACAATTCCTTTTTCTTTGCAGACTTCATCCATCCATTGATTCTTGAACGGTGCCGTTGTCTGAGCAAACTTGTCTTACCTTCAGCTTGTATAGTGACTCCAATGTAGTTACTAGCTCTTTGAATGATTCAAATGTCTCTAATTTGGATTTTAGAAACATAACCTAAGATAATCTTGAGTAATCATCTATAACTACATAGCAGTACAAGTCGCCGGCAATGCTCTTTGTACTGACTGGGCCAAACAAATCCATGTGAAGGTGCTGAAGAGGCGGATCAATTGAGTGAACTTTCTTTGCCTTATGAGACTTCTTCGTCTATTTTCCCTTCATACATGCGACACAGAAATCTGGTAATTGGAAGTTCTTGACATTTACGCCATGCACTAGATCATTATGGATCAAGTGATTCATCTTACATGGATTAATGTATCCCATTCTCCTATGCTACGAGATTGAGTCTTTCTCTGTTGCCTTTGACAAGAAGCATTGTACTTGATGGTTGGTTGTGGAGGCCTTTGAGAGGTCCAAGAGATACAAATTGTTATATCTTGAAGCTGACATTAACGCTTGGTCCTCTGGAATGACATAGTCCTTTTTCAGAACGTAGCCGTTCTTGTTTTCAAATACAACTTTGAACTCTTTGTCACATATTTGGGATACATAAAGCTAGTTATTTTGAAGTTGTTGGACATAGTTTACCTTATCAAACTTCACTTTCTAGTTTCCCACTTCCCCTTGAGCTGTGATATAGCCTCCTTTATTTCCTGCAAACGAAATGTGTCCTCTTTTAATTTGTTTGACATTTGAAAAGAGAGACAAGTTCCAGTCATGTACCTTGATGCTCCGCTGTCAACAATCCAGGTATTTGTAGACGCACTATAGTGGACACCTTGCACATTAAACAGGAAATGATTAGTTGAGGTTAGGGACCCAAGCCTTAACTGGCTTGGGTGACCTAGAGACATCACACACCATGAATTCTACCCACTGTCCATTTGAGGGAGAGGGAAGATCATTCTTCTTCTTGTGCTCATTATCAGACATTGAACTTGATTTTTCTTTCCATAAGCCAGTTTTGTGTAAGGCTTGTTTGTGATAAACAGACGATTGGCTTATGGTTTGAACTTTAGGTTCACTAATTCTTCTTGGTGGAGTCATAGAACTCCTTTTAGAAGAACTTGGTTTAGGATCCTGAAGTTGAATTTTCTTCCTTGGTGTGTGATAATGAGGGCAGTTATTGGCAATGTGTCCATACTTTCCATAATTGTAGCATGATCTACTTTTTGACATGTTAGTGGAACTATTTCTATAGGGACGTGTATGACACAGGTGTGACTTTAGTCTATTTGGGTTTTGACACTTCTTGTTTAGATCTTTTATCTTTTTAACAAAATCAATTGTTTGAACCTTTTTAACATCTTTAACCTTTTGTTTATTTGGAATTAAACATGATGCATGTGTTTTGTTAACTTGTTTGGTCTTTTTGGGTTCAGACTTAGACGTGCTTGAACCAGACTTTACCTTAACCCTTTCAAATTGTTCATCCAAATTAATAATAGGCATTTTACTTTGACTTTAAAGTGGTCTCCTTTTGTTTAGTGACAGATTCATTGGGTTTACTTGTGGAATCTGGATCACTTACAAGAGGAGTTGACACCACATGATCCTTGATTGGGTTGTCATTAATTGGTTTGCACTTAGCATTGAACAAGGTCTCATGTGGTGGTCGAACCACTTTGTAACCCAAACCCTCCCCGTTGTTGCGTTCTCTTGCTAAGTGCTGGACTAGGTGAGAAGAACTAGTCCAACTGTGTAGTTTTTGTTTTAAAGAGTTTACTTTGACTTCCAAAACTGCTTTTTGTTTCTTAGTTTCTTCTAGGGAGTTTAAATAGAACTTTATGTCATTTGCTTGGTTAAAAGCTACAACTTCGGTTTCCCTCACTTGTTTATTTTACCGTTCTATTTTTTCTTTATAACTGTGCCCATTTTGTTTTAAAATCTTGTTGCTTCTGTGCATAGTTGTAAGTCAATTACTAAGCTATCATTGTGATCTAATAACCTTGAAAATTTTGTCTCTATTCTTTCCCTAAACTTATTACATTCATTACAAGCATGACTATAAAATAGTTGGTCTTTGGTACTTACCTGAGAAGATTTGGTTGTATCAGCCATCATAGCAGAGTTTGAATTTTCTGGTGCTGGTGATTCTAAACATGTTGAACTTTAACCTTCTTCATTCAGGTGATTGACCACATTTACATTTTCTTCACTATTCGACATCACGAGTTCCACTACTATATCACCTTTGCTTGCAGAGTCATCATCCAAACCCTCAACGCATGCAGTGTTGGATTCTCCCGGAGATACAAACCGAAAGGTCCAATCTTTCCCTTCGTCATCTTGAGCAGTCACTGCCTTAGGATCCTTGCTTGAAGATGCGGTACTACTTGTGGGTTTATCTTGGCGATTGAAGGATGAGAACGGATTACCATTACCTATCTTCTTGGACTTCACATAGTCACGCTTGAAATGACCCTTCTCTCCATAATTAAAATAGGTAACTTTGGTTTTGTCAAAACCAAAGGTTGTATCCTTTGTGGCAATCAAGTTCTGTCCTGTCTTATTAACAAACTTCTTCACCCTCTGCATAGCACTAGCAAGAGCCCATATAATGTCCATCCTTTCTAGCTCATTCTCGTCTACTTGCTCGTAGTCTTCATCTGCCAAATGGCAATTTCCTTTCCTTCCAGCAACTAGACTGTCATAGGAGTGAACGAAAACTGCTAGGAGGTCCATATGCTCCTTTTCTACCTCTACAGTCATATTACCGAGATTCTCAGTCTTCAATTTCATAGCATGGCTTCAGGTGCTAGTTATTGTGTGCATGATGACCCTGACGTGTCAGATCCTGAAGTTGTGGCTTGGGGTGGAGTAGCTGAACTCGACACAAAAGTCGTTTGTAGTGGTGCTTTAGACTTTTTTGGTTGAGGAGTTGAATTGTACAGGATGGGTTTTGATCATATGAACACTTTTGGGACTTGTACTTCATCCTCAACTCTTCCTCTCTCAGCTTCAAAATGAAATCGTTGATATCTAACTTTGCCAGCATATCATTCTGTCTGAGGTTTGACACAAATGAAACCCACTTTTATGGCAATCCATTTGCGAAATTCGACACCTTGTCTTCTATGGACGTAACAACCCCATGAGTGTGCAGCTCACTCATGAAGTGGTAGAAGCAGTCTATAACGTCATCCAAAATCTCCTTACCCATTGACGAGAAGTTATCGAACTCCTTCTTCAAAGCCTTAGTCTTTAAAGCTTTTAATGATGCATTCCCTTTATACCGCTTTTCAAAAGCATCCCATAGCTTCTTTGCTTGCTTGTTCTTAGAAAACTGATGGAATATATCCTTAGGAATTGACTGAGTTAACAGAGCATACACCTTCTTATCTGCATTGTACTTTACTTTCTAGCCATCAGTCATGCCACCTAAGGTAAGGTTAACTCCATCCGCACCAACCGACATGCTATACCCTGTCTCAATTGATTCCCACAGATTAGTATCAACTCCATTTAAGTATATCTCGAATCTTTGCTTCCATCGTGGGTAATCATCTAATGTTATGAGCTTAGGGGGCATATTGTGATTCCCAACTTCATTTTCTAGAAGCAATAGATTCAGGATCCGTGAATCCCTGCCTGCAGTGAATGCTGAGCACTGATCTTCCATTTCTATTTACCTTAACTTTTAGAACAAAACTGTTTCACCGGTGCGAATGAAGGAATGCGATTGGGCTAACTGTGTGATTGAACAATGCGTATGGCTCAATCATGGGATTGAACAAATGCGGATGAGTCAATCGTGTGATTGGACCGATGCGGATTAACAATGCGAATGGAGTGTTCAGTCGTATGAATGGATGAACGACTGAGCGAATCATGCGTATTGGAGGTGCGAATGGGTTCAGTCATGTGATTGAGTAAATCGTGCAACTGGAGTTGCTGGTTTTGTAAAATCTGAGGGTTTTTGGTACTGTGGCACAAAATTATGAATTTTCACGAACCTTAATTTCCGTATGCCGAAAAATGTTAACTTTTTGAACAGGAGACGTCAAAAACACTATTTGAGACAAAAAGATTGAGTTTTTGAGTGAAAAAATGCAATTTTTATATAAAAATCTATTGAATCACACACAAATCAAGAGCCTTGGCTCTGATACCACTTGTTAGAGGATCATGTACGTATGGAGTACTAACTAATTCTGTATGTATACCAAACCCAATAGTGCAGAATCCTATTCGATTGGCGATCCAATCAAGGAGAACATATTTCAGATCAATCTAACGATTTATGTAACGTTAAAAATGATTAAAGAACGATCTAATGTGATCTATGAACTTGGAACATGTGTTCTTGAGTCTCTGGACGGCTAGGGTAGGATTGTGTGCGTAGGTATTCGAATTGTTTAGTTTTTCCACGAATTAAGTGGTATTTGTAGGTTAGGGTTTTCCATTCTTATGACTGAACCATTAGCATAGTTCAATCGTGCAACTGAAGCATTCGGTTGATCCATCCACATGACTGAGTGTTCAGTTGTGCGACTGAGTCAATCTTATGTTACAATCGTACGACTGATCCAGTCTCCTAGTTCAGTCGTGCGACTGGTCCATTAGCTAGAAGTATTCAAGCGTACGGTCCATTAGCATGGTCCATTCGCATGAGAACTTCACACGGTTAAGTTTGAATATGTTTCTTAATCATATTTGACTAAGAATTATACAAACAACCACAAACCTATATAATTATTTCAATACGTGTTATCACACAATAAATAATGAAATATTAAACATTTTAAGCATCAACAACACATTTCATTTTATTCATACCCATTTAGTAACATATATGTAAGACATGAAAGACATTTTACATTAAGCTCATAAACTAGGTTCACATGTATCAACATATTAAATTCTCATATTGAATCAAAGAATAGGTCTGGGTTGGGTTATAATGCTGTGGCACCTTCTATTAACAATAATTATGTTCCTTTACCTAAATCAGTGACAAATAACCTATCAAAACATTTTGTGCCAAGCACCAATATATGAATAATTTCTAATCAACCAAACATTGATAATAAATCTAAGGTGGATGAAACTGAGTCTTCTGAATCAAACAAGATTAATCAATTGAATTTAGAATTTGACTTTGATGAGTGGGATGACTTGGATGATTCTGATGAACATGATGATGATCTTCTAAACAAGGGTAAGAATATTGCTTTTAGGTATGACAATGCTACTGAATTTGTCAATTTTGAACTGGATTCCTTTTGCAGGACCAAGGGTATGCAAGGCAATTCAGTGCACCAAGAACTCCACAACAGAATGGAGTTAATGAAAGAAGAAATGAACTCTTATTGAAGCAGCCAAAACAATGCTAGCGGATTCACAATTGCCTATCACCTTTTGGGCTGAGGCGGTGAATACTGCATGCAATTTTCAAAACAGAACATTCATTGTCAAAGAACACAACAAAACTCCTTATGAGCTCATATTTAAAAGAAAGCCATACATAGGATGTCTTAGAGTTTTTGGGTGTCATGTATCAATTTTAAACATAAATGAGTCATTGGGAAAATTTTCAGAGAAAGCATACATTGGTTTCTTTGTTGGATATTCATCAACATCTAACTCTAATAGGATCTATATTCCACAACCTAGCATTATGGAAGAAACTCCTAATGTATCCTTTGACAAATCTGAATTTACTAAATCAGTTAAAGGTTCATCATGGTTGTTTGACATAGATGCTCTAACTGAATCATTTAACTATGATTATTTGAATAATGCCGGATGTGACGAATTATGTTATCCATTTGTTCCACCTCATATGAATGAAGTAACATTAGCTGTTGATCCTCCAAGGATAGACACATCCTCGGCTGAAAACACTTCAGCAGCATATACTAACACTGCATGTGGAAATCAACACTGTGTATCTGCAGATGTGAATGTTGTCCCTGCGACAGGTCCATGCTCTCAAGTGAACACAACAAACATTGGAAATGATTCAAGTCCTCACTTATCATCCAAAGAAGTTCCTGCAACTTCTATGGAAGAGCTAAATGATTCCGGAGAAGTTGCTGTAACTCCTACAGAAGAGCAAAATGATTCAGGAGAAGTTCCTGTAACTCGTACAGATGAGGAAACTGATTTTGGAGAAGCTCCTATAGCCCCTATAGAAGACATGCATTATGTTACTGATATTCAAGCTACTGAAGATCATTCAACACCACATGTTGAACATTTTGACTTCTTCCTAAACTCTCAACCTGGTTTGGATTAATCTGCAACAATGAATATGATTAACCTGGAATCATCTATTCCAATTTAATCAACTGCATCAACACGAATCCATAAGACTCATCCAGTAAACAACATCATTGCAGATCTTACAAAGAGAGCTACAAGAAGCCAAAGTAGTACTGCCAATATTTATCTTTTCAGTTGTTTTCTTTCACAAGTGGTTTTTACAAACATCACTGTTGCTTTAAAGTACAATAGCTGGATTGAAGTTATGCAAGAAGAGCTTCAACAATTTAGAAAACAAAAAGTGTGGTCTTTAGTTAATTTACCTGAAGGCCAACATCCTATTGGAACAAGATGGCTCTACAAAAACAAACTGGATGATAGAGGGATTATTGTAAGAAATAAAGCAGGGTTGATTGCTCAAGGATACACAAAAGAAGAAGGCATAGACTATGATGAAGTTTTTGCACCAGTTGTAAGAATTAAAGCCATAAGAGTGTTCCTAGCTTATGCATCATATAAGAAGTTCATTGTGTATCAAATGGATGTCAAGTGTGCATTCCTATATGGGAAAATTGATGAGGAAGTTTATGTGTCACAACCCCCTGGTTTTGAAGATCCTCATTACCCACATAGGGTATACAAGCTTGATAAAGCCTTGTGTAGTCTTCACCAAGCACCAAGAAAGTGGTACGAAACACTATCTTCTTTTATGCTCAAGCATGGCTACAAAAGGGGAACCATTTTTTAGACTCTCTTTCTGAAACAAGAGCATCAAGATCTCTTAGTTGTTCAAATATATGTTGATGACATTATATTTGGATCAACTAATAAGAGATTTTGTCTAAGTTTTGAAGAATTGATGAAATTAGAATTCTAGATGAGCTTAATGGGAGAATTAACTTTCTTTCTTGGTCTTCAAGTTCATCAAAAGACACATGGGATATTCATCAATCTAGAAAAATACATACATCAAATTTTGAAGAAATACAATCTTGTTGATGTATCCTTATGTAAAATACCAGCATCAACAATTGAAAAGATTGTACTTGATCCTTTAGGAAAATCTATTGATCGAAGATTATATAGATCAATGATAGGATCTCTTATGTATCTAACTGCCAATAGACCTGACATTATGTTTGCTATGTGTGTGTGTGCAAGGTAACAATCTGATCCAAAGGAGTCTCATCTGAATGCTATGAAAAGGATCTTTAGATATCTCAAAGGAAAACAAGGTCTTGGTCTTTGCTATCCAAAAGATGGAGAGTATACGCTCTACTCATATTCAGACAGTAACTATGGTGGATTTAATAACAAGAGAAAATCTACAACTTGTGGATGTCAATTCATTGAACCAAGACTAGTATCATGGCATTGCAAGAAACAAACCAATGTATATGTATCCACAGTTGAGGCTGAGTACATAGCTGCTTCAGCTAGTTGCTCTCAAGTCCTTTGGTTGTAAAACCACTTGCTTGACTATGGTTACAATTTCCTTCAAACTTCAATTTACGTAGAAAATTCAGCTGCTATGTTTATATTTGCTAATCCTGTGCAACATAGGAAAACAAAACATATTGAGATAAGATATCATTTTCTGAGAGATTGCTCAAAAAAGGGTTTGATTAAGTTAGTCAAAGTGGATACAACAAATTAGCTTGCTGATTTATTCACTAAAGCCTTTGATTCAGTCAGATTTATTTTTCTAATTGAGTCTCTAGGCATGATTAACTTAGATTAATCTATTTGAACATGTGTCTGTAATTAGTTATAATTAGATTACCTTTGGAGGAAACTTTTGAAGTGTCTTTCGGATCAAATAATGCTACAGCATGACATAGGCTTGGGAAATGATAGTACACTATATCTTTGCTTATACCAGAATTCTTAATAACATTAAAATCTATGGTAGTTCTTGATATGTGAGTAGGTTCATCTTGAGTGGAAACTACACTTAGTACATGCCAAACATAATGCAAAGTGACTGTTTGTCGGAAACTACATTTTGAGGATACAGAAAGTTAGTCTTATTCTGATGTGATAAAATCACTCATCTAAACACACTATATACCGACACTTTATAATAATTATCTTTTCAAATCATACTCCCTCTGTTTTGTGTAAATAAAGACCTGGGTGTATCATCACCATGTTGTATATCAGTTACCAATTGGTGAAAAGATCATGATCCTGATCATCTCTCTATTTTTGTGTAAACAAAGACCTGGGTTAAAGGCACCTCTGTTTTACATGTGTAAAGACCTAGTGACCTGATGATGATCATATCTAAGCTCTTAAACAAATCCTATGTGATCAATTGTATATTAATCTAGAGCTTTTGTATCAATGCATTAATAAGATGTCCAATACATCTCAAGATAGAACTTATAACTTAAGTACATAGTTATTAAGTGTGAAAAGTGATGATTTGACTCGCAAAGGGAGGACAAAATCTTCGTGAATTGAATGTGAAGCCCATAAGAGTTATTCCTAATCAATATGAAAACATGATAAACACATGCCTAGTTGATACATTAACTCTTGTATGGATCTAAGTGGACAATATATTGGCAAACAGAACTATGTTCATGTATCAATTCAATAAAATAACTCATTAGGAAAAGGCTTAGTACTATAGTTTGATCCCATTATATGTGTATACATATGCTTGTTCATTATGACACTCCAAATGTTCTTCATGATAACTTTCTTAGAAATTTTTGATAAATGCATTATGTCATCATTAATCACAAATTTACGGGGAGTGGAATTCATGAAGAATAGTTAATTAATCAATAAAATTGTCTATTTCATTATCAAAATGAAGGAATCGAAACCTGAGCGCCAACTTAGCTCTTGAATACATGAAGTTTTCATTAATTTCAACTTTCTTGTGCACAATTGTCATCAATACAAAGTCAACAAGGTCCAAAAGCAATAAATGGTTCTAAGTAGTGAAATTGGACCATACAATAAAATAAGTTTTTTCTACACAGTGCTCTTTTAAACTTCAACAGAAGCTATAATGCCATCTTAAGCATCAGCAGAAGCTACAGTGTGGAAATCTTTAATTTGTCTATTCGTAGATTGGTAAACTACGGATGAGCAAAGTTTAAAGAGTTTAATCTAATTCATAGTTTGGTAACCTATGAAATCTTAAGTTATACTTAATTAGTTAAGTCATCCGTAGATGATATATGGAATCCGTAGACAATGTGCGGAAGAACTAAGAATTGCGGATAAGTTAAATTGTTGAGGGTCCCACTTTATTAAATAAATAAAATTAATGTGTCTGAGAAAGTATAAATGATGTTCTTGGACTTCAATGTTCATTATTCACTTTTTTAGAACACTTTTTCAGACTTAGAAAAACACGCTCTCAACAAACTTTTCCCCCTTTATCTAACATTCAAAATTTCTGAATCAAAACATCAAACAAACAAATAATCGTGTTTTCTGATCACTGTGTTCAAGGAAAAACATGTCGTAATATTCAATAATGAACTGTTTGATTCTTGTCTAATCTCACAACTATTCGTCTTCTCATTACAATAATGTGATTCTAATGAAATCTTCTTTATTCTCATGAATAGATGCATAATCGATTTGCGAGAGAGCACAATGTGTGTGCTTTCTTAAACTCGGACGACCCTGCTTCAGAAGGGTGTCAAGACATCATTCGATATCTAAGAAGATCCAGGCTATTCGATGCCTTATTAGCAGAACTGGTGATTCATCAATCACAAATCACTGATTTCTGGAACTCTGCTCCTGTAGAAGAAGATAGAGAAGTTACATGGCGGATGTCAAGACCCAAAGATTGAGGATGACCAAGGAGACGATAAGGAGGAATCTAGAGTTAGGAGAACAAGAAGTTGGCCACCTTGATGTGTTAGAGAATGAATACATAGAGAAAATCTTTTTACTGATGGGGTATGATGGTTATTTTACCAAGGGGGAGATCAAGAAAGGAAGATTATGAAAGCCATACAAATTCCTATGTCATACTTACCTTAAGTGCATCTCCAACACGAAGTCTGGGCTGGACAGATTCTCAAGGCACATATCATCAGGAATCATTAGGATCTTTGAAGGAAGAACATACAAATACTCAAAGTACATCTTAAATTGCCAATGTGGTGACATCAAGGTGCAAAAGGATGACAAAATGTTCATGTTCCCAAAGTTCCTACAACTGATCATTAATGGTGAATTACCTAGAATAGAAAGAGATAGAGATGTATTGGTGCAAGCTCATTTGGGTAGGTCTGTCTTCAACAAGATCAGTGGAAGGTATGAAGTAGGAGATATGCCCATGATTGCTCATATAGTTTATGCTAATACAACCATTCCCCAAGAGCTCATGTTGGAAGATCAACAGGAGGGTTCTTCAATCAATTTTGTACAAGCCACTTACTCAACACATCTATCACCGATTCACCATCAACATCAATCTCATAACCCCCTTCTCCTACAAGCCAAAAAACTCAACCTATTTCACCCATTCACTCTATTCAATCTCAACAATCTCCCTCATCGACTTAAGACACACAACCCATCTCTCCACGTTCTCATCAATTATCTGAGAGTGTGCATACTGAACCCATTTCTGTTACTCAGTCTATAAACTCAATTCATTCTGGTGAGACTGAATTGATCTCTTAAGCAAGTACCATCCCTCTATCATAGTCCAACTTTGAAGAACTAGTTGCCTCCAATCAAACTGAGCCGTTAGTGCACAACATGAATCTTGAATCACAACCTCATCATGATTAGCATGATAAATCAAAAGAGGAATGCTCGAGCTTAGCAAGTGTGGCTGCTTATACTGAAGAACTCAAAGATCAGATTGTTAAGAAACAAGAAAGGAGAGAAGAAGAAAATATGAGGAAGTAATTGCTTACAATGAAAATGATTAGAGTGATAATGACATCCTAGTAAGAAAAAGTTATCTGGTGGCTGAATACTGTTGGATTCTTTATGCCCAAGACACATAGAACATTGATGTGGTTAGTACGTTATCATCCAAGTGGGGTCATACCCAATAACAAGCTTAGCAAACACCAAATAATATTTAATTGATGATATGATCATGCAATTAAATAAATACACCAATTTAGAAAATGGGTTTTCTAAATAAATTGCATATGAGATTGAACAACTTATATGGATATTTTGTTCATTGATATTATTTGTAATGTTGTTTAATTTAGTTAAATAACATCAAATAATAAAAGTGTGTATGTGTTATATAATTAAAAGGTTAATTATATACCTATTTTAAAAACAACTAGTTTATAAAAATTGGGTTTTGGTTTTGGGGGGAAAACCCCATCTCAAGAACAAATTCGGCCACCCCTTTATAGGGAGTGTCTTGTTTTGTTTTGACACACCATACTCCAAGAACACACACATACATTCCATCCTCTCATCTCTCTCACATATGCAAGAACCTCAAGGCAAAACATTCTCCAATCTTGAAGTAAATCTCGGCTGAAAAAGGGTTTTCAGCAGCTTGATCTCGGCTAAAAAAAGGTTTTCAGCAGCCTTTCAAGGTTCGTTTTGGTGCTCAAATCCTAGCAAGAATGGTGTATGCTTGATGCTTGTGGGTATGGAAGCTTGAGGACACTTTTCCTTGGTGTTTTTGCAGTTCAAGAACATCATCTTCTTCATCCAAATCTCGTTTTTCAGCAGCCTTTGGAAGGCAGTATGTATGGCTTGTTTGGGTTGTTATTTGTTGTTGATAGCTAGTTCAAACACATATAAATGATCCTTATGTTCTTGGGTTTGTTGTTGTTATGAAATTAACCTTATTTTCAGATTACAAATGATAATATTAAGGTGTTAATCCGCTGCGTTTTCAAGTTTAAATGGTTAAACTAGTTTGATTTGGTCCAACAAACCCAACGCCGGATATGTGGATGACTAGTTTCATTTGTCCTTGTAAAATTGGTTTAAGGGGCTTTAACAACCTTATAGGGGCTATTTTCTGGTGATGATTATAAATCCCCAAACTTTCAAGGTTATATCTAACATGCTTGTGATTAAACCTTGAAAGAAAGATATCAAGTGGTTGATTATGTTTTTTGTTTGGACAAAGACCCTAAATTCTTGGTTTATGTTGGCTGAAAATTTAGGGTCATATGGGGATTTATTTGTTTCTTGTATGTTGTATATGATGTTTCATATTGGTGCATAACCTAGCCTTGACCTTGTGTTGATTTGGTTTTGAATGGATGTTTGTTTTGGTTGATTTCATTCTTATGGGTTGTAATAATTATTCCTTTGTGCTTGTATTTGGATGTAATTTATTTATTCATTCATTTGTGATGTAATAGATAGATTTAGTAGGTTTTCCTTTATTATAAAATTTGTATTAGGATATAAATTTTGTAAAAGAAGATGCACAAGATGGAAGCACAAAAGGAAGACACAAGAGAAGGACTTGAAGCATTTGGATGCAAGTTCAAGTGGGGGTCTTTGGAAATCTCATCTTTGTGTTGTGTTCAACCTTAGGAAAGACCAAACGACAACACTTGTGATGACAAACAAGTGTTGTCAACATAGTGGCTATGGTTATGCACATATGGTTGTTTGATATATGCTTGTTTGATTGTTCAATTTATGTTGATTGTTTGATATATGGATATGCTTAACAATCTAAATAAATTTTCACAAGAAGCTGAATTTTTTGGTTCCTAATCATTAAGTGGCTAATAAAAGGTTATTAAAAGGATTAATGATTTCAAAATAAAAGAGGTTTTATTAAAAGAGAACCATAGTGTATCATGCATTTGAAAGCATGCGAATACAAGGTGCATAGAGTTTTCATAACTAGAATTAATGGAAAATTAAATCCCTTTGGAAACAAGTTAAACACCATCCTTTTACACTACACTCGAATCACTTGAGAACTACTTGTGGGATAAAGGTCACCTAACCACTTTTACGGAACTTGTGTGTTTGAGGTGAGCTTAACATATTTCTGGGATAAAGGTCACCTAACCGCTTGTATATGTAAACTCACACATGTGTGTAAGTAGGACAACTTGAATTGAAAACCATGTGCATAGGGTCACCCAAGCATGGCGTACAATGGCGTTGATGGGATTTTACATGCCGACTAAAAATAAGATGTTTAACCGATCCCATAAAGCTAGAAGTTGCAATAGGTTGCAATTGTCAAATGTTGACTACCTTGTTAATTTAAATAATGGGATAAAGGTCACCTAACCACTATTTAAATGTAACGTTGGATTCTATATTTTAATTATTAATTGTCTATGAGACGTGTAAAGGGTATTAATAATTAAATTGCAATTTTTTCAGAAATACTAAGATGAACTTTATAATTTTGTAGAAATGGCCGCAAACAATAATGCTACCACCCCGACCGTCCCTACCCTATCACTGAGAACCATCTTAGAAAGGGATCGTCTTAACCATAATAACTTTATGGACTATATCGAAACTTGAGAATTGTTCTCAAGCACGAGAAAAGGGCCTATGTCCTTGACGATCCTATTCCTTACCAACCCGACCCTGAGGATGTTGAGGCCTATGACGATTGGCTTCAATACGCTGAGGACTCGATGTAGGTTTCTTGCCTCATGTTGGGAACTATGATTCCCGAACTCCAAAAGGATTTGGAGCAACTTGGGGCATATGACATAATTACCCAGTTGAAGGAAATTTTCCTTGAACAAGCTAGGGTAGAGCGCTTCGAAACGGTTCGAGCGCTTCATGTGTATCATATGAAAGAAACCCAATCGGTATCATCTTATGTTCTTAAGATGAAATGCCACGTTGATCGCATCGAGAGGCTTAATTGTCCTGTCTTAAAAGAGGTGGCTACGGATTTGATCCTTAATGGCCTAACCAAAAGGTTTGAGACGTTCATAATGAATTACAATATGAACGGGTGGGACAAGAGTATTGGTGAGCTTCATGCAATGCTCAAAACACCGAGGCAGGGATGCGTAGAAAGGTTCTACATGTTCTCTCGATCAATGTGGGAGGCAATAAGAAAAGGCCATTCCCTGATCCCAAGGCAAATGTTGCCAAAGGAAAGGGGCACATTAAAGGAAAGGGGAAAGGAAAGGCTAAAGCGGAACCTCCAAAGCCTAAGCTTAAGAAGCCTAAGGTAATGGAGAATGATCCATGCTTTGAGTGTGGAAAGATAGGACATTGGAAAGGGAATTGTCCAACCTATCTCAAAGAGTTGAGAAACAAGAGGGATTCTCGGCAAACCTCATGTACAACTTTCATAATTCACATTGGTTGAAATGTTATTTCTTCAAACACATGGGTATTGGATACCAGATGTGGAACTATTTTTTGCAATTTGTTGTAGGGGTTCATAGGAAATAAGCACTTCAAGAAGGGAGACACAAGTCTCTACATAGGCAACGGAGCAATAGTTGATGTCGAAGCCCAAGGAGACAATATTTTGAAATTTTCAAATAGTTTGGAAGTTGTCATTAAGAACATTTTGTATGCTCCTAGTTTGACTAGGAACATAATTTTGTTTTCCCTTTTAAAACAATGTGGTTATGGATTAAAGTTTGTTAACAATGGTATTTATGTTTGTATGGATTATGTATTTTATTTCAAGGCTATGCCTTTTAATGGAATCTATGAATTGGTTCATGATGATTCATCCTATAATAGCTCATTATACCAAACAAGCACCAAGAAACTTAAAATGGGTTGAAGTAATTCTTATCTTTGACATTGTCATCTTGGTCACGTAAACAAGAATCAGATTCAAACACCTCAAAACAATGGTCTTTTGAAAATCAAATAAAAATGTTTCATTTGACAAGTGTGAATCTTGTTTACAAGCTAGATCACCAAGTCACCCTTTAGTGGCACTAACGAGAGGGCAAAAGACTTATTGGGTATTATACATTCGGATGTATGTGGCCTTTTAATAAAATGACTAGAAATGGTGAAAGATGCTTCATTACCTTTACCGACGATTATAGTCGCTATGGTTATATGTACATGATGACACGCTGACATGAAGCTTTTGAAATGTTCAAAATCTTCAAGAATGAAATAGAAAATCAACTCAATAAAAATATCAAAGTTCTTCATTTAGATAGAGGAGGTGTATACCTCAGTGATGCTTTTTAGTACCAACTAAGAAGTTGTGGGATCGTCTCACAACTTACTCCACCTTGAACACCACAACATAATGGTGCGTCTGAAAGGAGAAATCAAACCCTATTGGATATGGTTCAATCTATGATGGCTATAAGCTCACTACCTTTATCATTTTGGGGTTTCGCAATGCTATCCGAGGCACGTATTTTGAATATGGCCTTGACCAAGATAGTCGATTCAGTAAGTGTATATTTGTTGGATACCCCAAAGACTGTATAGGATACTACTTCTTGATCCAACAGAGCAAGAGTAATTGTTGCTCGAAAGGCTGAATTCTTGGAAACTAAGTTCCTTATGGAAGGAATAACTTATAGAATAGTGGAATTTGATGAGGGTCAAAATCCACAAGCCGATACACGTTTGGTTGACACTAGCAATCAATAAGAGTTTGTTGATGATGATCAAGAGGTTGATCAATACACACAAAACGTTCGTAGATCTGGTAGGGTTAGCGTTCCACCTAAAAGATATGGATTTTTCATGAATGGATGCTATGTGGTTAACTCCGATGAGCCAACCACATACCATGAAGCAATGTCCAATGTATTCCATGTATGACAATGGCTGGATGCCATGAACATTGAGATGCATTCCATGTATGACAATCAAGTTTAAGAATTGGTTGACCCTCCACTAACTCCAAACCGGTTGGATGCAAGTGGGTTTCAAGAAGAAAATGGATATACATGGAAACTTGGATACTTACAAAGCAAGACATATAGCAAAAGGTTTCACTCAAACTCAAAGGGTTGATTATGATGAAACTTTCTCGCCTGTGGCAATGTTAAAGTCAATTAGGAAATTATTTGCCATAGCTGCATATTATGACTATGAGATTGGCAAATGGATGTCAAAACCGCTTTTCTTAATGGACATCTCGAAAAAACTGTCCATATGGTTCAGCTTGATGGTTTTGTCGGTCCACAACATCCTAAAAGTATACAAGTTAAAGAGGTCAATCTATGGATTGAATCAAGCATCGAGAAGTTAGAATCAACGTTTTGATGAAGAGATCAAGAAATTTGGTTTCATCAAGAACGATGACGAGGCTTGTGTATATACGAAGGCTAGTAGGAGCGTAATAGCATTCTTAGTATTGTATGTTGATGACATACTACCTTTTGGAAATGATATTCCAACCATGGAAGGTGTCAAAACCTGGCTTGGAAGTTGTTATTCCATAAAATCTCGGTGAAGCCGCTTGTATTTTGGGAATATAGACCTATAGGGATAGATCGAGGCGGTGATAGGTTTAAATCAAAGTGCATATATTAATAAAGTCTTGAAAAGGTTCAAGATGGAAAAACTCTAAGAAAGGTATGGTGCCTATTCAAAGTGGGACAATATTGAGTACATCTCAATGTCCAAGCTCAATGGATGAGCAAGATCAAATGAAGGACATCCCATATGCGTTAGCTATAGGATCCATCATGTATGTGATGATATGCACTAGACTGGACGTGTCATGTGTGCTAAGCATGACAAGCAGATATTAGTAGAATCCAGGTAATAGCCACTGGATGGCTATTAAAAGTATATTGAAATACCTTAGGAGGACTAAGGAAATGTTTCTAATATACGAATCTGATGAAGAGGAACTTGTTATAAAGGGTTACATGGATGCAAGTTTCCAAACCATTCGAGATGATTCTCGATCACAATCGGGGTATGTCTTCATTATGAATGGAGTAGCATTGTCCACTACAAAATACGAATACATTGCTGCATCATTAGCAGCTCAGGTAGCTGCATGGATAAAGAAATTTTTCGCCTACCTAGGGTGTTCTCTACCATTCAAGACCCTAGAAATCCTTTTGTGATCACGAGGGTACGATTGCATAAATCAAGGTACCCTGTCCTCTTCAAAAGGCTAGGCACATTGAGCGGAAATTCAACTACATAAGGGATGAAGTTGAAAAGGGAAAAATATGTATTCGTAAAGTTCACACCGGTCAAATCATTGCAGATCCACTCATGAAGCTCCTTAAGAGGGCAAAGCATGAAAGTTATACTTGTGCCTTAGGACATCGATATTCTACTGATTGGAATTGATCTGTTTAGTATTTAAAAGTTTGAAACAATGTAATGTTTAACTCTTTATATACTTGTGATATTTTGAGTTATATTAGCATGTATACATCCATGAATATGTTTATTATTCTAAATGTCTGTAGTCGGTCATGTTTGTGGGAACAAATATAAACGTAAGACTATTATGAACATGGATTGGTGGATATTCATAAGGAATGAATATAGAGCAATTGGTTGCTGCCAAGGTTCATAGATATTTGTGGGATACAAATATTGGACTGACCCGCATCTCAATTTTACTACATGGAATCTTCTAGATTGATCATAAGTAAATTTGAGTAAAGGCGAATATCATTTGGTATCCTCCGACCTGAGATACATATTGGGTTTTGATATTCACCAAATGTTATACCTTGAACTAGTTCTTCATTGCTCTAAAATAATGGGCAGTACATAAGGCTGTGTTCAGGTGTGACATGAGGTGATTGTGAAAAACACTATGTAGTCAAGATGGAATTTGTTCCTCTTATTCGTTGAGAGCAAGATGTCTAAGGCCTGAATAACTTAAATCAACAAGGAATGATCATTCTATGTCCTTGGATTTAATATGACATCTGAAACAAAAGGATAAATGATTGATTCACCTAAATCATTTCAAGTTGGATACTTGAAGGGGATGATGTTATTGAATGGCTTTCAGTCATGCGTATTAAGGGTAGTAAACCGTTGTTAGGCGGTATTTACTGCTTGCATCAATCTTCTATGAATCTTGTGCAAGTGAGAGATTGTTGGATTCTTTATGCCCAAGACACATAGAACATTGATATGGTTAGTACTTTATGATCCAAGTCGGGTCATACCCAATAACAAGCTTAGCAAACACCAAACAATATTTAATTGATGATATGATCATGCAATTAAATAAATACACCAATTTAGAAAATGGGTTTTCTAAATAAGTTGCATATGAGATTGAACAACTTATATGGATATTATTTGTAATGTTGTTTACTTTATTTAAATAACATCAAATAATAAAAGTGTGTATGTGTTATATAATTAAAAGGTTAATTATATACCTATTTTAAAAACAACTAGTTTATAAAAATTGGGTTTTGGTTTTGGGAGGAAAACCCCATCTCAAGAACAAATTTGGCCGCCCCTTTATGGGGAGTGTGCCTTGTTTTGTTTTGACACACCATACTACAAGAACACACACATACACTCCATCCTCTCATCTCTCTCACATATGCAAGAACCTCAAGGCAAAACATTCTCCAATCTAGAAGTAAATCTCGGCTGAAAAAGGGTTTTCAGCAACTTGATCTCGGCTGAAAAAAGGTTTTCAGCAGCCTTTCAAGGTTCGTTTTGGTGCTCAAATCCTAGCAAGAATGGTGTATGCTTGATGCTTGTGGGTATGGAAGCTTGAGGACACTTTTCCTTGGTGTTTTGGCTGTTCAAGAACATCATCTTCTTCATCCGAATCTCGTTTTTCAGCAGCCTTTGGAAGGTAGTATGTATGGCTTGTTTTGGGTTGTTATTTGTTGTTGATAGCTAGTTCAAATACATATAAATGATCCTTATGTTCTTGGGTTTGTTTTTGTTATGAAATGAACCTTATTTTCAGTTTACAAATGATAATAATAAGGTGTTAATCCACTGTGTTTTCAAGTTTAAATGTTTAAACTAGTTTGATTTGGTCCAACAAACCCAACAAATACAACAAGCTTGTAGTGAAGTCTAACTGTAGAAAGCAAAGGATAAAAGAGCTGAAAGGGATAATAATAGAGAAGGATGATCTCGGGATACAGCTGGAAGCAAGGATCAAAAGTTTAAGAGAAGATGCTATGTGCAATAATGAAGGGATTGATGCCTTACTTCAAAAAGATTCTGAGCTCAAAGAATCAGTAGAGGCTGAGAAGAATGAAAATGAGAAAGTATGGCTGAAGGTTGATCAAATGAATTAATCTCTCTATGATTAATGAACTTTGTTGAGAAGAAAAGAATAAGAGATTGATCAATTGAAAATTAAAATATGTTCTCTTGAATCAAATCAACTAAAGGAACCTCCTGAATCTTGTAAGCAACTTATTTATACTCAAGGAAGAGGAAGTGTTTGGGTTCAACAAAGAAACAGATAATCAATGATGAAGACTCACCCAAAAGGTCAAGGCATACATCTTCTGAACACACTCCTTCAAGGAATGTTTTAACATCAAAGGAAGTTATTCATGATGAAGATGAGAGAGATGTTGAGTGGAAAGAGTTGACAAAAGAAGAAACCAACAAAGAAAAAGAAGAATCAACTGCTGATGTTCTTCTAACAACAAAAGACATCATGGAAGAGAGGCCAGAGTAGATGAACCTGACTAAGATGAAGGATATGTTGAAAGAATTTGAGTTTGCCAGATTCATAGTTCCAAATTGTGACTATGAAGCATTTACTACTTTTCAAGCCATTCAGAAAATTAAGAAAGATCTAGGCCACTATGATACAACAAAGCTTAGCAAGTTCAATATGGTATGTTGGCTACAGGGTCAGAACTACAAGGCACATGAGCTTAAATGAAGAAATGTTGCTGAGCTAAGAAGAATGATGGAACATGTAATGTCTGTTGAAATTGATACTCGAGTCAGATTCAAATCTGAAGCCCCAAAGCCTGATGCTGATCATTACAACAAACCTCCTGCAGAACCAATAATAGTTGAAACTACATCTCAACACAAAGAAAAATACAAACTAATCAGAGAACCAAGAGCAGTCATACCTGGCAAAGTATGGCCATTGGGAACAACAATCAGGGAAATCACAGAGAAGAAGTCTACATTGATAGAATTATTTGACCACAACACTAGTCCAACCTCTATGGAAGACAACAAAATCATGGAATGGAAGTATGATCAAGAATGGGACTATGCTATCATCAAGATAATATCTGGAAGGGTTCAATACTTCCATGATATAACATCAGTACTGTGCCTACCCGATTGTGATCTCAAAGATTTGCAAAGCTTGATTATTTCCAACTATCCTATTCACCCAAGAGGAAGAGAGTTCTTTATGTTAGTGGGAAAGCTAAAAAAATTCAGAGATGATGTGCTTAAGGAAGCCAAAAGAGAGGATGATGAGCACTGAAGAAGAATACAAAGAATGAAAAGATCAAAATCTAACTCCTATGCAATAGTGGATGATGAGTTCTTAAAGAGGATTGGATGTCAAAACAGGTAGTCAGCTAATGTTAAAAGTATAGATGGGAATCAATATACATATCCCGTAACATAATGGGGATATGTTGAGAAGACCAAAGAATTAGTGCTGCTGAGGAATGTCGAAGGAAAGAAAGCAGAGAGAATCTGAATTTTTGACCCAGTAGAGATCAAACTCCTCCACCCTAGCTATACATCATACCTTCCTGACAAATTCTTCCCAAAGCTAACTGATGAAAGGGATAAGAATAACTTGTGTCTATATGTGCACATGATTCAAGTTGTGGATAAGCTGCATGCTAAAACATACAAGAGAAGAAGATATAATGTTGGGATGCTGAAAGGAGCTAACATTGAAGATGTATGAGAACTAAGAATCTCAGAAGAAGATCAGCTTGAAATAGTCAAGAACCAATGTGTGGTGGAAACTCTTACTATAGAAAAAGACATTCTGGGATTAAGCTTTGATACTCTTAAAAAGATAGGCAGAACGGAGATCAAATACAAGTATGATGATCAAAAGGATGCAGTGTCTTAGTTCAACAAAAGGATGGTGTCAAGATTAAAAGAACTTACAGTCTTAAAGAGCTGATTACAAGTATCTAAACCTAAGGGGGAGTATTGTTAGGTCTAGGATTAATAGATCTAGTCCATTTTGTATAGACTTAGTACTTCTATTAATATATATAATGAATGTTTGTAATTCATTATTGTGTATGCATTAAATGTATAGGTTAACCCATATATATGTGTGTTGACTTATGTATGTTTGCACGTGAAAGAATATAATTGATGGATTCATGATATAGATCAAGTGTAAGAAACATCTACAGATGAATATTTTGTTCTTCCGTAGTTATGTTTCTTACAAGTAAATTACATCCGAAGATCTTCTGCGGATGAACAATCAGATCTGAAGAACAGGTGCTCCGGAAGAACCAGTTTTCTTCGAAAGAACAAACTCCTATGGAAGAACAATTACCTATGGAAGGAAATATTCCTGCAGAGTATAAACACTTGTATTCAAACAATACAAGTGTTACAAGTTAACAAGTCAACAAGTCAGTTATGCGAATCCCAAGAAATCCGATGATTCCTTAACAAAAACAATTCCAAATCCCAAGAGATCCGGTGTTTCCTTAATAGAAACATGCTTGCGTATATATATGGATCCTAGATATCACATCATCAGTACGGTTCGACCATGAAAAAACATCACATCAAATCACACAACCAAACCCTAGCAGCCATCACATCATCAAACACAAAAATCAATATCATTGTTCATTGTTTATTTGTAATCATTTACATGTTTTAATGAAATACATTTGAATTTAATATTTGTCCGATCAATATTTTGTTTCATTCATCATGTTCTTGAATATTTATTAATATTGAAATTTAATACAAACGTTGACTTGATTTCAACCAACGCTGATAATTCTTGATTACGATCCTAGGATTCACAGGTGGTATCAGAGCCAAGTGCTCATTGATTTAAATCGATTGATCTATCATTGTTAGTTGTGTTTAACTGTCTTCAAAATTCTTTAGATTTATAAGCTTTTACTCATTACATCTATTGTTTTTGAGCAAAAGTTTGTGTGATATTTAATCTGCTCTTTAACTTGGATCGATATTCAAAGCAATTGATTAGCAAATCTTAGTTATTGATCAACATTAATAACCTGTTTGTACCCTTTGAGCAAATTCATTAGTTAAAGTCTTAGATCTTAACTAATCATGAGCAACTGTGGTGGATCATCTTATCAACCGCCAAAGTTGGAGACAAAAGCAGATTTCAAATCTTGGAAATTCAAGTTCAGGAATCACGTACATTATAGAAATTCAGACTTATGGATTTCAATGACAAAAGGTCCTTATATTACACCCAACCTCGAGCCGGATTATGATGAGAATAATCAAACCATAGTACGAAAGATCTGTCACCTGATGATATTAAGAAGGTTAAAGTTGATATCAAAAGCATACATCTCGCTTAGTATGGCCTTACCAGAAGAAATATTGATCAGATGTGAAAATTATAAAACAATAAATTCCTTGTGGAAGATTCTTCATACACTGTGGGAGTGATGGAATTCGAAGCATTAGGAAGGACACCCTACGTTCACAATATGAAACATTTCATCATATTGAGGTTGAATCAATTCCTTAACAACTCCATAGGTTTATGCAACTTGTTAGAGAAATGAACAATTGGAGTTGAAATATACAAATGAGGAATTGAACAAGAAAAGGCTTCATACCTTACAAGAAAGTTGGAAGCAAACTCTATCCATGTTCAATAATACCATAGATATCAAAGCAGTCGGACTAGATACTCTAGTGGCTAAAGTTGAGGCTTTTGAAATGGATGAGAAATCAGGAAACTAGAGTGTGAGAACTCATGTATCACCATATCAATTTAAAGAAACAAGAAGTGTAGGAAGTGCCTTCATGTCCTCATTTGTGTTGTAGTAAAATCGGAAGAATAACTTGTGATTGTGTTCATCAACATTCACTATAACTTGTTTTATCCGCATTTGTTGAGTTCTTTGAGGGAGAAGCAGAAGAACTCACCAAGGAGGAACAAGTTGTTCTCCTTGAGGCCTATGCTAGTGAGTCTTATAGACTCATTAATGGGAATTAGGTTTCATGGTTGGGAGAAGACCCTGTGTCCAGTTTCCCCAAGACAGAGTTCCCTTCCATACTTAGCCAATCAAAAGATCAAAAACCTTTTCCCGGCCTATGCTTACATGATTACCTCTGAAGCTGATCAAGAGGGTGTTTCTGCCAAGAATAAGTGGGATCATCAATAAGTTTAGAGGTTTTGGCTACATTGGTTCAGGGGGAGTTTGTTGGAACAAAAGAACCATGAGCCTGATCAGAAAAACCTCTAAATCCCACAGACATTACAACTGCTGAAGAAGATCACAACAGCTGAACACATCAGCTGATTACAAGGTCTGAAGACAAAGTCTGAAGACAAGATCTGAAGACTTTTACTAAAGAGAAAGTCTGAAAGTAAAGTATTGAAGACAAAGTCTGAAAGTAAAGTACTAAAGACAAAGTCTGAAAGTAAAGTACTGAAGACAAAGTCTGAAAATAAAGTACTGAAGACAAAGTCTGAAAGTAAAGTACTGAAGACAAAGTCTGAAAGTAAAGTACTAAAGACAAAGTCTCAAAGTAAAGTACTGAAGACAAAGTCTGAAAGTAAAGTACTGAAGACAAAGTCTAAAAGTAAAGTACTCAAGACAAAGTCTGAAAGTAAAGTACTGAAGACAAACTCTGAAAGTAAAGTACTGAAGACAAAGTCTAAAAGTAGAGTACTGAAGACAAAGTCTGAAAGTATAGTACTGAAGACAAAGTCTGAAAGTAAAGTACTGAAGACAAAGTCTGAAAGCAAAGTACTGAAGACAATGTCTGAAGCTATCAGCTTAAGACAAAGTCTGAAAGTAAAAGTCTGAAGAACAAAGACTGAAGACAAAGACTGAAGACCAGAGTGATCAGTAGTTGTCACAACAGCTGAAGTTATTAACTTCAGTAGTTGTGATGGTTTCCTTTTCAGTACTTGTAATTTACTTTTCAGTAGTTTTAGTTTTAGTAGTTTTAGTTTCAGTAGTTTTAGTTCAGTAGTTTTATGTTTTTGTACTTAGCATTCTCTAAGATGTAATCAGTAGTTAAGAATATTCTCAGTAGTTTGCATAGTTTCAGTAGTTTGTATAATTCTGTTAGATGTCACTATCAAGTGACATAAGCAGGCGTCACATTCCCTATATAAGGAATGTTGACCTAGTTGTAACGTGTGACATTCAGCCACCACGAAAGCATTGAATGAATATTCCTTTTGCAGAATTCTCTCTCTATAACCGTCTACTATTACATTGAATATCAATTGAGTTCTTGCTAATTGTCTAATTCATTGTTCGAATTCCGCTGCAATCAACTCTAATTAATCAAACTTAGATCGCTCATCCTAAAAAATGGTATCAATGCTGGTTAATCATTGATCGATCTAACAATGATCATTGAAACTGCTATTTCGATATCTAAGTTTGATTGAATTAACATATTTGCAAGAATCGGTTATAGATCATTGAGTTTCTGCTGCTTTCGGTTATTTACTTTGAGTTTTCTCTTGGTTCATATTAAGTTCTTGTGTTTTGTGCTCAATCAGTTAAAACTTAATTGCATTTGATTGAATCTGATAATGACTACTCCTTCTAATGACCCTCACAATACTGGTTCCTCAACCAAGCCTCCGATGCTGGTTAGGACTGAGTATAATATCTGGCAACGAAGAATGCTTCATCACCTGTCTGTTAACAGTTCAAGATGTTGGACATCGGTGGTACATGGTCCACACAAGCCTATGGTGAACAATCCGGAAACCAACCAAATGGTTCTGAAGAAGAAGGAACAATACTCAGATGAGGATCGAAAACTGTTTGAGATTGATGCTAAAGCACATGGAATTCTGGCCATGGCACTACCTAATGAAATCTATTCTGGGCTTATGCATCATGAAACTGCTCATGACCTCTGGAATGCATTGAAGGAACAATTTGGTGGAACAGATGAGGTCTTAGCAAACAACAGAAAAATCCTTGCCCAACAATATCAGACATTCTCTCATAGGAAGGGTGAGACACTGACTCAATAGTTTGAGTGTTTTTCCTATTTGATCTCTGAGCTGAAAATGGTCAAACATTAATACACTAATAGCCAGATGAACAACAGATTCCTCAGATCACTTCCTGAGAGATGGGATACATATACCATTGTCCTACGCTCCAGTTCAAATCTGGATAGCCTATCTCTCACCCAACTTCATGGGAAACTGCTTGCATTTGAAAGAGAGATAGAGCAGAAAAGGAAACTGGCATCATCAGGAAAGCACACTAATGACTTTGTACCTGGGAACACTGCCTTGGTTGATCATGAGTCACAATATGCTGCATCAGAAAGTAATTATGATGAGCATATAGATATCTCTTCAAACAGTTTTGATCATGCATTTGTTAGTGTTGATAGTCAGTCAGGCTGTAATAGTGACAATTTGTGCTTCATTATTGATGATTTGAAAGGTATTGCTGATGATGACTTAGAAGAGATGGATATTCTAAGCCAAATGGCCTTGATTAATATCAGATCTCAAAAGTTCTACAAGAGAACTGGTAGGAAATTTCCAGGACTCTCTGGCAAAACCAAAGTTGGTTTTGACAAGAGTAAGTTGAGGTGTCAAAAATGCCACAGGCTTGGACACTTTGCAAGAGAGTCTAGATCAACTGGATCTAACTCCTCTGCACCCTTTGTGACTTTTCCAAGCAATAGTCCACAAAACAGAGGGCAACATCCTGCTAGTTCTGGTCATCACTCACAACCTCTATCTCCTGCATATTTTGTCCCTCAGGGTCCAATGCCATATTCATATCCCTACTATTACATGCCACAGCCAAATCAGGTTCAAGTTCCTATTGCATAACAACCTCAAGCCTTACCTGAGCCTCTACCATCTCAACCATCTCAATCACAACCTCATCACAGCTTCTTCACCCCTGGTGCTATTGACTGGAGCAGTTTACCAGATGATCTCTCTGGCAATAAGCAATTATTTGCTAGTGATGGTCAACATGGTGGTGAACATCCTTTTGGGAATCTTGCTCTCATGGCCCTGGAATCTACTGAGAGTTTATGCTCCAATGCATCTTCTTCACAGGTAACCCAAGTATCCTCTGAGGCTAAGGCCAAGCTATGTTTTGAATCTTGCATAGCTGCATTTATCTCTATTAGAGAAGCAAATGTAGCTTTAATAAATCAAAATCTTGAGCTTGAGCAAATACTTTCCAAAAGAACAGCTGAGCATGAGTCTGTCCTTAAAGATAAAGACGATGAGATTTATAAGCTTAAATGCCAATTAAATGATGAAAAGGCTAAGCTAGAGGTCATTCTTGAGAACCACAGAGATCTCAAAGAAAAACTTGCAGCTACCCAAGTTAAGTGTGACCGCTGGGTATCTTCCTGCAAGGGATTTGAAATGCTTCTCAGTAAGCAATCTGCTTCAAATGTGAAGTTTGGAATAAGTTACAATCATATTGCACTACCTACAGATTTTACTCCAAAATCAATAGTAAAACCTGAACGTGAAAGTAATTTCCAACCACATCATCATGTGCATCATCCTCAAGTGATTACCCAAAATCACAAGATGAAATCAGTGTTGATACCTCAGCAAATCAATTAGCTGATGGGTTAACTACTCATAAGCACATGAAGCTGAGTACTTCAGATGTTGTCCCTCAAAGTACCTCAAGTACTGAAGGGCAAGTCACAACATCTGAAAAGCATTTCAAATCAACTGAAATAAAAGGATTAACAACTGCTGATGAATCCATCATACGGTCTTTCAGGACAGATAGAGAACAGCTGAAGAACAAATCTTCTGTTGTTACAGATCCTTCAGTACTTAACACAAGTACTGAAGATCACACCTTCAGTAGTTTCCACTTCAGCAGTTGATCAATCCAAGATGAAGAATAAGCCATCTGAAATATGTGGTAAATTCAATCATCTTTCTGATGAATGTTGGTACAAAAAGGGTTCCAAACTCAACAGAGATAAGCTCATTAAAATCCAGATGGATGAAATGAAAAATGAGTTTAAGACTAAGTTTGTACCATAGTCATCCCAATGTGATAAACCCAAGACTTCATCCAAATCCAAAAAGAAGGATAGGGTTTATCATAAAACAGCTGATAGTGCTCCTCATGATAAACATCAGACTAAGTCTATGAATTTCAAAGAGGAAATGGTGGGCCACAGGAACTCATAAAAAACAAGTACTGATATGTCACAAGAGTTGAAAGCTTTAGCTACAAATCAGACACAACTTGTTATGATGGTTCAACATTTGTTGGGGAGAGTTAACCAACTAGATGCACCTGTGATCAAACCACTGAAAAGGTATTCCAAACCCAAATCCAATGAATCCATTTCAGCACCATCTCCATCTTCATCAGCTGTTAATCATGAGAAACAAGTTATGGTTAAATCTGTTGATGACAACAGACCCAAAACCAAAAAGGTTTGGGTATCAAAACCTAACTAGTTTCTTGTGATGAATCCAGTCCAGCACTCTTGGACCAAACATATAGAGATCAGACACCAAGGTCTGATTGATCCAAAGTTTGTGCCAAGTGCTGATGAGCTTGCAGATTTATTTACTAAGCCTTTGGACAGTTCAACTTTCCAAAACCTTGTCTGAAGGCTTGGTATGCTGCAGCTAGAATAAGTGACAACTGCTGATGATCTCAGTAAACAAGTACTGATGATCATTAGTAAACATGTCACAAATATGTACTGATTCTGTTAAAAGAAACTGATGCAGTTACAACTACTGATGTAGTTATAACTACTGATCTCAGTAAAAACAAATAAGTACTGATGTCCTATGAAACAACTGAAAACAAATAAAAAGTCTGATGAGTAAGTGTTGAGGACAGTAGGAAATAGCTGAAAAGCTAAGAATTGACGAAAACTACTGATGAGAATTTTCACTTCAGTCGTTTCCACAAACTGCTGTTTCACCTTAAACAGCTGATGACAAAACCATGTCTTCAATAGTTCACAACTACTGATGACTAACACCAAGTCCTCAGTTGTTTCTAACAGCTGATGACAAAACCATGTCGTCAGTAGTTTCACAACTACTGATGACTAACACCAAGTTCTCAGTTGTTTCCAACACCTGAAGAAAAAACTAAGGTTTTCAGTAGTTTCATAACTACTGATGACAAAAACCAAGTCTTCAGTTGTTTTCAAACGTCTGATAGTTAAAACCAAGTCTTCAGTTGTTTTCATACAATTGCTGACAACACCAACACTTTCAGTCAATTTCCTTTCAGCCTTTTCTTAACCTATAGATACCTGCGCTTATAGCCAAACGTTTCATTAGCCGTTTTCAAATCTTTTCTCTCTTAAAAATGGCGACCATGAAACTCAAACCCCGACACAACTGTGTTGCCTACCTCTCGAAATCGGCCTTCTGGAACAAGTTTGATAATGCCATCAATCTTATGGTGGATTCCCAATATCGAACTACATTTCTTTTGAATCCTACCATATACCCTGGTTCCTTAACCCAATTCTGGACCAACGTCTCTGTCACAGCTGGTGAAAACGAAAGCCAAATCATTCTCCAGTCGTTGGTTAACCAGAAACAGGTGGTAATCACCCTGACATCATTTGCAAAACCCTAAATCTAAATGATGCCACCTGTACTAAAGAATACCCAAAAGGCCCCACTGATATGTCTTCATCAACAACGGGTATGAAGGAGACATAACTGCTACAACCATCCTCAAAAAGCACTTCCATGATGCTGAAAGACTTATCTTCCACATGGTAAATGTCTGCCTTGCTTCAAAGACATCTTCTTGGGATCAGATGTCTTCACGATGGCAACAGGTATTGTACTCTATCTTTGAACGCCAAAATCTAAATTTTTCTGAGATACTGTTTATGGAACTAAAGGATCTGGCTCAGAAACCTGTGGCAAACAGATGGCTACTATATCCCAGGTTTCTGATGGCCATAATTTTAAATCAGTTAAAATCTAACGGCCTTGTTGGTCTTGGAGTCCCTGTTCTAGCTATTTTAGCTGAGGTATACTCCAGACATAACTCTGACCCTACTCTCAAAGGGGCTGCCCGGATGCTAAAACCCAAGCCGAGGGAACCCACAACCTCCACCTCCAGATCCAAAGTCCCCACCAAACCAAAATCCCAAAAACCCAAAAGGCTACTCAGGGAGATGAGTCCCCTGAAGATGCCCATGTACCACCAATATAGGAAACACATACTGGCTCTAACCCCCCAGTTATGTCAAAGACTCAACCAGCTAAAACCGCATAGGTATCCTCTCAACAGGATCCTGTTGCAACCAAATTAGGGGATCCCACATTGCTGGAACCTATCTCAGTTGAGAAGGTTACCATTGAAGAGCACCTCTCACCTCGGGTGCAATCTGCTTCTGACCAATCACCATATGCAACCACACCTCAAAGCCCAACACTTATAGTTGCTAAAGTGCTGAGTTAGCTGCATTCCTCACCCCCTCCCCAGAAACCAATTAACACTGGGAATACCTCAACCATTGAGGGGGAGGATCCAAATACTGCTGATAACCCACAGCACAGGGGTTACAATGTTCAATCTCCAAGTGTAGAAAAGGAGATTAGAACATCTGGTCAGGCTACCACTTCTACTGATTCAGGAAATGAACAAGATGAAGTTGGTAACATCTATAAGACCTCACCAGAGGCAACTACCAATGAAGGACATAGTCCTGAGGCAGGAAGTCCCTAGTACCAAGAACAAGGGGCACATGCACATACTAATCTACACTCAGAACAAGTACATCCTGATTCAATCAGGAGGTCAGATGATCAGCAAAGACTGATGATGACCTGGGCTTTTTCTATGATGTATTAGCCCATAATACAATCCTAGAGAATAAGGTGAGCAGACTCAAAGAGCTGCTAGCCAAAATGTCTCAGGATCAAAGTCCATCTACCCCAATAACCCCACAGATGGCACCTACATTTGAAGGTTCACCAAACACTGAGCCTACACACTTAACTAAGCCACCAGCCACTGCTTTTGGCGCCACCTCTCAGGGACAGAACCCCTCTGAGCAGATGGTTGCAACCTTTCAACACTCCTTACCTCTCATCACTCCAATCATTACTGAGATTGTTCATAAAGCCATTGATGAGAGGATTTCCTCAAATCTACAAACCCTCATTCATGATGTTGTTCACAAATTTCTTTTTGCCTTTCAAACCACTAATCCCAATGCAACCAAAAAGGGGGAGACTACTAAGTCTAAGGCAGTGAAAGAAAAGAAAAGGAAAAGAGTTGATGATGAGAAAGAACCTGAAAAAGAGAAGGAGTTGGAGAAAGAACTAATCTCAGAACAGCTGATCACAATGCAAGAGCTAAGCACAGACAAAGAGAAGAAAGATCAGCTGATCACTTATCAAAGAAAGAAAAGTGCTGAGACAAAGTCTGATGAAGAAAAATCATTAGAAGATCTTGTCAAAGATGCTGATGAAGCTCACAGCAGGTCTATGGACAAAATAATAGATCAGCTCTTTAGACAAGGTCATGACACAACCACTTTAGATACTGAGATAAGAAGGCTGGAGATAGAAGAGATTCAAACAAGATGGGCTGGTTATCGTGTGTTGGAAAGGGAAATATTGGAGATAATGATCAAATTTATTGCAAAATATCTTAGAAGATCATTGATAGAGATAAAGTCATGGTCTAGACACAGTATCTTGGAGATAGCCAAGAAGTCTGTTCTGCTGGAAACTACAACAAAGGGTTGATCATCGAAGCACTGGATGTAGCCGGTACTGGGAAGGGAACTGAGAGAGCAAAGCTCTCTAAAGCCAAACTCACCACCAAAATGCTAGATCAGCCTTCTCATACTCCCACTAAAAAACAGCCCTCATCTATAAAATCTCCCAAATCTATCCGTAAACCAAAACCACCCACAACTCAACCCATAAAACCAATTCCTTTACCCCAAAAACCACCTCAAACCACACCCAGTGATACACCCAGAAGGAGGAGACGGGTGTTGAGGGTAGAAGAAGAAGAAGAAGAAAAGGATGATATTGAAGATAGTCTGCCAATCTCTGCTGTTCTCAAACTCAAATCACCTAAGCCTTGAAGTGAGCAGATGATCACACTGACTTGAAAATGCAAATGGTGAAAGTAAAGATTGAAGAAGCAGAACATCAGCAGCAGCATGATGAGCAATTTCTCAAGATGGTTGACAAGGATTTCCCTGAGTCCTCATCCATTCAGTAAACGAAGAAACAAGCTCTGAGGTTGTACACTCTTAGACATACATTTCAACATCAAAGAGAAAGAGTGAGGATTTGGCCAGACCCCAGGGTAAGTTCTATAATTCATAAGAAGAACATACCTAGTAGATATCATGGCCAAGTGAAGAAGACCTTGAATGCTGCAATTATGCTGGCCATGGTAGTCTCACCCTGGGAAATCATTGAAGAATTCAAAAGAGCTCACAACTCCAAGACAACCCCCCAATCTATTCTTGAGAACAAAATGATCAAGAAGGGGTTGTTATACAAAAGACTTGAAGATCTTCAAAAGAGTGAACTCCAGTTGCTATTAGAAGGCTCTCACCCTGATGAATTTGCATACAGAGAGATCACAACTGTTGAGTTAAAGGATGGGAAGACAGTGAAATATCTGTCTGAGTATTATGGCCTAGAGTTCTTCTTTGAGGGAGAAGCAGAAGAACACACCAAGGAGGAACAAGTTGTTCTCCTTGAGGCCTATGCTAGTGAGTCTTACAGACTCATTAATGGGAATTAGGTTTCATGGTTGGGACAAGACTCTGGGTCCAGTTTCCCCAAGACAGAGTTCCCTTCCATACTTAGCCAATCAAAAGATCAGAAACCTTTTCCCGGCCTGTGCTTACATGATTACCTCTGAAGCTGATCAAGAGGGTGTTTCTGCCAAGAATAAGCGGGATCATCAATAAGTTTAGAGGTTTTGGCTGCATTGGTTCAAGGGGAGTTTGTTGGACCAAAAGAACCAATGAGCCTAATCAAAAAACCTCTAAGTCCTACAGACATTACAATTGCTGAAGAAGATCACAACAGCTGAAGACATCAGTTGATTACAAGGTCTGAAGACAAAGTCTGAAGACAAGATCTGAAGACTTCTACTGAAGACAAAGTCTGAAAGTAAAGTACTGAAGACAAGGTCTGAAAGTAAAGTACTAAAGACAAAGTCTGAAAGTAAAGCATCAAAGACAAAGTCTGAAAGTAAAGTACTGAAGACAAAGTCTGAAGCTATCAGCTGAAGACAAAGTCTGAAAGTAAAAGTCTGAAGAACAAAGACTGAAGACAAAGACTGAAGACCAGAGTGATCAGTAGTTGTCATAACAACTGAAGTTATTAACTTCAGTAGTTGTCATAACAGCTGAAGTTATTAACTTCAGTAGTCGTGATGGTTTCCTTTTCAGTACTTGTAATTTACTTTTCAGTAGTTTTAGTTTCAGTAGTTTTAGTTTTAGTAGTTTTAGTTCAGTACTTTTATGTTTTTGTACTTAGCATTCTCTGAGATGTAATCAGTAGTTGAGAACATTCTCAGTAGTTTCCATAGTTTCAGTAGTTTGTATAATTCTGTTAGATGTCACTATCAAGTGACATGAGCAGACGTCACATTCCCTATATAAGGAATGTTGACCTAGTTGTAACGTGTGACATTCAGCCACCACGAAAGCATTGAATGAAATATTCCTTTTGCAGAATTCTCTCTCTATAACCGTGTGCTATTACATTGAATATCAATTGAGTTCTTGCTAACTGGCTAATTCATTGTTCGAATTCCACTGCAATCTACTCTTAATTAATCAAACTTAGATCGCTAATCCTAACATTTGTACACAGTAGCAAATGCGATAGAACAAAGTCAATCAGCATTTGTGCGACTATACGAAATACGGTTGATAACACTTGGTCAACATTGCACTGTAGCAAATGTGAGAGAGACCTGTAGGGAATGCGATAGAACAAAGTCATCTGCATTTGTTAACTGTAGCAAATGCGGTAGAATAAATTCCACATTTACTTCACACACTAATGCGGTAGAGTAAAATCATTGTCCGCATTAGTTGCACTTGAAAATATATTGTTACCCGCATTAGTTACATGCATCAGTTACCTTCACCCGCATTAACCAATGCACTTACCTGCATTAGCTTTTGAACATAATCAGAAGTTAATGTGATTGAATTGATTATTCATCTTATGAAGAGGTGACCTTGATTGATTTTTCTTGTGAAGTTGACTATTGAAGTTGTCTATTCTTGCTTGGATTGACTTGTATGTCACAATTGATACAAGTTTCCTAATTTTGACACATCATGGACTTATCATGCTTCTAAGAATCTGCATAAGCTGAGATATATCGTATGACTTATTGCAACAACACGAACTAAAATTCTTTTTGTTTTGGGTTCTTTATATTTGGGTTTAATAAAGAAACAGATAATCAATGTTGAAGACTCACCCAAAAGGTCAAGGCATACATCTTTTGAACACACTCCTTCAAGGAATGTTTTAACATCAAGGAAGTTATTCATGATGAAGATGAAGAGATGCTGAGTGGAAAGAGTTGACAAAGAAGAAACCAACAAGAAAAAGAAGAATCAACTGCTGATGTTCTTCTAACAACAAAAGACATCATGGAAGAGAGGCCTGAGTCAATTATGTTTATGATGCTGATAAACCAATGGTTTCCATATGACGTGGTTAAAAGGATGAACCTGACTGAGATGAAGGATATGCTGAAAGAATTTGAGTTTGCCAGATTCATAATTCCAAATTGTGACTATGAAGCATTCACTACTTTTCAAGCCATTCATAGATCAAGAAGATCTAGGAACTGAAGAAGAATACAAAGAATGAAAAGATCAAAATCTAACTCCTATGCAATAGTGGATGATGAGTTCTTAAGGGGGTTGGATGTCAAAGCAGGAAGTCAACTAATGTTAAAAGTATAGATGGGAATCAATATACCTATGCTGTAACATAATGGGGATATGTTGAGAAGACCAAAGAATTAGTGCTGCTGAGGATGCACAAGGAAAGAAAGCAGAGAGAATCAGAATTTTTGACCCAGTAGAGATCAAACTCCTCCACCCTAGCTATAAATCATGCCTTCACAACAAATTCTTCCCAAAGCTAACTGATGAAAGGGCTCAGAATGACTTCTGTCTATATGTGCACATGATTCAAGTTGTGGATAAGCTGCATGCTAAAGCATACAAGAGAAGAATATAATGTTGGGATGCTGAAAGGAGCTAACATTGAAGATGTATGAGAACATAGAATCTCAGAAGAAGATCAGCTTGAAATAGTCAACAACCAATGTGTGGTGGAAACTCTTACTATAGAAAAAGACATTCTAGGATTGAGCTTTGATACTCTTAAAAAGATATGCAGAATGGAGATCAAATACAAGTATAATGATCAAAAGGATGCAGTGTCTTAGTTCAACAAAAGGATGGTGTCAAGATTAAAAGAACTTACAGTTTTGAAGAGCTGATTACAAGTATCTAAACCTAAGGGGGAGTATTGTTGGTCTAGGATCAATAGATCTAGTCCATTTTGTATAGACTTAGTACTTGAATTAATATATGTAATGAATATTTGTAATTCATTATTGTGTATGCATTAAATGTATAGGTTAACCCATTTATATGTGTGTTGACTTATGTATGTTTGCACGTGAAAGAATATAATTGATGGATTCATGAAATAGATCAAGTGTAAGAAACATCTACACATGAATATTTTGTTCTTCCATTATTATGTTTCTTACATGTAAATTACATTCGAAGATCTTCTGCGGATGAACAATCAGATCTGAGGAACAGGTGCTCCGAAGAACCAGTTTTCTTGGAAAGAACAAAACTCCTATGGAAGAACAATTACCTACAGAAGGAAATATTCCTGCGGAGTATAACACTTGTATTCAAACAATACAAGTGCTACAAGTTAACAAGTCAACAAGTCAGTTATGCGAATCCCAAGAAATCCGATGATTCCTTAACAAAAACAATTCCAAATCCCAAGGGATCCGGTGTTTCCTTAATAGAACATGCGTGCCTATATATATGGATCCTATAATTCACATCATCAGTACGGTTCGACGATGAAAAAACATCACATCAAATCACACAACCAAACCCTAGCAACCGTCACATCATCAAACACAAAAATCAATATCATTCGCTCATTGTTTATTTGTAATCATTAACATGTTTTAATGAAATACATTTGAATTTAATATTTGTCTGATCAATAATTTTGTTTCATTCATCGTGTTCTTGAATCTTTATTTATATTAAAATTTAATACAAACGTTGACTTGATTTCAACCAACGCTGATAATTCTTGATTACGATCCTAGGATTCACAGGTGTGATATTTAATCTGCTCTTTAACTTGGATCTATGTTCAAAGCAATTGAATAGCAAATCATAGTTATTGATAAACATTAATAACCTGTTTGTACCCTTTCAGCAAATTCATTAGTTAAAGTCTTAGATCTTAACTAATCATGAGCAACTTTGGTGGATCATCTTATCAACCGCCAAAGTTGGAGACAAAAGCAGATTTCAAATCTTGGAAATTCAAGTTCAGGAATCATGTAAATTATAGAGATTCTGACTTATAGATTTCAGTAACAGAAGGTCCTAATATTACACCAAACCTCGAGCCGGATTATAATGTTAATAATCAAACCATAGTACGAAAGATTTGTCACCTGATGATATTAAGAAGGTTAAAGTTGATATCAAAAGCATACATCTTGCTTAGTATGGCTTTACGAGAAGAATATTGATCAGTTGTGAAAATTATAAAACAACAAATTCCTTGTGGAAGATTCTTCATACACTCTGTGAAGGGAGTGATGGAATTCGAAGCATTAGGAAGGACACCCTACGTTCACAATATGAAACATTTCATCATATTGAGGTTGAATCAATTCCTTAACACTCCATAGGTTTATGCAACTTGTTAGAGAAATGAACAATTTGGAGTTGAAATATACAAATGAGGAATTGAACAAGAAAATGCTTCATACCTTACCAGAAAGTTGGAAGCAAACTGTATCCATGTTCAATAATACCATAGATCTGAAAGCAGTCAGACTAGATACTCTAGTGGCTAAAGTTGAGGCTCTTGAAATAGATGAGAAATCAGGAAACAAGAGTGTGAGACCTCATGTATCACCATATCAAGTTAAAGAAACAAGAAGTGTTGGAAGTGCCTTCATGTCCATAATAATGGTGATAACTCTTGTACGTTGAGTGAAGATGAAGAGGAAGTAAGTTTATATGCTTCAAAACCTCCTATGAAATCTTCTAAAAGTAAGTCAAGAAAAGAGAAAGAAAGAACAGATGATCAAAGAGATAAATCAACCGAAAAACCATCAACCAACAATCAGTCAGACTCTATCACTGTCATTCTAGACTCTAAAGAACAAAAAGCAGCTTTTGTAGCATTCAGTTCAAGCTTTCAAGCTTACCTAGGAAGTTCATTGCCCACTGCCAACAGTGTCAACAAGATTTGGAAGAACTACCTCCGAATGTAGTGGAGGAGATGGATCTACAATGGTAGATGGCAACGAATGCTTATAGAGCCAAACAATATCTAAGAAGAAACAAGAATTTGGCTGCTGCAAGTAAATCATCACGGATTGGAGTTGATAAGTCAAAGGTAAGATGCTTCAAATGCAATCTCTATGGACACTCTTCTAGAGAATGCAATCAACAAAAGGATGGTGTGAAGATTAAAAGAACTTACAGTTTTGAAGAGCTGACTACAAGTATCTAAGCCTAAGGGGGAGTATTGTTAGGTCTAGGATCAATAGATCTAGTCCATTTTGTATTGACTTAGTACTTGAAATAATATATGCAATGAATGTTTGTAATTCATTATTATGTATGCATTAAATGTATAGGTTAACCCATATATATGTGTGTTGACTTATGTATGTTTGCACATGAAAGAACATAATGATGGATTCATGAAATTGATCAAGTGTAAGAAACATCTACAGATGAACATTTTGTTCTTCCGTAGTTATATTTCTTACAAGTAAATTACATCCGAAGCTCTTCTTAGTATGAATCGAATATGGTAATCAAGTCAGTGATTGAGTGGCGGAAACAAACAATCAAAGAACATTTAATGCAAGAAAAATACTCATAATGCTTTTGTATTGATATATGAAAGTTGATAAATTACAGAGAATAATTACAACAAAAATTCTCTATCTATCAGTCGTCCCCTAATGTACGAGGTAACTATTCTATTTGTAGGCAGACAAGATGCCTTTTACAAACTGACTAAACTACCCCTGACCTATTACCTCAGAACTAGTCTAAGTCTTCATCCGCATCTTTGCTTGTTCATCCGCATTGACAAATGCGGATGAGTTAACTTGATCAGCATTTCTTCACTTGATCAACCGCATTAGTATGTTGGTCATCCACATTGGTTAATGCAGATGAACAAATACTTATGCGCATTTGTTCAGTCATCCGCATTTGTCAATGCGGATGAGCAAAGTCTTGTTCGCATTTACTTTGCCCTCCACATTAGTCAATGCGGAAGAGTAAGTACTTGTCCGCATCCATTCTTGGTCTTCCGCATTTGTCATTGCGGAAGAACAAATACTTGTCCGTATTTGTTTTATGCCTTCCGCATTTGACAAATGCGGGAGACAATACTTTATTCTTCTTGGCAGATTCTTCATCCGCATTTCTTCTTGGGCTTGAGCGATTTCAGTAGACTAATCATCAAATAACCCATTGAGTTAGCATGTATGATCCTTTTAAAGGGTCCAACAATACTCCCCCTAAGGATTATACAGCCAAGTTTTCCTGAATGATTTGGAGGTGATTGATGTTATGAAGATTCTGCTGGGTCTTTTGGTGGTGCAAAAGGTGTTGCTTGTCTTGGATCTAAAATTGCCTTGAACATATTGACAAAATCTTGAGCATCTGACATTTTGTTCTTGCTTAGTATATGAATCTTCATTCTGCTCATATCATGAATGGCTTCAATTGGTAGCTTCTTCAGAAAAATTGGTTCCCAAAGAGACACTGTTGATAGCCCATCTCAGTGAATCAAGAGAGAAACATCTACATCAATTTCAAGTTTCATGATGTTGCCCAATTTTGAAGGTGTCTTCTTCGTCTTCCTTTTCTCCCTCTTAGCACTGATCTGATCATAAGCCATCTTCATAGTTTCATTCACTTTAGAAAGAATGCAGATCTTCTTCACCTAATTTGTTTGATATCTCTCTGAAGTTTCTTGTGTATATGTATTGAATGTATGATTGATCTAGTAGTCTCACTTCATAACCATTATATAATCTGATTTCAGCACCTTCTTTGCCTCCCCACTTTCTCTCAATCACCAATTCATAGGTCTTCTCATCATAATAAACATTTGAAATTGGTGTTGAGGAATGTGTACTAGCTACCAATTTTCTTTTCAATGCTTCAGTAGGTTTGACTCTAAGTTCAGGAAACACTACTTCTTCAGCTGGTTTTGTCTGTTTCATTTCCAGAGGATTCTTGAATGTTTTGTCTTTCATCATACATGTTGCTTTCAATGAATTGAAGTTGTTTGTTCTCTTGAACATTTTGAGTATTCCTTCAAATTCATATCCTTTAAACATGGCACTGTGGTTGATCAGCTCCAGATTGGCTAGTTCTTTCAGGTCATGAATCTCAAGTGCATTTACCAGAGTAGAGTACTCTGTAAAGAATTGCACTAAGCCAGAGATCCTTTTAACCATAAACATGTCCCATGCACTATCATACTTCCAGGCAATAATTTTTGGGTCTGTTTGGCCTTTTGGAGTAGATACTCCTCTGATCATCTTAGCAGTGGTTAACCCTTCCTAAAGTTTCAGTTAAGAGGGTGCAGCAAACCCCTCTAGATATATATGAATGACAGGTGCAAGAGAGTCTTGATCTTGATGAGTAAGATTCATGTCATGAGCAAAAACTCTAGATCTTGGCTTCTTGTTGAGCACTTCTTCTTATAACTGTTTTAACTTTGCTTTCTTCTCACATATCATCTTAACTGTAGTAGCTCTTAGTGAATTAGTTTTCATGTTTGCCAATTTTCTTTTGGTGAAGCCTTGATTGGTGAGGTAATCCTTCATTTCCTTATTAGTCATACTATAAGGATGAGGAAATGGTGGCTCATGAATTGGAGATGATTTCTTCATTGAAGATAGCTTGGGTAGGGGACCCTGTCTTGGTAATAGTCTTTCATACCCAGTTGGTTTCTTCACAGAAGATCCTTTATGCACCGAAGCATCTTTGGTGATTGCTTTTTCATACTCTGTTTCAATAGTTGGATCAAGCAGCCTTTTCACTTTATCTTCCTTCTCCTTCATTCCTTCATAAGTCATTCCAAATACTTCATCTTGATCATACCCTTGATTGATCAGAAACATAGCTTTGATCATTAAGTCATCAGTTTGGGCTTTACACACCATTTCTTCCACTGCCTGTTCTTTTTGTATAGGACTGTCCATAGGAACATCATTTTCAACATCATATCCACCAGCTATTTCTCCCTTTTCTAGATCAATAAAGACAGATTGTTTCTTTAACTGAGCTTCAGCCTACTCCTGTTCTTCTAGAAATTTAGCAATGGCAGCTAGGTTTCTTGGATCAGCTTTCTTCTTCTTGACACTTTCTTCTTCAATTATTGGTCTTTTACCCTTAGCTTTTTCAACAAGATATTTTCTCTTTCTTGAATATGTTTGAAGTTTTGGACTTGAAGTTTCACCCTTTTCTATCACTTCAAACACTTTCTTGGGTGTAGTTTGTTCTTGTTCATTCACATTTATTTCCTCCTTCTCATTTTCTGATTTCTTTTTTCTCTTTCTTGTCCACACATCTGTTATCTTTTCCTTTTGTTCTTCAGTTAATGACACTGCAAGGACAATCTGCATGTTCAGCTCTTTCTCCAAAGGTACTGGAGATTTGGGAATGAATACAATGGGATCAGAATCAGTCTTTTGATTGTTCACAAATTCCCAAAAGTCATTATCAATACTGAATTCTTCAGAAGTGAAGCTGTCTAAAGTACTGAAAAGTTCTTCAAATTCAGCTTTCTCATAGTGAGAGTCATCTGTGTTTCCCGAGTATACCACCATTTCATGACTTTGATCTTTAAACTTTGTTTGACTTGCATCACATTCTTTTTCTTCATTTTCAGAAGCATACTTGTTATCATCCATATCTACCTTTTCTTGTTCTTCATCTTTCTTTTCATCATCTACTTTACTTCTTTGATTTTCAGTTATCAGTTTTAGTTCAGAGATTCTTTTGTTTTGTTTTTGAAGCTCTTTTACAAGACTGGAAATGATTTCTGCTTGTTCCTCAATGATATTCTCTTGTTCCTCCATTGTTATATTCTGAATAGCAAGAGTGTCCACATGACCACTGACTTCTTCTCTGGAATGGTTTAGTGTAGCTTTTAAGTACTCAATCTCTTTATCTTTTTCTTTTATTTCAGCTTCATAATTTTCTTTTAGTTCTTTCAATTGTTTTTCTTTCTCATCCAGCTGTAAAATTCTGTCATTGATGATTGCAGCTCTCCTATTTAAAGTCCTTTCCACTTTCTGTAAGAGCTTAGATATTAGCTCATCCTTTTCATCAGGCCTGTTGATGTTAGATTCAACATAGCTCTCTGAAGGAGCAGCCTCAGAAGGTGCTTTCATTGCAGGGATTTGATCATGATGATCCTCCACATCAGAAGATGATTTGGAGGATTTAGATGCACTTGTTGATCCTTCAATTTCAGCAGCGTGATCATGGGATGATGGTAATGGTTGGTAAGGGGCCATAGGTGATTGATGTGGTGGGGATAATGGAGATTGATGATGAGGTGATATAGGTGAAGGTTGATGGGTTGTTTATGGTGTTGGTTATGCTGATGGTTGTGCTGATGTTGGTCGAGATGGTTGTGGAGTTAGTTGTGGTGATGGTTGTGGTGATGTTTGTGGAGATAGTTGTGGTGATGGTTATGGTAATGTTTATGGAGAGGGTTGTGGTGAAGGTTGAGGTATTGGTTATGGAGGTGGTTGAGCTTGACCTGTTTGATTTAATTGCTGAATCATCTAGGGAAGAAGGGGTGAGTGAGCACCACTGGAAAAGTTACTTGGGTCCTTCTTCTTGATGTATTTATAGGATCTTGCATCATAGTGAGGGATGTCCAGCACAAGTCCTTCATTAACAATCTCATGGAATGTTTCATTGATTTGACATTGAATGAATCTGGGATACATCAGAAACTTGTATCTTATTCCTTCTTGAATGTTAGAAATCAGGCCATTGAACACATATGCAGACATATTAAAAGGCCTGTTGGTGCAGAGAGCACATATTGCAGAGGATGTGATGACTGAAATATCATTCCATCATGTTTTTCTTTTTGACAGACAGTGTTGGAACATATGAATTAGGAATCTCCAAGGCAGATCCACTAATCCTTCGACTATCTGTTTTGCTTCATAACCTCCTTCATAACCAATTTCAATTAATAATGTGGTTATTTCTTCATCATCTAGTTCTTGAGGATCATTAGCATTATCACCAAATTGTAAACATCTTCTAACAGACTCTTCAGTGATCCTCAAAGTGAGCTCATTATTGATTCTCCCTGTTAATGTTCTCACACCATTAGCTTCAACTACCTCAGTTGAGTCTGAGAAGGACCGGATGAGATTCTCATAGATTATGGGTCTCACAGTCATGGCATATGCTACCCTTGTGGTAGATAAGAATCTTATCATATCTTTAAGTCCTTCGGCTTCAGGCACATTAGGGTTTAAATAACCACTGACGTTATGGAGCTTGCTCCATGTAAGATTTGCCATGTAATCTGTACAAGAGATATGTGTGTTAGTTATCAGTTTGACTTTAATTTGGCAAGGAAGACTGCTTGTCATTTCTGTTGCATTATTGTCATGGCAAATGGTGAGTTTGTCACTTAACAATCACAGTTTCTATGTTTGAACCATTAATGAGATATTGTTTCATTGATTTGTTTAAAATGTTTTAATTTTAACATGCTTTGTTCTTACAACGAACATGAATATCAGGATTTTCATGATGATAATAATTTCTATTGTTTTTCATGCTCATTGAAGTCGAAAGGGTGTATTATATTACATCAATGAAACATGTTCTTGTGTTCTTCCTTATCAGTTGATTCATTGACTGATTTAGGTTTAACATTCTAACACTTAGGTCCTGATTGAAATTTTTATGAAAGTTTCACCTTATTTCCGATACGAATGTTGTTTCAGAATCGATAATGAAGTCGATTGAGTAGATTCACACGAAAATCTTTGAATGTTTATGATGATGATGATTGAAGATGGTGTACTATAAGTTTGCGCTCGTCTCACTATAAAGTCTCTCAAATTTGAAAAGTATTAAATGACCCATTTGAATTCCTTTAAATAGTCAAATAATACATTTTGAAAGATTTTACAAGTTTAAAAGGAGATACAGTCACCACTATAGTAAATGCTGGAGGTTGATTTGTTTGACTTTTGGTCATCCGCATTTGTTGACTTTAGCAAATGGGGAAGACAAACCTTTTGACATCGACTCTCCGCATTTGGCTACTGTTGTAAATGCGGAAGTTTTGTTTCTTATTTTTCTTATTCTTTCCGCATTTGTATACTGTTGCAAATACAGAAGTTAGAACTTGAAACCTTTGACTGTCCGCATTTGTGTTGTAGTACATGCGGAAGAATAACTTGTGATTGTGTTTATCAACATTCACTATAACAAATGCGGTAGAGTTACTTGTTTTATCCTATCCATATTTGTACATAGTAGCAAATGTGATAGAACAAAGTCATCAGCATTTGTGCGACTATACCAAATGCGGTTGATAACACTTGGTCAACATTTCACTGTAGCAAATATGAGAGAGACCTGTTCATCTGCATTTGTTAACTGTAGCAAATGCCGTAGAATAAATTCCACATTTACTTCACACACTAATGCGGTAGAGTAAAATCATTGTCTGCATTAGTTGAACTTGAAAATATATTGTTACTTGCATTAGTTACATGCATGGGTTACCTTCACCCGCATTAACCAATGCACTTACCTGCATTAGCTTTTGAACATAATCAGAAGTTAATGTGATTGAATTGATTATTCATCTTATGAAGAGGTGTCCTTGATGATTTTTCTTATGAAGTTGACTATTGAAGTTGTCTATTTTGCTTGGATTGACTTGTATGTCACAATTGATACAAGTTTCCCAATTTTGACAGATCTTGGACTTATCATGCTTCTAAGAATCTGCATAAGCTGAGATATAATGGTATGACTTATTGCAACAACACCAACTAAAATTCTTTTTGTTTTGTTTGTTTTTTTATTTTTAAAATTAAATTAATAAACAAAAATTTGGATTTACTCAAAAATTTTAAATTACTCCCCCTAAAGTTTATGTCCACATTTGGATAGAAAATTTAAAGATTTAAAACTTTTTGAATATTACTTTGATTAATATTAATAATGAAGAGAAAAATCTCTTTGTTGGGATCATATCAATCTTACATTACACTTGTGCGTCCTTTATGATTAAATGGACATGATCATGAACTTGAAGATTGAAGGTACGTTTGTCCTCTTAAACCCATACCTGGTTGATATTTTGATGCAAATGACTTTTATCATGTTTTGGTTGATTAATTATTCAATGTGTACCTCACACACATAAGCATGAGATGATCAACCCTCCTTATACAATGCATGGTAGAACTTTTTCACAACTTTTCTTATCAGGTTACTTAAGTTATGAAATCTCATTTTCACTGATCCTCATTCGGATTATATTAATTTGATCCGTTTTCATGTTGATCCACATTGGGATTCTTTTCACTTAACTTTGGAAGGTGATCCATGATAAGATTCTTTTGTTCATTCACTTGGAATGTATTACTTTGTTGATTCATCCAATTTTGTATGTGTTGCACATTAGGAATCTTTTGGATTATAACATCTACACTATGTGCAAGTTTCAACAGGTCTTTGGTCAACAAAACAAAGATGAAACATGATGTGGTGAAAGAGATTCATAAAATATCATTACCTGGTGTGTTTAGGCTACTACACACACATGCATTCAGATAATCCAATGCATACCTGTACTTTGCGATGAGTGTTTCACAATTGAATATGTCTTTAATTCATCACTGCATATATCTTTTCTTCCAAGTTAAGCCTACCAACATATTTGGTAAGTCATTTCAGTCTTTTACATTTTGAAATTAAGCACAATGAATGATATAATGTCTGTAATTATATCATTTCCCTTAGAATTCTTTTCTTCATCAAACTTGACTTTTTTGTGGTTTTCTGATATTTTAAATTGTTTTTGATGCTTTTCTTGGTTTTTACTCAAGATTAATCATGCCAATTGACTGAACCAGAAATTCAAACCTACCAGGCTCAAATGCCTTGGTAACAAATCAGCTAATTGATTTTTAGTTAGTACTTGAATCAATTTGATTAAACCTTTTTGAGCACAATCTCTCAAAAAATGATATCTACTTTCAATATGTTTTGGTTTTGAGTGCTGAACTAGATTATTAGTTATAAAGACAGCAACTGTGTTGTCAATAGAACTTGGTGTGTGCAAGGAGTTAAAACCATAATCAAGCATCTGGTTTTGAATCCAGAGAACTTGAGAGCAACATGATGATGAGTAATATACTCAGCTTCTCCTATGGACACAGACACATTTGTCTGCTTCTTGCATTGACAGGATACTAGACTGGGACCAAGAAATTGACAACCGCCAGAAGTGGATTTTCTGTTGAAGTTGCATCCTCCATAAGCACTATCTGTGTAGGCATAGAGATTAAATTCTCTTTCTTTTGCATAACATAACCCAAGAGTTGACTTGCCCTTCAGATATCTGAATATCCTCTTGACTGCGTTCACAAGTGATTCTTTTGGATCAGCTTGATATCTGGCACACACACAAACACCAAACATAATGTCAGGCCTACTCGCTGTTAGATGCATAAGTGAACCTATCATTGATCGATAGTGAGTCTGATCCACTAATTTGCCTTCAGGGTCAGGTCTAATCTTTACTTTAGTATCCACAGGAGTTCTCATGGATTGACAGTCAGCAAAGTGAAATTTCTTCAACATAGTTTCTACGTATTTTGATTGGTTGATGAAGATTCCATGTGCTGTCTGTTGGACTTGCACCCCCTAGAAAGAAGGTGAGTTCCCCCATAGCACTCATTTGGAACTTTGAATGCATAAGGTCTTCAAATTCTTTGCAGAGTTGCTTGTTTGTCGAGCCAAATATATTGTCATCCACGTAGATCTGGACTAACAGCATGTCTTTTCCTCTTTTTCTCCTGAAGAGAGTCTGATCAATCTTTCGTCTTTCATACCCATGTTCAAGAAGAAAGGATGATAGAGTCTCATACCACTTTCTTGGTGCTTAATGAAGACCATTTAGTGCTTTGTCAGAATTGTAAACTTTTTGAGGGAAATCTGGATCTTCAAAGCTGGGTGGTTTATTCACATAGACTTCTTCAGCAATCTTTCCATACAGGAAGGCACACTTTACATCCATTTGATAAACAGTGAATTTCATGGACGTAGAGTATGCAAGAAAGATTCTGATTGCTTCTAGTCTAGCAACAGGAGCAAACACTTCGTCGTAGTCGATTCCTTCTTCCTGAGTGTATCCCTGTGCCACTAGTCTTGCTTTATTTCTGATGACGATCCCTCTATCATCAGTCTAGTTCCTGTACAACCATCTTGTACCAATAGGGTATTGTCCTTCGGGAAGATCTACCAGCTGCCATACTTCTTGCTTCTTGAATTGGAGCAATTCTTCCTGCATTGCTTCAATCCAACTATTGTCTTGAATTGCCTCTTTGATGTTTTTGGGTACTGTTTAACATATAAAGCATGAGAACAAACAAATGTTTGCAATACTAGACTTGCTTCTTGTCACCCTCTCGTTAAGATCACCAATAATGGTTTTAACTTGATGATTCTTGTGTATTCTTGTTGTTGGAATGTTGTCAAGAGCAATAGTTACATCAAGATTGGAGACATTCACTTCATTATGGTTAGAGGCACATTCATCTTATATTGTTGTTGAATTATGAAGATTGTCAACTTCTATTTCAGTAACTACTACATCTTCAGCAGCACTGAGATTGCTTGCATCATTTGATGTACCTTGTGTTTCTATAGGACGAGAAGACTGTTTTTGATTTCTGTTCTCATTTGACAAGTCATTTGAGTGAGATGGTACCAGCTTGGGACATTCTTCATAAGAAACACTAAGGTTTTGTGATAGTTGTCTGATGGGATCAGCTTGAAGAGGAACATCTTCATTCATATGTTCATCAAATGTAAGTGGAATTAATGGATAATTATCTCTTCTTTCTACAGTTGATAAAGTATCACTTGAATGTATATTCCTGCATCAGACAAGTGAAATTGGTCAAATGATTTTGTAAATGTGTCAATATCAAACAACCAGTCAGAACTATTTGTAGATTTGGGAAACGAATGTTCTTTGAATTGAACATTTGTAGATTCATCCATAATGTTCAATCTAGGATTGAACAGTCTATAAGCCTTTGAAACAGAAGAATAACCTACAAAGAATCCTTCATCACACATGGATGAAAATTTTCCCAAATGATCATGGGTGTTTAATATTGAGACTGGACAACCAAATGATTTGAGGAATCCAATAAATGGTTTTCTATGGAAGATCAGTTCATAAGGTGTCATGTTACTATCTTTAACCATCAGAGTTCAATTTTGCACAAAGCACGATGTGTTAACTACTTCTGCCCAGAAGGTGCTTGGCAGTTTAGCATCTGCTAGCATCGTTCTTGCTGCTTCAATCAGTGTTCTATTTCGCCTTTTAGCTACCCCATTTTGTTGAGGAGTTCTAGCTGCACTGAATTGATGAGCAATGCGTTTGGTTGCACAAAAGGAACTCATATTTTCATTTTTGAATTCAGTATCATTATCACTTCTTATTATTTTGACCTTAAAATCAAGTTGATTTTCAATTTTAGTGATAAATTCTTCAATGATTTGGGATGCTTCGTTTTTATGAAGTAGGAAGAACACCCATGTGAATCAAGAAAAGTCATCAATGATCACTAAACAATACTGTTTCTTTCCCATACTCATTACATGAGTTGGTTCAAATAGATCCATGTGAAGTAACTTTAATGGAGTATTGTTAGTGTTCACCAGCCTGGTTTTGTGAGACGATTTGTGTTGTTTTCCTTTGAGGCACACTGAACATTGATCAATAAAATTGAATTCTTCTTGAGGAAGACCAATGACATGGTTTCCTTTGACTAACTTGTTCATATTTTTAAAGTTAGTGTGCCCCAAACGTCTATGCCAAAGCTGTGACTCATCAAATGATGCTTTAGACAAAAGACATGTTTCTTCCTTAGGTGATGCTTTAAGACATATGTATTATTCTTTCTTGGAGTCTTTAAGACAACCCATTTTTTAGGGATCTGAAATCCAGGTTTCAGAATGTAGCAGTGAGTGTTTGTAAAATGAGTGGAATATTTTGTCACAGATCTAAGACACGCTTAGTAGATTGAAACTCAGTTGTTCACAGTAATTCACTCTGTCAAAACTCAGCATCTCATTTGTCACAGATCCATCTCCTATAATACTACCACCTCCTGAATCTCCATCGAATGCCATAGTAGTTCCTTGTATGTGCTTGAAGTCATGAAGGAGGGAACGATCTCAGTCATGTGTCGGGAGCATCCACTATCTACGTACCATAGACTATCAGACCTGTGTGGATGAGCCTCAGTAGGCATTGGAGATGGTCCATCATTGATGTGAGCCATAAGAGCATGATTTTGAAATTAAGGCTTTACTTCCTCTGCATATACACTCCAGTCACATACTTCATCTTGCTTTATTACAAGAGCACTGGCTGAAGACGAACTGCTTCCATGAGCTTGATTTGTCATTTGGGGTGGATTATGATATAATTGGTGTTGATGATACTGCAGTTGTTGGTTGTTGGAGTGGAAGCTTGAGTTAGGCTGTGAGGATGATTGGCCTGGAGAGTTCCTTTGATAGTTGTTTCTCTTGGGGGAATTGCACTCTCTTGAGAAATGGCCAGCCATCCCACATTTAAAGCATTTACCTTGGATTTATCATATCCAAGTTTTGTATTCTCATTCAGACTCAGCTTTCTTCCTTTTTTGAAGAATTTCTTAGCTCTCATTGCAATCATGGCCGTTTGCAATTGTGGATCCATTTCTTCCACATCATCTGGATCCATTTCCTCCGGATGTTCTTGAATGAGATGAGCAGAAGTGAGTCTTCCTCCCAAGTAAGCTTCAAAGCTTGCAACAAAAGCATTGTAAGTTGCCTTTTGTTCTTCTAATCTCGGGTCTTCAGGATTGGTTTGAGGAACAATATTGACTCTAGGAGTTTGAAAAGCAGCAGTGACTCTAGGAGGTTGAGATGAGGTTGAATGAAGATTGATTGGTGGAGTTGTAATGAACCAAGTATTGTTCATTTGATCTCTAGATAAGATAAAATCATCCTCCTCAGTTATGAATGCATTTTCCACAGAATAAGATTCTCATGGAAATTTGTATGCCTCAATTACTCTAGGTCCACCAAGATTTCTGCTTCTTTCGTCAAGTTCTAAAGCTTCAATTTTGGCTATCATGATGTCTAGAGTAGTACTCTCAAGATCAAAAGTGTTTTTCAGCATGGTTACATTCTGTTTCCAGCTTTCAGGGAAACTATGAAACATCTTTTTGTTTAATTCTTTAATTTTCTAAGTGACTCCCATGATTTCCAAGTCATTTACTAACTGTACAAATCTGTGCAGTTGCTTAGAGATTGATTCTCCCTTGGTGTGGTGAAATGTTTCATACTGATTAACAAGCTTGTCTTTGTTGATTTTTGCAACTACACTGCTTCCTTCACACATGATTTTGAGTGCATCCCACACAGCTTTGGCCGTTCCATACTTCTCCAGTCTTTTCAGCACATCCATCTTGAGTGCCGGAGTCAGAATTGAGTAGGCTTTGAGGTCTATCTCGATTTCCTTGTAGTCTTCATCATCTAAGGTCAGATCTTCAATGGGTATTCTAGTTGTTCTGTATATTGCAGCTCGATCAGCAGACAGAGTAACATGGATGTGTGTCCCCTTGCATATTGATATCCAAAAATCAGGATCTACACCTGTGATGTAATTCCTAAACCTGATTTTCCATAGTTTAAACTTAGATTTATGTTTAAGCATTGGAGGTTTAGGTTTATGACCAAGTTCTGATTAGCTGTTAGAATCCATTTCAACTATGTGTTTAACTTGTATAATATAGATTTAGATGATTTTAGGATTGATTAGTCCAACTAAGTCCAAACAGTTCAAATGGAATTCCGAAACAGATCTATGATGATACTGAGTTTCTTGAATTTCTTGGTGTTGTGAGTATTTTGATGAGTATGTGTTAACAAGAGTAATTTATGTTGTTTACTAAGTAGAGAATATGATATACTCTACTAGCAACTTGATTACCAGATCAATCTAATTCTATTTAGTTCTTTTGCAGATCTGAAAAAGAATCGAGAGCCAAAGCTCTAATACCAATTGACTGGGGTTGAGTAAGAATGATATTCTTACTGTGAAACGAATATGGTAATCAAGTCAGTGATTGAGTGGCGGAAACAAACAATCAAAGAACATTTAATGAAAGAAAAATACTCATAAATGCTTTTGTATTGATATATGAAAGTTGATAAACTACAAAGAATAATTACAACAAAAATTTTCTATCTATCAGCCGTCCGTCATGTACGAGGTATCTATTCTATTTATAGGGAGACAAGATGCCTTTTACAAATTGATAAACTACCCCTGACCTATTACCTCAGAACTAGTCTGAGTCTTCATCCACATCTTTGCTTGTTCATCTGCATTGACAAATGCGGATGACTTAACTTGATCAGCATTTCTTCACTTGATCAACCGCATTAGTATGTTGGTCATCCGCATTGGTTAATGCGGATGAACAAATACTTATGCGCATTTGTTCGGTCGTCCGCATTTGTCAATGCGGATGAGCAAAGTTGTAAGGCCCCGTTCCCGGGACGCTTACAGTTGGGTTCTCATTGCACATAAAACTTATAATTACATTTGTGTTTCATAAAATCGCAGCGGAAAACTAAACAATCTTTCATTTCCATGTAAATACTTTTGCAAATTAATACAACATTCATTACAAAATAGCTTGTTCGCATTACAATGCAAAAACATTAATCAAAAGAATGTCATCCCAAAAGAGCTGAGTAGTCGCCCATGCCATCCTTAGCAATCATTACCTGCCAACTGGAAACACATCAAAGTCAGTGTTGCTGAGTGAGTTCTAGTTTTATAAATAAAACATACTTTACTTTACATTCGTTCGCGATCATACAGCATACGTACATACAAATAATATCAGTATTATCTTCATCATTCCGTTCATTAACTTTGCTCATTCAACGTGTTACATTATCGTTCACTTCTCTATCTAGATCCGGTCAGAATTTACCCTCTTCGTGGCACTCAGCCACAATTACTGAGGTCGAATGACCAAGATCCTATTCTGTACATTATTCCGATAATTCATACACGTTCATTCATACTTCGTTCTTTCATACAAAATCTTTCGTTCATTTATACTTTCGTTCCTTCGAGTCTGTTACGACAACAGGGTCGCTCACCTCATTAATAATCCGAACGACTTCGCGCTATTCGAGTCTGTTGCAACCATAGAGTTGCTCACCTCATTAATAATCCCAACGACTTTGCGCCATTCGAGTCTGTTGCAACCATAGAGTTGCTCACCTCATTAACAATCACAACGACTTTGCGCCATTCAAGTCTTTTGCAACCATAGAGTTGCTCACCCCACTTGCCAATCCCAACAATAGCATGCTATCCGAGTCACTTGCAACCATAGGGTGGCTCACCTCATGGCAACTACACAATAATGCGTTGTCCGAGTCTGTTGCAACCGTAGGGGTGCTCACCTCATAGCAATCTCAAGGATTGCATACCGTCCGAGTCTGTTGCAACAACAGGGTTGCTCACCTCATTGCCATTCTCATCGATGGCACGCTATCCGAGTCTCTTACAACTATCGAGTTGCTCACCTCATATATGTGTTTGCAATCCTTTCCTTCGTTCGTTCATCATTCAATAATGCATGCATTTTTACTTTATGTTCCCCTTTCATTATCTTTCACTTTACGTTACATAATACTTCATTCATTCATTACATGACACGTAAGGCCATAAGAAAGATAACTACATCATATTAAGGAACATATCATACACATTCGTCATCATCATACAGGGCAACATTATGCATACATAACAAGCCCTAACATGCAACATCATCATCGTCATGCCCAACATGCTCTATAAGGCCCCAATCGTCATCTTACATGCTCTTACAAGAACCTTTACGTCAAAACTTACATCTGCACTTTTCCCCGAAAGTCAGAAGTCAAACTACACTTTCCACGGGTGCGACAACCCTATTTGGGTGTATGGACACCTGTTGGACGAAATGAACCAATGAGCCAAGATCAGAAAACCTCTAAGTCCCACATGATATCACAATCACTGCTGAAGGCTTCATCAGACAAGTGCTGAAGACTTCAACAGCTGAAGATCAAGTATTGATGACTAAAGTGCTGAAGGTCAACAGCTGAAGAATACAAGTGCTAAAGCTAAAGACCAAAGTACTAAAGTACAACAGCTGAAGAGTCCACAAGTGCTGAAGATCAACAACTGATGTACAAAGTCTAAAGACAAAGACTGAAGACATCAGCTGATGACATCTACTGAAGTCATCAGCTGATGAAACGTCTGAAGTTCAAGTCTGAAGACCAAGTGCTGAAGTTTCAGTAGTTTGTCACAATAGCTGAAGAGTACTTCTTCAGTAGTTGTGATATCAGTAGTTTTATGTTTTTACTTTCAATAGTTTTGTAAAACGACTGAAGAGCTTGTTCTTCAGTCGTTGTAGTTTCAGTAGTTTCTTATCAGTAGTTTTGTAATAAGTAAACACTTAGCTTCTTGTAGAAGATGTCAGCTGCTTGACATCTTCAGTAGTTTTAGTGTTTCAGTAGTTTGTTAAATATGGTTAGATGTCACTATCAAGTGACATAAGCCTACGTCATCTTCTTATAAAGGAAGAATGACCTAAATTGTAATTTGGCGAATGCCATGCCAAGCGTGTGATTGAATGAAATATTCCTTTTCCAGAAACTTTTTCTCTCTATAACTAATTCTGTTCATTGCTATATCTTCGGTATTCTTGCTCGAATTGTGCTAGTTGTACTCTATTCCGCTGCTGAAATCATTCAAATCGATCAAACTAGATGCTGAGATCCTATCAAATGGTATAAGAGCATGTTAATCATTGATCGATCTAACAATTGATCATTGAAACTGCTCATTTGCTCTAAGTTTGATCGAACTAGCAAATTCGCACGAATCTATTATAGAGATTGAAGTTCTGTCGCATTTAGCTATTTTAATTGAGGTTCTTAGTGGTTTTGAGCAAAATTTGTTTTGCTTATCTTGATTTGTTTGAATTTTCGAAAATGACTACGCCTTATAATGATCCACACAATACTGGTTCCTCAACCAAGCCTCCGATGATGGTTAGGAATGAGTATAACATTTGGCAACGAAGAATGCTCCATCAGCTGTCTGTCAATAGTTCAGGTTGTTGGACATCCGTAGTACATGGACCACATAAGCCAATGGTGAATCATCCGGAAACAAATGAGTTGATTCCGAAGAAGAAAACAATACTCTGATGAGGACAAGAAGTTGTTTGAGATTAATGCTAAAGCCCATGGAATTCTGGCCATGGCACTGCCTAATGAAATCTATTCCGGGCTTATGCATCATGAAACTACTCATGACCTTTGGAATGCACTGAAAGAACAATTTGGTGGCACTGATGAGGTCTTAGCAAACAACAGGGAAATCCTCGCCCAACCGTATGAGCCTTTTGCTCATAGAAAGGGCGAGACTCTGACTCAGCAGTTGGAGTGGTTTTCATGTTTAATCTCTGAGTTGAAATGGTTAAACAGAATATACCAAAAGCCAAATGAACCACAGATTCCTCAGATCACTGCCTGAGAGATGGGACACATATACAATTGTCCTACGCTCCAGTGCAAATCTGGATAGTCTATCTCTCACCCAACTTCATGGGAAACTGCTTGCATTCGAAAGAGAGATAGAGCAGAAAAGGAAACTGGCTTCATCTGGTAAGCTCACTGAAGACTTTGTACCAGGCAATACTGCCTTGGTTGGTCATGAGTCAAAATATGCTTCATCTGAATGCCAGTATGATGAGCATATTGATTTCTTTTCAAACACTTCTGATTCTGCATTTGTGAGTGTTCATAGTCAGTTTACTAGGTGTAATAATGACAATCTATGCTTCATCATGGATGATCTCAAGGGGATTGCTGATGATGGACTTAGAGAGATGGATATTTTGAGCTAAATGGCCTTGATAAATATCAGATCTCAAAGTTCTACAAAAGACTGAAAGAAAGTTCCCAGGACTCTCTGGCAAAACCAAAGTTGGTTTTGAAAAGAGTAAGTTGAGGTGTCACAAATGCCACAGCTTGGACACTTCGCTAGAGAATGTATATCATCTAGATCTAATTATTCTTCTGCACCCTTTGTGACTTTCCCTGGCAATAGTCAACACACAAGAGGGCAACATCCTGTCAATTCTGGTCATCATTCCAACCACATCTCCTGCATATTTGTTCCTCAGGGTCCATTGTCATATCCTTACCCTTTATTACATGCCACAAACCAGTCAGGTTCAAGCACCCATGCTCACAACCACAAGCTCTTCATGAGCCCCACCATCTCAATCTCATCAACCTCCTCAACCTCAACAACACAGCTTCTTCACCCTGGAGTTGTTGACTGGAGCAGTTTACCAGATGAATGTCTGGTCATGAACAACTGTTCACAGGTGCTGTCAACATGGTGGTGACAGTCCTTTTAGGAATCTGGCACTTATGGCTCTGGAGTCTGCAGATGGATCATCCTCATGCCTCTTCATCACAGGTATCCATGTATCCTCTGAGGCTAAGGCCAAATTATGTTCTAAAACATGCATAGCAGCATTTGCCTCTATTAGAGAAGCAAATGTAGCTTTAATTAATAAGACATAGAGCTAGAAAAGATCATTTCCAAGGAAAAGCTGAGTTTGAGTCTATGCTTAAAGAGAAAAATGATGAGATTTAATAAACTAAATGCCAATCACTGATGATAAGCTAGGGAAGAGGTACTTTTAGAAAATTACAAAGACCTCAAAGAAACCCTTGCAGTCACCCAAGTAGAGTGTGATCGATGGGTACAATCATGCAAAGGTTTTGAAATGCTTCTTAGTAAGCAATCAGCTTCCAATGTGAAGTTTGGCATTGGTTATAATCACACTGCTCCTCCTACAGATTTTGCTTCAAGAGCAGAAGTGAAATCTGATGGAGAAAGCAATAACCAATCCCCTCATCATGTGATTCATTTCTCATAGAGAGCACCATGAGAAGTTGAAGTTAGTATATATTCCCTCGTCGAACCTATCAGTTGATCTTGATGGTTCAAATACTGACACTCACATGATCAAAGAGTTGATCAACTCAGGAGTTATTTCTGGAAGTCCTGAAAGGACTGGAGAGCAAGATTTAACACCTGATGTTCAAACTCCAACTACTGTCAGCACTGAAGAGAAGAAAACTGTCAGTAGAAAGGGTTTGAAGACTACTAAAGAGGAAGTCAAGAAAGCAAATAGTGCTTCCAAAGTGCTGAAGAACAAGTCTTCAGTAGTTTCATTCTCTTTAGTTGATGATCAACATAAGATGAAGAAGAAACCATGTGAAATATGTGGTTTGTTCAATCATCTTACAGATGATTGTTGGTACAAAAGAGGATCCATACTCAAACATAAAGAGGAAATTAAAGAGAAAATGGTTAAAATGAAAACTGAGTTTGAAGACACGTTTGTACCAGCAACATCAAATCCTGTAACCCTTAAGTCCAAAAAGAAATCCAAAAAGGAAGGGGTTAAACAGGTAACAGCTGAGATTGCTCAAAAGAAGAAGGTGCAACATAGGAACTTATCAAACTCCAATGCCAATGTGTCTGGAGAGCTGAAAGCTTTATCACAAAATCAGACACAGCAGGTTATGATGGTTCAACATCTATTGGGAAGAGTTAACCATTTAGATGTTCCTATGTTGAAACCATAGAAAAGGAGGTCCAAGCCAAAGGATTCCTCTTCTTCACCATTTTCTTCCTCTCAGGCTGTGTTCCCACAAACCTGTTAGTTTACCATCCGTTGATGAGAACAGGCCCAAAACCAAAAGGTTTGGGTCTCAAAATCTAACTAATTTGTTGTGTTTTGCAGGTTTCTTCAACATACCACAGAGGCATCTAGTATGTAGACAGTGGAGGATCCATGCATATGACAGGAAACAGATCACTTCTTAATGACTACTCTCAAGGAAGGAAGGGGTTTGTGTCATTTGGCAATGATGCAAAGAGTTACATCATCGGCAAAGGCTTTGTTTCCAATGGGGAAATAAAGTTTGATGATGTTAACCATGTGGAAAATCTCAAGTACAACCTCTTGAATGTCAGTCAAATGTGTGACAAAGGCCATGTTGCTCTTTTACCAGTCAGAACTGTCGGATTCTGTCATCCAAAGTCTAAGTTTGATTGATAAGGTGTTGGATGAATACACTCTCCTGAAGGCCAACAGGACAGGAGAGTGTATGCCTTAGATCTTTCCAAGAAAATAGATCTCAAAGGCCATCCTTCCTATTTTCCAAGGCTTCCCCTCAAGAATCTACTCTATGGCATAGAAGGCTGGGTCATGTTAATCTCAAAAACATAAATCAGCTGATAAACCATAGTTTAGTAAGGGGACTGCCTATGAAGGAATACAAATGTGAAGATAACTACACTGTTGTTTAAAAGGAAAACAACACAAAGCTTCATTCCCTCCATAGAAGAACCTAAGTCCACTGCCTGCTTACAACTTCTTCACATGGATCTCTTTGGTCCTGTGAGAGTGATGAGTATGGCTATGAAGAAATACTGTCTGGTAATTGTGGATGATTACTCCAGATTTGTATGGACTTTTTCTTGCATTCAATGGATGAGGCAGCTCAGAAGATTATCAACTTTGTGTTGTATGTTGAGAAGCAGTATTCCCTCTTAGTAAAGTGTATTAGAAGTGATAATGGAATAGAATTCAGAAACAATACACTTGATGAGTTCTACCTCTCAAAGGGAATAAGAGGCAGTTTAGCATTCCAAGAACTCCTGAACAAAATGGAGTAGTGGAGAGAAAGAACAGGACCCTTATTGAAGCTGCAAGGTCCATGTTGGCTGATTCTGGACTGCCAATGACTTTTTGGGCTGAAGCTGTCAATACAGCTTGCTATGTACAGAATAGAGTTCTAGTAAATCAGAGGTTGATGAAGACTCCATATGAAGCTCTTCATCATTTGGCCCCTCTAATTTCATTCTTCAGAGCTTTTGGGTGTCCTTGTTTCATTCTCAACTCACGGGATCAACTCCTAAAATTTGATCCTAAGGTGGGTGCAGGGTACTTTGTTGGTTATTCATGAACTTGCAAAGCATACAGAGTCTTCAACTGTAGAACAAAGATGGTTTGAAGAGACTCTACATGTTAAGTTTAGTGAATCTCCAAAGGACAAGATTCCACAAAGCCCTGTGGAGCTATTTGATTTGGACATACTGCAATATGTTCCTTATCAACTCCTGTTGTTGCTCCTGTCAACAGTTCACCACCTGGTGGTACTGCTGGTGCTATGATGATGATGATAGCAGTACTCACCTCTTCAGGTTTAGTGACCAACTGCCTGTGTCCTCTAAACTTGATGCTCCTGTAGCTTCAGTAGCTTCATCCATCAAGTGCTGATGAGATTTCTGCATCTTCAACTTCATTTGAGTTGCCACCATCTACATGGTTTCAAGAGTCTACATCAACATTTGTTGCTGCTGAAGGTTCTACAAACACTTGCACTGATCTCTTGTTTATCAAGAGCTGAAGAATCACCCAATGTCTCAAATCATTGGTGATATAAATGCTGGAGTTTCAACCAGAAGTCAATTGTCCAATTTTTGCTTCTATGCTCTCTTCATCAGTCAGCTAGAGCAAAGAATTATCATGTTGCACTTAGAGACAATGGCTGGGTTGAAGCAATGCAGCTTGAGCTTCTTAGTTCAAAAAGCAGCAAGTGTGGGAGCTTGTTCCTCTTCCCCCAGGTAAGTGTGCAATAGGCACTAAATGGGTGTTTAGGAATAAAACATATGAAAATGGGCTTATTGTTAAGAACAAGGCCAGACTGGTTGTTCAGGGGTTTGCACAAGAAGGTATTGATTATGATGAAACCTTTGCCCCTGTAGCCAGACTGGAGGCAATTAGATTGTTCTTAGCCTATGCTGCACTCCACAATCTTAAACTTTTTCAAATGGATGTTAAAAGTGCATTTTTATATGGTAAAATAAAAGAAGAAGTTTATATGTGTCAACCACCAGGTTTTGAGGATAATAAACACCCAGAATGGGTATACAAGCTTGAAGGCTCTTTATGGGTTGAAAGAAGCTCCTAGAGCCTGGTATGAGACATTATCTAACTTTCTTCTGCAAAATAATTTCACTAGAGGCTCCATAGATAAAACTTTATTCATTAAGAAGGTGGATCAGCATTAGCTACTTGTTCAAATTTATGTTGATGATATTATATTTGCATCCTCTGATCCCCAGTTGTGTGATGATTTTACAAGATTAATGCAAAGGAAGTTTGTGAAATGAGTGCAATGGGAGATTTCAGTTCTTTCTAGGCTTGCAAATCAAACAAAAAGCTGATGGAATTTTCATTCATCAGTCTAAATATACAAAAGATCTTTTAAATAAGTTTGATTTACAAAACTGTAAGCCCTGTTCTACTCCCATGTGCAACACCACACAATTGGATATTGATCAGAAAGGTAAAGCTGTTGATGAAACGCTTTACAGATGTATGATTGGGTCCTTATGTATTTAACAGCTTCTAGACCAGACATTATGTTTGCTACATGTGTTTGTGCTAGATTTCAGGCTGCCCCTAAAGAGTCTCATTTGATTGTAGTCAAGAGGATCTTTAGATATTTGCAAGGTACACAATCTCTACGTTTATGGTATTCCACTAGGCACTCTTGCAAATTAGTTGCTTTCTCTGATAGTGACTATGCAGGGTGTAAGTTAACCTGGAAATCAACTTCTGTGTGAATGTCAATTCCTAGGCAACTGTTTGATTTCTTGGCAGAGTAAGAAACAAACATCTGTTGCTACATCTACTGCTGCAGCCGAGTACATTGCTGCTGCAAGTTGTACATCCCAAGTACTCTGGCTTCAGAATCAGCTTTTGGATTATGGCATTACAGAGACTAAGACTCCGTTATAATGGATAGTGCTTCAGCTCTTTGCATTGTCAAAAATCCAGTCCCGCACTCTAGGACCAAACATATAGAAATTAGACGTCATTTTATAAGAGATTGTTTTGAAAAGGGTCTAATTAATCCTATGTTTGTGCCTAGTGCTGATGAGCTTGCAGACATTTTTACTAAGCCTTTGGATAGTTCAGCTTTCCACAACCCGGTGTTAAGGCTTGGTATGCTGCAGCTAGAATAAGTGACAACTACTGATGATCTCAGTAATAAGTACTGATGATCATTGGTAACCATGTCACATATAAGTACTGATGAGTTCTTTTACCCTCAGTAGTTTTTATAACTACTGAAGGCTAAATGCCTCACAGGTACTGAAGTACTTATCTATTCTAAACTACTCATGTAGTTACAACTACTGATGTAGTTACTACTGATGTAGTTACAACTACTGATGTAGTTACAACTACTGATGTAGTTAAACTACTGATGTATTACAACTACTGATGTAGTTACAACTACTGAAATCAGTAAAAACAGATAAGTACTGACGTCCTATGAAACACCTGAAAAGCAGATGAAAAGTCTGATGAGTAAGTGTTGAGGACAGTATGAAACTGCTAAAAAGCCAAGAATTGACGAAAACAGTTGATGAGTAATTTCTCTTCAGTTGTTTCTACAACTGCTGTTTCTAAACAACTGAAGCAAGACCACTGTCTTCAGTAGTTTCACAACTACTGATAAGTAATACCAAGTCTTCAGTTGTTTACAACAACTGATGGCAAAACCACTGTCTTCAGTAGTTTCACAACTACTGATGACAAACACCAAGTCCTCAGTTGTTTACATCATATGAAGTCAAAACCACGACCTTCAGTAGTTTCATAAATACTGATGGTTAACACCAAGACTTCAGCTGTTTCAACGTCTGATGGTCAAAACCAACTCTTCAGTTGTTTTATAACACTGATGACAACACCACCACTGTCAGTCGTTTTAAACCTGTGAAGGTTAATACCACGTCATCAGTACTCTCAAACAGCTGATGACCACACCAAAACCTTCAGTAGTTTTCTTTCAGCCTTTTCCTCTCCCAACCCTATAAATACTTGTCTTCTTCTCAACGGTCCATTAGCCGTTATTCTGACCTTCATACTTTCAAAAATGGCAACCATGAGTCTAAAACCCCGACATAACTGTGTCGCTTACCTCACGAAATCGGCCTTCTGGACAAAATTTGATCACGCCATAGACCTAATAGCTGATTCTCAGTATAGTACCGCTCTGCTCTTAAACCCGGCCATCTACCCAGAGTCACGAAGTCAGTTTTGGTCTAATGCCTACGTTCACACTGATGTGCCTTCCGGCCAAGTTTCTGTTCGGTCATTGGTCAACCAAAAACAAGTAGAGGTTACACCTGATAGCATTCGTCGAGTACTAAATTTACAAGATCCTACTGCTGTGACTGAGTATCCAAAGGGCACAACTAATATGTCCTTCCTCAATAATGGGTACGACGGAAATCTTCGAGCTGCTACCATACTGAAGAAGAACTTCCCTGATGCTGAACGACTGATATTTCATATGGTGAATGTTTGCTTGCCTCGAATACATCCTCATGGAATCAAATGTCTTCCAGGTGGCAACAGGTATTATATTCAATTCTAGAACACCAACCTTTAAATTTTTCACAAATTGTGTTTCTAGAAATCAAAGATCTGGCACAGAAACTTGTGGGAAAAAGATGGCTATTATATCCCCGGTTTCTGATGGCCATAATTTTAAATGAATTACAAATTGATGGCCTTGCTGGCCTTGGAGTTCCTGCACCAGCTGTTCTAGCTGAGGTATACTCCAGGCATAACTCCGACCAATCCCTCAAAGAAGCTGCCCGTTTGCTAAAACCCAAGCAAAGGGAACCACAGGTTCAATTGCCAAATCCCAAGTCCCCACCAAGCCAAAATCCAAACCCAACAAGCTAATCAGGGAGATGAGTCCCCTGATGATGCTCCTGTACCACCCAAACAGGATAAACCTATTGGTTCAAACCCCCAGTAGTGTTAACGACTCAACCAGCCACAGCCGCACAGGTATCCTCTCAAAAGGATCCTGTTGCAACCATTTCAGGGGAAACCCCATGTTGAGACCTCTCTCACTTCAGGAGGTTATCATTGAAGAGCATCCCTCTCCCTGGATGCAATCAGCTTCTATCCCCTCTCCCCATGCAAATGCCCCTCAAAGCCCAACCATTATAATTGCCAATGTGCTGACTCAGCTGCATGCCTCTCCTCCTCCCCTACAACCACCAACAAAGGGGAGAACAACATCAATTAAGGAAGAGGATACACATGCTTCTGACAACCCACAGCACCGGGGTTTAAATGTTCTATCTCCTGGTGTGGATATGGAGATCGGAACATCTAGTGAGGCTGCCACCTCTTCTGAATCAACATATGATCAGACTGAGGTTGGTAACATAACTAAGACCTCACCAGAGGTGACAGCTGATGAAGGACAACGTCCTGAGGCTGGAAGTCCCCAGTTCCAAGACAAAGGGGCACATGCTACAACTGGTCTACACCCAGTGCATGTACATCCTGCTACAAGCAGGAGGTCAGGTGATTCAGCATCTGTTGATGATGACCTGGGCTTCTTTTATGATGTTCTTTCCCAGAACATAATCCTAGAGGAGGAAGTCAGTAGGCTGCAAAAACTACTTGACAAACTCTCTCAGGGAGAAAGACCATCTGCCACCACATCAACCCAACAGATGGCACCTTCCTCTCAAGGTCCCTTAAACACACAGCCACTACAAAAGTCTCAGCCACCTGCCTCTGTTTCTGGCACCATTTCTCAGGACCAAAACCCCCCTGAGCAAATGGATGCTATCCCTCAAAATCCCCTATCTCTCATCACACCACAACTAACTGAATTTGTTATTAAAACTGTTGATGAGGACTTTCTTCTGTCTTACAACCCCTGGTGGAGGATATACTAAGCCAACAACTTTCTGCTACTCAATCCCTTGCAACCAATGCACCTAAAAAGGGGGAGAGTTCAGCAGTGAAAGCTAAAAGAAAGAGGATGGAGAAGGAGAGAGAGAAAGAGAAGGATAAAGAGGTGGAAAAAGAGAAGGATATGTGTATGAGGCCGAAAATAGAAGGAGAATGTGATTGAGAAGGGAGCTGAAATTGAAAAAGTACATGAAAGTCAAAAGATTTTCATGTCACATACAAGAAAAAGAAGAGTGCTGAGAAAGAGAAGAACTTGAACGAAATGGTTAAAGAGGCTGATGCTGAACACAACAGATCAATGGACAATATCATTGATCAGCTGTTTAGGCAAGGTTTCGACACTAAAAAGCTAGATTCTGAAATAAGAAGATTAGAGATCGAAGAGATCCAACAAAGATGGGCCAGCTACAGCACTATGGATAGAGAGAGACTTGAGATCATGATCAGATTTATCAGCAAATACCTTGGGAGATCATTGATCGAAGTAAAATCATGGACCAGGGATAGCATCTTGGCCATAACCTCCAAGATCTATTCGTCTGAAGCATACACTAAGGGTTTAGTAGTCGAAGCTTTGAATGAAGCAGGAGCAGGGAGCAGGACTGAGCTAGCCAAACACTCAAAAGCCACACTCACCTCCAAAATGCTAACTCAGCCTGTCAACATTCCCTCTCCAAAACAACCACAACCACAACCCACAAAACCAACTCCCTTACCCTCAAAACCAACAGCCGATGATGCACCTAAGCAGAAGAAGAGAAGGATGTTGAGGCTTGTGGAAGAAGAAGAAAATGACGATGAAGAAGATAGGCTACCGATCTCAGCTGTTCTGCAGTTGCCTAAGGCCAAACATCGCCCTCTTGCAATAACTCCGAGCAACAAAGAGATCCAATCAAAGTGAAATTGGAAGAAGAAGAACAACACAGATTGCACGATGAAGAGTTATTGAGGAGAGTAGATAAAGCATATGCAGCCACTTCCTCCATCATTAATATGAAAAAAAAAGCTCAGAGGATTTATACTCTTAGACATACTTTGCAGTATGTGAAAGAAAGAGTAAGAATTTGGCCTGATCGCAGGGTGGCTCATAGAATACAAAAGAAAAATATCCCTCAGAGATACAATGGGCAAGTGAAAAATATTGTAGATGAAGTGATCTCCTTAGCCCTTGTAGTCTCACCCTGGGAAATCCTCGAAGATTTCAAAAAGGCCTACACCTCAAACATGCCCCCACAAAAAATGCTGGAGAACAGAATGATCAAAAAGGGGCTGGTGTATAACAGGCTGAATAAGATCAGAAAGGATGAGTTACCACTGCTGTTAGAGGGTCATCATCCTGATGAATTTGCTTACAGACAGATTACAACAGTGGTACTCAAAAATGGAAAACAGGTCAAATTCCTGTCTGAGTACTATGGGCCTGAAGGATTCTTCGATGGTGAGGCAGAGGAGCTCACCATGGAGGAACAAATTGAATTTTTGGAGGCCTACACCAGGGAATCCTACAAGCTTATAGTTGGGAAGTGAGTCTCATGGATGGGGGAACAACTCAGTGTCCCATTCCCCAATACAGGGCTCCCATCCATACATTGCCAACCAAATCTTCAGAGACTCATTCCCAGGCCAGTGCTTATATGGGTCATCTTCTCAACTGATCAAGAAGGAAAAAGACCAACCATTCTGCAACAATAAGTGGGAAAATAAATCAATTAGAGGTTTTGGGTGCATTGGTTCAGGGGGAGTTTGTTGGACCAAAAGAACCAATGAGCCAAGATCAGAAAACCTCTAAGTCCCACATGATATCACAACAACTGCTGAAGGCTTCATCAGCAGTTCGATAAGTGCTGAAGACTTCAACAGCTGAAGATCAAGTACTGAAGACTAAAGTGCTGAAGGTCAACAGCTGAAGAATACAAGTGCTAAAGCTAAAGACCAAAGTACTGAAGTACAACAACTAAAGAGTCCACAAGTGCTGAAGATCAACAACTGATGTACAAAGTCTGAAGACAAAGACTGAAGACATCAGCTAATGACATCTACTGAAGTCATCAGCTGATGAAACGTCTGAAGTTCAAGTCTGAAGACCAAGTGCTGAAGTTTCAGTAGTTTGTCACAACAGCTGAAGAGTACTTCTTCAGTAGTTATGATATCAGTAGTTTTATGTTTTTACTTTCAGTAGTTTTGTAAAACGACTGAAGAGCTTGCTCTTCAGTCGTTGTAGTTTCAGTAGTTTCTTATCAGTAGTTTTGTAATAAGTAAACACTTAGCTTCTTGTAAGAAGATGTCAGCTGCTTGACATCTTCAGTAGTTTTAGTGTTTCAGTAGTTTGTTAAATAACGGTTAGATGTCACTATCAAGTGACATCAGCCTATGTCATCTTCCTTATATAAGGAAGAATGACCTAAATTGTAATTGGCGAATGCCATGCCAAAGCGTGTGATTGAATGAAATATTCCTTTTGTAGAAACTTTCTCTCTCTAAACTAATTCTGTTCATTGCTATATCTTCGGTATTCTGGCTCGAATTGTGCTAGTTGGTACTCTATTCCGCTGCTGAAATCATTCAAATCGATCAAACTAGATGCTGAGATCCTATCAACACCCTTCAGTCGCATGGCCTCCATGCGACTGAACATCCTGCGAATGAACTAATACGGATGAACACATATGGGAATGAACATCCAGTCGTGCGAATGGAGAATGCGGATGGACCTCCTGCGAATAGGATTAATGCGGATGAGCACTTATGCGACTGGACCTTCAGTCGCATGACCCCCATACGACTGGCCCTTCAGTCGTGCGAGTGGACATTCCATCGTGCGAATGGACCCCAATCGCACCCTAATCGGCCGTATGGCCTCCAGTCGGTCGCCTAGCCCTAACTCATGCAGAATGCAGTTCATCCCGACTGCAGCCGAGGGTTTTCGGCCTCCAAACTCCTCTAAACCCATTTTAAGCCCAAATCGACCATCCTAAACCTTAGGGATGCATACCACGACACCATTCAAGCACACACAAGCTCACAATCAAGCCACAAACGCATCATACATACACATACACATACACAAACGGGTCAACATACACAAACTCAAAAACCCGATTTGAGATGTTTTCCAGCCCCAAAATTGTTTGAAAACAAGTAAAAGTGGGGTTCTAGAACTCACACAAACGAGCACAACGACAAGAGCTTCGATTTGGCTTGCTACACGTTGATTTTGGCGACCCGAACTAATTCGAACCAACTTTTTCTCCTTTCTCTCTTCTTCTCTCTATGAAATCTGAAATGTGGGGTGTGTGGGGAGAGTGGGCTGCCCTCTCCCTACTAATATCACCACATTTCCCAACTTTTCTTTGTTGGCGAGTTTGGTCCCTCGACTTTGAGCTTTATTTTCTTTTCTTTCTTCACCGGCTTCAAAATAATAAATATCCGGGTGTTACAAGTCCACCCCCCTTAAATAAGTTTCGTCCCCGAAACCTGTTATTTATCAAACAAAAATGGGTAATGCTGTCTCATTTCTTCCTCAGTCTCCCACGTTGACTCGGATCGCTTCCTGTGCTTCCACTGTACACACACAAGAGGAACCACTTTATTCCTTAGCCTTTCTCCTTTCGGTTGATGATTGCCACTGGTTGCTCCACATAATTGAGCCGTTCATCTACTTCGATATCTTCCAATGGGATAATCGTATCTTATATGCTAGGCACTTCCTTAGATGAGATACATGGAATGTCGGGTGAATTCCATTTAACTCATCCGGTAACTCCAGTCTATAGGCCACCTATCCTACTCGAGCAATGATTCGGAAAGGGCCTATATACCTTGGGCTCAACTTGCCATGCTTTCTGAATCGGATAATACCCCTCCAAGGTGAGACCTTCAGCATAACCCGGTCACCCACCTGAAACTCAATCGGCCAGCGTCGTTTATCAGCATACGACTTCTGTTGTCTTTGGCTGCCTTCATAAAGGCTTTGATATTTTCAAGCTTCTCAGTCGTAGCCTCGATTACCTCAAGGCTCCCTAATTCCTTCTGACCAATATCACCCCAACAAACGGGTGTTCTGCATCTCCTACCGTATAGCATCTCATATGGCGGCATACCAATGCTGGCATGATAGCTGTTGTTGTAGGAGAATTCAGCTAACGGTAGGTGGTCATCCCAACTTCCACAAAAATCAATCACACATGCTCGAAGCATGTCTTCCAATGTCTGAGTGGTCCTTTCTAACTGACCATCGGTTTGGGGATGATAAGCCGTGCTAATATGTAACCTCGTCCCCATAGCGTCGTGGAATTTCTTCCAAAATTTAGATGTAAACCGAGTGTCACGATCAGACACAATAGACACCGGCACACCATGGCGAGTTACAATTTTCTTGATGAACATATCGGCCAACCTCTCAGATGAATACGTCTCGCGGATCGGTAAAAAGTTAGCACTCTTCATCAAACGATCAACTATCACCCATATGCATCGTACCCTTTCGGAGTACGTGGCAGCTTCGTAATGAAGTCCATGGTGATGTGCTCCCACTTCCATTCCGGTATATCCAAAGGTTGGATCTTCCCATATGGCTTTTGATGCTCTGCCTTCACCTGTAAGCAAGTAAGGCACTTACTCACATACTCCACCACGTCACGCTTCACACCCGGCCACCAATAATCTTTCTTCATGTCATGGTACATTTTCGTGGCACCAGGATGAATGGAGAATCGAATCTTGTGAGCTTCATCCATTATCTTCACCCGTAGATCCCCAAAACGAGGAATCCATACACGACCGAATCGAGTTCTAACACCGAGTGTGTTTTCACCCAATTCCCCAACCAGACCTCTCATTCTTTTCGAGTTAAGGTGATCTTCTTTCAATGCCTCATCTTAAAACTCCTTGATTTGCTTCATCACATCAGAGGTCATGATTAGTTGATAAGCTTTCACCCGAATCAGTTCGGGCCTTTCCTTTTGGCTAAGGGCATCCGCCACCACATTAGCTTTGCCCGGATGGTAATGGATCTCGCAATCATAATCCTTTATAAGCTCCAACCATCACCTCTGCCTCATGTTCAGGTCTTTTTGCTCGAAGAAGTACTTCAGACTCTTGTGGTCAGTGAATATGGTGCACTTCGTCCCGTAGAGATAGTTCCTCCAAATCTTTAACGCAAAGACCACGGCTGCTAGCTCCAAGTCATGAGTGGGATAATTATCCTCATGAACTTTCAACTGCCGGGATGCGTAGGCTATAACCTTCCCTCTCTACATTAACCCACACCCCAACCCTGAGTAGGAAGCATCAGAATAAACCACCAGATCTTCGCTTCCATCGGGTAATGACAGAACAGGAGCTTGAGTCAGTCTTGCCTTCAGCTCTTCGAACGCCTTCTCTTAAGCTTGTCCCCATACAAACTTCACATCCTTTCGGGTCAACTTAGTTAGTGGAGAAGCAATCTTAGAGAAGTCTTGGATGAATCTTCTATTGTAGCCCGCCAAGCCCAAGAAACTACAAATCTCGGATGGCGTCTTTGGTGACCTCCATTGCATAACCGCCTCCACCTTCGCCGGGTCCACCATAATCCCGTCAGGATTCACCACATGACCCAAAAACTGAACTTCACGCAACCACAATGCGCACTTGGAGAATTTAGTATACAATTTCTCCCTTCTCAACGTCTCTAGAACCTCTCGAATGTGACCGGCACGCTCTACTTCGCTCCTTGAGTAAATTAGGATATCAACAATAAACACAATCACTGATTTATCCAGCATCGGTCGACACACACGGTTTATCAAATCCATAAAAGCAGCTGGCGCATTGGTCAAACCAAAGGACATGACAAGAAACTCGTAATGACCATAGCGTGTGCGGAAAACTTTTTTAGGGATATCTTGTTCCTTTACCTTCAACTGATGATAGCCAGACTGAAGATCTATTTTGAAAACCAACTGGCACCCTGAAGCTGATCGAACAAATCATCTATTCTTGGTAAGGGGTATCGGTTCTTCACTATCAACTTGTTCAGCTTGCGGTAGTCAATGCACATCCTCATACTACCATCCTTCTTCTTTACGAACAGGACCGGAGCACCACAAGGAGAGATACTCGGTCTAATGAACCCCTTATCAAGCAACTCTTGCAACTGTTCCATCAACTCTTTCATCTCCGTCGGAGCTAACCGATATGGTGCCTTGGCAACAGGTTGGGCACCCGGTATCAGATCAATCTGAAATTCAATTTCTCTGTCAGGTGGTACCCCTGGTAAGTCTTCGAGGAACACGTATGGAAAGTCACACACAACCGGTACATCAGGCAGTTGTCGTGTTGGTGCATCTACATCCTTTACATAAACCAAGTAGGCGCTACATCCACGCCTCATACACTTTCCCGCCACAGCCATTGAGATCACCTTCGGGATCGTAGTAACCCGATCACCATAAACCGTTACCAAACTTCCATCAGGTGCTGTCAATCGAATCATCTTCTTGCAACACACGATGTTCGCCTCGAAGTCAGCCAACCAATCCATCCTAAGAACCAAATCAAAACCACCCAAGGTCATCACGAATGGTCTAACAGGAAACTTGTGACCTTCTAATTCCACATCACAATTCTCTATCATATCAGAAATCCTGGTAGACTTACCTATAGCAGTTTCTACATCAAAGGGTGCATCAACACGTCTACTACTAATAGGCAGCTTAGCACAGAAAGCAGCAGAAATAAAACTCCTACTAGCACCAAAATCAAATAGCACAGAAGCTAAGGCTTGGTTCACCAGAAACGTACCGGACACGACATTAGGGTCTGTCCTAGCTTCCTCCTGTGTCATGGTAAATGCCCTGGCGCTCGCCCTCGGTCCTTCACCTCCAGTTCTCTTCATCCCAAAACTCTCAGCCCTCGACTTCTTACAATCCTTACTTACGTGACCCTCTTCACCACAGTATAGCACCGGACTAAACGACAGTCCCTTGCCAGGTGCCCCGCCTTTCCACATTTGAAGCATAAGTTTGACCCAAACCTACATTCCCCGTCGTGCGCCCTTCCACACTTGCCACGCCTTTTCAACCCCGCACTTGATATGACCACACGGCGATCATCCGCTCGTGCCTTCTTATTACCCGTCGAGGCATCACCCCGACCAAACCTCTTCCCCCGACAGTTTTGATCACCACCGCTCTTCTTGCCACCCTCAGTCACCACCATTGTCCTCTCATCGTACAATCTCCCTGCCAAATCCACCGCCGACCTAAACGTACTCGGCCGGGCAGCTATCATGTGCCTGCGAATATCCGCTGGCAAACCCTGAATATACCTTTTAATCTTTCGTGACAAGGGTGTCACCTCATCCTGCACCAGACGTGCCATCTCGTTGAATTTAGTGGTGTACTGCTGGTGCGTCATAGTTCCCGCCTCCAGTTGCAAGAACTTCCTTTCGACCTTGTCCATTTCCCGATGCGGACAAAATTCCTCAATCACCAACCTTCTCAGCTCAGGCCATTTCATTTTCCCAATGGACCTACTACCCTCAGCTTGGACAATGTTGTCCAACCAGCACAGAGTTGAATCCACAAAAGCATGGGTAGCAAACTTCACCTTTTGGTCCTCTCGGCACTCGCTGATATCGAGAACAGCTTCCATTTTCCCTCACCCACCGATGAGCAGCTGCAGCTGTGCCGTTTCCATCAAAAGTAGGGGGCTTGCATCTCATAAAAGCCCGATAATTACATCCTCGTGCCGTCTCTGGCGCAGGCTCTTCTTCTTCCTCTTTGTCATCAGATAGAACCGTACAGCCTTAATAACTTTGGTCACCACAGACGGTACGATTGTCTGCATGACCTGATGGACTTCTTCTACAACAGCCTCCTTTACTGAGGCTCTCAGATTGGCGCTTCCGTCGCCACCCTCCGGATGAGGGGTCTCTGGTTCTTCATGAACCACCCTCTCAACTCCAGGTCTCCCTCTTTTGGGTCGTGGTTCAGCACCATGACCTCCACCCCGTGAAGCTTTCGAAGATCTACCTCCGGCCATCACACGCACACTGAAAGATTCAAACACCAACACAGTCATTCAAGGGAACAGCTTAGTTTATGTTAAGTATAGTAAGTCCCTAATTACAGTGGCCAGTTGTGATTAGCCACTTACTTTACTCTTCACACCCCAAGCATTACCTGTCCTCACTACATCAGTTTAAGATTAGGTTTATTTTGAAATTTACCCATTTCACTTAAACTTTGGCTCTGATACCAACTTGTAAGGCCCCGTTCCCGGGACGCATACAGTTGGGTTCTCATTGCACATAAAACCTATAATTACATTTGTGTTTCATAAAATTGTAGCGGAAAACTAAACAATCTTCATTTCCATGTAAATGCTTTTGCAAATTAATACAACATTCATTACAAAATAGCTTGTTCGCATTACAATGCAAAAACATTAATCAAAAGAATGTCATCCCAAAAGAGCTGAGTAGTCGCCCGTGCCATCCTCAGCAATCATTACCTGCCAACTGCAAACACATCAAAGTCAGCGTTGCTGAGTGAGTTCTAGTTTTATAAATAAAACATACTTTACTTTACATTCGTTCGCGATCATACATCATACGTACATACAGATAATATCAGTACTATCTTCATCATTCCATTCATTAACTTTGCTCATTCAACGTGTTAGATTATCGTTCACTTCTCTATCTAGATCCGGTCAGACTATACCCTCTTCGTGGCACTCAGCCACGATTACTGAGGTCGAATGACCAAGATCCTATTCTGTACATTATTCCGATAATTCATACACGTTCATTCATACTTCGTTCTTTCACACAAAATCTTTCGTTCATTTATACTTTCGTTCCTTCGAGTCTGTTGCGACAACAGGGTCGCTCACCTCATTAACAATCGCAACGACTTCGCGCCATTCGAGTTTGTTGCAACCATAGAGTTGCTCACCTCACAAACAATCCCAACGACTTCGCGCCATTCAAGTCTGTTGCAACCATAGAGTTGCTCACCTCATTAACAATCCTAACGACTTCGCGCCATTCGAGTCTGTTGTAACCATAGAGTTGCTCACCCCACTTGCCAATCTCAACAATAGCATGCTATCCGAGTCTCTTGCAACCATAGGGTGGCTCACCTCATGGCAACTACACAATAACGCGTTGTCAGAGTCTGTTGCAACCGTAGGGGTGCTCACCTCATAGCAATCTCAAGGATTGCATACGGTCCGAGTCTGTTGCAACAACAGGGTTGCTCACCTCATTGCCATTCTCATCGATGGCACGCTATCCGAGTCTCTTGCAACCATCGAGTTGCTCACCTCATATATGTGCTTGCAAGCCTTTCCTTCGTTCGTTCATCATTCAATAATGCATGCATTCTTACTTTATGTTTCCCTTTCATTATCTTTCACTTTACGTTACATAATACTTCATTCATACATTAACATGACACATAAGGCCACAAGAAAGATAACATACATCATATTAAGGAACATATCATACACATTCATCATCATCATACAGGGCAACATCATGCATACATAACAAGCCCTAACATGCAACATCATCACCGTCATGCCCAACATGCTCTCTAAGGCCTCAATCATCATCTTACATGCTCTTACAGGAACCTTTACGTCAAAACTTACATCTGCACTTTTCCCCGAAAGTCAGAAGTCAAACTACACTATCCACGGGTGTGACAGCCCTATTCGGGTGTATGGACTCCCTTCAGTCGCATGGCCTCCATGCGAATGAACATCCAGCGAATGAACTAATACGGATGAACACCTATGGGAATGAACATCCAGCCGTGCGAATGGACAATGCGGATGGACCTCATGCGAATAGGATTAATGCGGATGAGCACTTATGCGACTGGACCTTCAGTCGCATGACCCCCATACGACTGGCCCTTCAGTCGTGCGAATGGACATTCAATCGTGCGAATGGACCCCAATCGCACCCTAATCGGCCGTATGGCCTCCATTCGGCCTCCATTCGGTCGCCTAGCCCTAACTGATGCAGAATGCAGTTCATCCCGACTGCAGCCGAGGGTTTTCGGCCTCCAAACTCCTCTAGACCCATTTTAAGCCCAAATCGACCATCCTAAACCTTAGGGATGCATATCACGACACCATTCAAGCACACACAAGCTCACAATCAAGTCACAAACGCATCATACATACACATACACATACCCAAACGGGTCAACATACACATACTCAAAAACCCGATTTTAGATGTTTTACAGCCCCAAAATTGTTTGAAAACAAGTAAAAGTGGGGTTCTAGAACTCACACAAACGAGCACAACGACAAGAGCTTCGATTTGGCTTGCTACACGATGATTTTGGCGAGCCGAACTAATTCGAACCAACTTTTTTTCCTTTCTCTCTTCTTCTCTCTATGAAATCTGAAATGTGGGGTGTGTGGGGAGAGTGGGCTGCCCTCTCCCTACTAATATCACCACATATCCCAACTTTTCTTCGTTGGCGAGTTTGGTCCCTTGACTTTGAGCTTTATTTTCTTTTCTTTCTTCACCGGCTTCAAAATAATAAATATCCGGGTGTTACAAAAGTCTTGTCTGCGTTTACTTTGTCTTCCGCATTAGTCAATGCGAAAGACTAAGTACTTGTCCGCATCCATTCTTGGTCTTCTGCATTTGTCAATGCGGAAGAACAAATACTTATCCGTATTTGTTTTATGCCTTCCGCATCTCACAAATGCGGGAGACAATACTTTATTCTTCTTAGCAGATTCTTCATCCGCATTTCTTCTTGGACTTGAGGGATTTCAGTAGAACAATCATCAAATCACCCATTGAGTTGGCATGTATTATCCTTTTAAAAGGTCCAACATTTTTTATATTGAAATTTAATACAAACTTTGACTTGATTTCAACAAACGGTGATAATTCTTGATTACAATCCTAGGATTCACAAGTGGTATCAGAGCCAAGTGGTCATTGATTAGATCGATTGATCTATCAGTGTTAGTTATGTTTAACTGTCTTCAAAAATTTTTAGATTTATCAATTTTTACTGATTAGATCTATCGTCTTTAAGCAAAAGTTTGTGTGATATTTAATTTGCTCTTTAACTTGGATCTATATTCAAAGCAATTGAATAGCAAATCTTAGTTATTGATAAACATTAATAACTTGTTTGTACCCTTTGAGCAAATTCATTAGTTAAAGTCTTAGATCTTAACTAATCATGTCCAACTTTGGTGGATCATCTTATCAACCGCCAAAGTTGGAAACAAAAGCAGATTTCAAATCCTGGAAATTCAAGTTCGGGAATCATGTTAATTATAGAGATTCTGACTTATGGATTTCAATAACACAAGGTCCTTATATTAAATCCACCCTCGGGCCGGATTATAATGATAATAATCAACCTATAAACATGAAAGATCTATCACCTAATGATATTAAGAAGGTTAAAGTTGATATTAAAGCTTATATCTTGCTTAGTATGGCTTTACGAGAAGAAATATTGATCAGATGTGAAAATTATAAAACAGCAAATTCCTTGTGGAATATTCTTCATACACTCTGTGAAGGGAGTGATGAAATCCAAAGCATTAGGAAGGACACCCTGCGTTCACAATATGAAACATTTCATCATATCGAGGGTGAATCAATTCCTTAACAACTCCATAGGTTTATGCAACTTGTTAGAGAAATGAACATTTTGGAGTTGAAATATACAAATGAAGAATTGAATAAGAAAATGCTTCATACCTTACCATAAAGTTGGAAGCAAACTGTATCCATGTTCAATAATACCACAGATCTCAAAGCAGTCGGACTAGATACTCTAGTGGCTAATGTTGAGGCTCTTGAAATGGATGAGAAATCAAGAAACAAGAGTGTGAGAACTCATGTATCACCATATCAAGTTAAAGAAACAAGAAGTATTGGAAGTGCCTTCATTTCCAATAATAATGGTGATAACTCTTGTACGTTGAGTGAAGATGAAGAGGAAGTAAGTTTATATGCTTTGAATCCTACTATGAAATCTTCTAAAAGTTAGTCAAGAAAAGAGGAAGATAGAACAGATGATCAAAGAGATAAATCAACCGAAAAACCATCAACCAACAATCAGTCAGAGTCTATCACTGTCATTCTAGACTCTGAAGAACAAAAAGCAGCTTTTGCAGCTTTTAGTTCAAGCTTTCAAGCTTACCTAGGAAGTTCATTGCCCACTGCCAACATGTGTCAACAAGATTTGGAAGAACTACCTCTGGATGTAGTGGAGGAGATGGATCAACAATGGCAGATGGAAACGATTGCTTATAGAGCCAAACAATATCTAAGAAGAAACAAGAATTTGGCTGCTACAGGTAAATCATCACGGATTGCAGTTGATAAGTGAAAGGTAAGATGCTTCAAGTGCAATCTCTATTGACACGCTTCTAGGGAATGCAATCAACAAAATGTTGACTCCACACAACATCAGCAACATCGGTCTAAACAACCTTCATTAACTCAAAGATTATTCAGACAGCCACAACTGGCCAACTCATCCCCACTAGCCACCAATACAACTGCAGGAACTTGCAACTCAAAAGAATCTTGGATGATCATTCTTCAAGATGAAATTCGTGACTGGAGTATGTATGAGAAGGAAGTCTTGGAAGAAAATCAAGCTCAAATGGCTTGCATGGAAAACAAAGTTCCACCCATGGCAAGTGAGGTAACAGACAGGTTATGTTCATCAGTATGTGTTGAGGAAGTAGAGAAATATGGAGTTCGTGCTCAACAATTGGCTCATAAAGATAAAGAAACAATGATTTTGAATGAATTTCATGTAAGAGAACGTATATTATATCAAATAAAAATTAATTCTTTACAAAAGGATTTAGATAAAATTGTTTCTGAAAATTACTGTCTAAAAGCACAAGTTGAGCATCTGACCACTTCCATAACCAAATCCATCGCTGATCACGCATCAACTGAAGTCAAACTTCAGAAGTTTTAACTTTCATCTCATCAATATGAGAAATTATCAAATTCTCATATTGAATCAAAGAACAAGTCTGGGTTGGGTTATAATGATGTGGCACCTCCTATTAACAATAAGTATGTTCCTTTGCCTGAATCAATGACAAATAACCTGTCAAAACATTTTCTGCCAAGCACCAGTATAGGAACAATTTCTAATCAACCAAACATTGATAATAAATCTAAGGTGAATGAAACTGTGTCTTCTGAATCAGACAAGATTAATCAGTTAATTTTAGAATTTGACTTTGATGAGTGGGATGACTTGGATGATTCTGGTGAACATGATGATGATCTTCTAAACAAGGGTAAGAATATTGCTTAAACTTCCAAAAGTGCTTGAAGAAACAAAGCTACCATACCCTCCTAAACAAGGAAACATGCTAAAGACTATCTACAAGAGAATAGCACAATTAAATGAAGGTATTCAAGAGCTAAATCAACAACAAAAATCTCCCAATGCATTAAATGAGAAGTGTGCCTCTACTGAGGAAAGACACAAGTCATCCGTGGAAAAAGGGAAGAAAAAGGCATTAGCCGATCATTAGCGGAAGAAAAAACCTCTTCAGTAGAAGTTAATGCTGATTTAGTAGATGATCTACGGAAGAGCAATTCAGCAACAAACAAATAAAACCTGCACAAACTGGAAAAGAAAGAATCTACTCCAAAGCTGAAGAAGGATGAAAAGCCTTAAAAGTTGGCAAACCATAAGAAATTAAATGATTCTGAGAAAGAATTAGATCAGATGTATTGCAAATGGTATGACATGAAAAATCATAATACTGAAGATTGTTACTTGAGTAGTTATTGTTCTATTTGCAATATGAATAATCACATGACTTTGGACTACTACTTTAACAAACATTGTGCTATCTAACAACAAAAATAACCATTCCACTCAAGAATGTTATTTCAACAAAAAGAACAAAACAAAAGGCACAAAGAAGAAACAATAAGATTAGTCTAAATCAGATACTCAATCTACTGATTGTGAAAAGGATTCAAAACTGAAGAAGTCTGAACAATAACCAAAGCCAAAATCAAAGGAAAAGACATCCTCTGGGTTCATCCTTCAAAGAAAAGATAAATTTTCAAGAAACAAAAAACACCTAATAAAAGGGTGGATTTGACTGAAAAGGAAACAAAGGCTAATGATGTATTCTTTGATAATTTTGAAAAGGGAATTCATATACCTTATTCAAAAACAAAAGATAGTGAGACATTTAATCATAAATCTTCTTTATCAAAACCAAAGCCTCAAATGAACAAAAATAAGTTGGATCAAGAAGAATTTAGGAAACAAGAACCTAATTCATCAACATCCCCTTCAACAGAATCATCCTCAACTGAAACAACTTAGAATGAATCAAGCAAAACAAAAACTGAAACTTCAAGACTTTTTTATGAAGGAGTAACTGTTTTAGACACTATTGGCATACACAAGATCATTAAGGCTTGGGTTGTCAATTCTAACTTATTTACATCTTAGGTTGGCAAACCCAAGACCAAAAGTTTTGCAAGGCAATTCAGTGCACCAAGAACTCCACAACAAAAGATCATTAAGACATTGCTAGCAAACCAAGATCATTAAGGCTTGGGTTGTCAATTCTAACTGATCATTAAGGCTTGGTTTGGCAAACCCAAGACCAATGGTATTCCAAGGCAATTCAGTGCACCAAGAACTCCATAACAGAATGCAATTGCTAAAAGAAGAAATAGAACTCTTATTGAAGCAGCCAGAACAATGCTAGCTGATTCACAATTGCCTACCACCTTTTGAGCTGAGGCAGTGAATATTGCATGCAATGTTCAAAACAGAACATTAATTGTCAAAGAACACAAAAAAACTCCTTATGAGCTCATATTTAAAATAAAACCATACATAGGATATCATAGAGTTTTTGGGTGTCATATATCAATTTTAAACATAAAAGAGTCATTAGGAAAATTTTTAGAAAAATCATATAATGGTTTCTTTATTGGATATTCTTCAATATCAAAATCTTATAGGATTTATATTCCACAACCTAACATTGTGAAAGAAACTCCTAATGTATCCTTTGGTGAATCTATATTTACTAAATCAGTTAAAGGTTCATAATGGTTGTTTGACATAGATACTCTAACTGAATCATTTAACTATGATTATTTGAACAATGCAGGATCTGATGAATTATGTTATCCATTTATTCCACCACATATGAATTAAGTAACATTTTTTTCTAATCCTCCAAGGATTCACACATCCTACAGTGGAAACACTTCCGTAGCAGCTACTGACACTACATGTGAAAATGAACTTTGTGCATCTGGAGATGTAAATGATGTTCGTGCAACAGGTCCTTGCTCTCAAGTGAATACAACAAACATTGGAAATGATTCAAGTCCTCACTTATCATCCAAAGAAGTTCCTGCAACTCCTACGGAAGAGCTAAATGATTTCAGAGAAGTTCTTGTAACTCCTACGGAAGAGCAAAATGATTCCGAAGAAGTTCCTGTAACTTGTACGGATGAGGAAACTGATTCTGTAAAAGCTCCCACAGCCCGTGCAGAAGACACGCATGATCCTACTGATATTCAAGCTACTAAAGATAATTCAACACAACATGTTAAACATTTTGACTTCTTCCTAAACTCTCAACCTGGTTTGGATCAGTCTGCAACAATGAATATGACTAACCTAGAATCATCTATTCCAGTTGAATCAACTGCATCAACAAGAATCCATAAGACTCATCTAGTCAACAACATCACTGCAGATCTTACAAAGAGAACTACAAGAAGCCAACGTCGTGCTGCCAACATTTGTCTTTTCAGTTGTTTTCTTTCACAAGTGGTTCCTCCAACCATCAGTGCTGCTTTAAGGACTTCAAAATATTTGAAAGCAAAAAGTGTGGTGTCTAGTTGATTTACCTGAAGGCCAACATCCTATTGGAACAAGATGGCTCTACAAAAACAAACTAGATGACAGAGGGATTATTGTAAGAAATAAATCAAGGTTGATTACTCAAGGATACACACAAGAAGAAGTTTTAGACTATGATGAAATTTTTGCACCAGTTGTAAGAATAGAAGCCATAAGAGTGTTCCTAGCTTATGCATCATATAAGAAGTTCACTGTGTATCAAATGGATGTCTACTGTGCATTCCTATATGGGAAAATTGATGATGAAGTTTATATGTCACAACCCCCTGGTTTTGAAGATCCCCATTACCCACATAGGGTATACAAGCTTGGTAAAGCCTTGTATGGTCTTCACCAAGCACCAAGAAAGTGGTATGAAACACTATCATCTTTTCTGCTCAAGCATGGATACAAAAGGGGAACCATTGATCAGACTCTCTTCCTCAAACAAGAGGATCAAGATCTCTTAGTTGTTCAAATATATGTTGATGACATTATATTTGGATCAACTATTAGATATTGTGTGTAAGTTTCGAAGAATTCATATTAAAATTTCAAATGAGCTGAACGGGAGAATTAACTTTCTTTCTTGGTCTTCACGTTCATCAAAAGATAGATCGGATATTCATCAATCAAGAAAAATAAATACATCAAATTTTGAAGAAATACAATCTTGCTTATGTATCGTCATGCAAAACAGCAACATCAACAATTGAAAAGATTATGCCTCATCCTTCAAGAAAATCTATCAATCAAAGATTATATAGATCAATGATAGGATCTCTTATGTATCTAACCGCCAGTAGACCTAACATTATGTTTGTTGTGTGTGTGTGTGCTAGGTACCAATCTAATCTAAAGGAGTCTCATCTAAATGCTGTGAAAAGGATCTTCAGATATCTTAAAGGAAAACCAGGTCTTGGTCTTTGGTATCCAAAAGATGGTGACTTCATGCTCTAATCATATTCATATAGTAACTATGGTGGATGTAATAGCAATAGAAAATCTACAACTAGTGGATGTTAATTCATCGGACCAAGACTAGTATCATGGCATTGCAAGAAACGAACAAATGTATCTATATCAATAGCTAAGGGTAAGTACATAGCTGCTTTAGCTGGTTGCCCTCAAGTCCTTTGGTTTCAATACCAATTGCTTGACTATGGTTACAATTTCCTTCAAACTTCAATTTACATAGACAATTCAGCTGCTAGGATTATAACTGCTAATCCAGTGCAACATAGTGAAGCAAAACATATTGAGATAAAATATCATTTTTTGAGAAATTGCTCAGGAAAGGGTTTGATTAAGTTAGTCAAAGTGGATAAAACAAATTACCTTGCTGATTTATTCACTAAAGCCTTTTATTCAATCAAATAGATTACCTTCACAAGAAACTTTTGAAGTGTCTTCCAAAGAAAATGATGCTACAACATGACATAGGCTTGGGAAATGATAGTACACTATATCTTTGCTTATACCTGAATTCTTAAATAATATTAAAATCTGATGTAGTTTTTTGATATGTGAGTAGGTTCATCTTTAGTGGAAACTACACTTAGTGCATGCCACACATAATGCAAAGTGACTGTTTGTGGGAAACTTCATTTTGAGGATACAGAAAGTAAGTCTTATTCTCATGTGACCAAATCACTCATCTAAGAACACTATGTACCGACACTTTATAATATCTATCTTTGCAAACTCCCGCTGTTTTGTGTAAACAAAGACCTGGGTGTATGATCACCATGCTGTATATAAGTTATCAAATGGTGAAAAGATCATGATACTGATCATCCCTCTGTTTTGCGTAAACAAAGACCTGGGTAAAGGCACCTCCGTTTTACGTGAGTAAAAACCTGGTGACCTCATGATGATAATATCTAATCTCTCAAAAGAATCCTATGTGATCAGTTGTATATTAATCTAGAGCTTTTATATCAATGAATTAATGTGATGTCCAATGCATCTGAAGATAGAACTTATAACTTAAGGTAAATAGTTATTAACTGTGATCAGTTGACTCGCAAAGGGAGGACAAAATCTTCGTGAATTGAATGTGAAGCCCATAAGAGTTATTCCTAATCAATATGAAAACACGAATAACAGCATGCCTAGTTGATACATTAACTCTTGTATGGATTTAAATGGACAATATACTTGCAATAAGAACTATGTTCAAGTATCAATTCAATAAAATAACTCATGAGGAAGAGGATTAGTACTATAGTTTGATCCCATTATATGTGTCTATATATTCTTCTGCATTATGATACTGCAAATGTTCTTCATGATAACTTTCTCAAAAATTTATGATAAATACATTATGTAGAAATTAATGAAGAGGCTGATGCAACCCAAACATCCAAAGTCTATCTTGCATGCTGGACAAGTGCATTGAAGAAGAATGCTTAGGAAGTTTCACACAAGCAGCAGAAATATTCTAAGTGTGAAATCTTCCCATGCCAAGACCATTATCTTCCGAAGCCAAAGACGAAGTCTTTCGAAGCTTCAGAGACAAAGGCTTCCGTAGCCTCAACTCTTGAAGATAGATTTCTTCCAAAGACTTTTAGTAACATGCTTTATCTGATGTACTTTTCCCGAAAGCTGGACACCTTTCCACTGCATCTCTGTAAAGTAACCAACTTACATGAGTTGGTGAAAAGGTCCATGCTATTGGTAACTGTACATTGAGGTCTTGAGTCTATAACTTTCTACTTCTAGGACTTTATCCTTTTTGTAGTAGATAAGGATGTGAGCTATGGCATGTCATAGTCACTAGTCAAAAGGCAATCTAAATTTTGACTCTAAAATTGATTTTATTTGTGTCTAGTCAATTGTATCTAGCTGACTTTCAAAGTATAGCCGGCTGTAGGTTGTAGTATAAGTATTCCTTGTTCTTCTATCTTTCTAATATGCTTTGTAACACTTGTAATAGAACTAGAGAAAGCAATATACTACTTCATTGAAAACTAAACAATTGTATTCTCTTGTTCTGTCTCTTACTTATTACTTGTGTTCTTAGTGTCAAACTTGTGGTTAATCCAGTCTTACTGTTTGATTAAGTTTGGTTAATCTCCTTTTTGTGTTGTTGTGTTGTAAGTGAACCCCTTCACCAGTCCTGTATTTGGTATCAGAGCTTTCCAGGCTCTTGATATAAGATCTCACCAGCTTAAGATCCCTCACACACACAAATACTAAACTTTTCAAATGGCAGCCATTTCCAAGACTGACACGGAAACCGGGACCATGAACAAATCCCCACTGATCACTCTTGATGTGTTTGATACCTGATGTTTGAGAATGGAAGGTTTTATCAGGTCTCTAGATTCAAGAATGTGGGAGTCTATTGAGAATGGACCTTTCATACCTAGCACCCCCTCTGCTACTGGTGTTGGTATGATCCCCAAGGATGTGGTAACTACTCTGGTTAAGATAGGAAGAGAGTAGAGATTGATAGAAAAGCCATGACAGCCCTTCAAACTGCCCTTCCAAACTCTGTGTAGAGAGGTTTCAAGAAGTGCAAAATACCTAAGCAGTTGTGGGATGCATTGAAACTGATGTATGAGGGCTCATCTGAAGCCAAGGAGAACAAGAAGGATGCCCTGAAGCAGTAGTTTGAAAGCTTCACCTTCAAGACAGGTGAAACCATGTCTCAACAATACTTCAAGTATGTTGAGATTGTGGATACCCTTGTGGATGGAGGAGTTTCTCTTGAGAACAAAGACATTGTAAGAAGTTCATGTGCTCACTTCCTAGGCAGTGGACACACTACTATGTGGTGATAAACAGAACTAAAAATCTCAAAACTCTCACTTTGACTGAGTTATATGGGATTCACAGTGGCTACCAGATGGAGATGAACATGCAAAATTCATCTGGAAACTCCAACAATCAAATAGGTTCAGCCCTGCATGTGGTTGAAAAGGATAGCATAGAACCCCAACATCATCTCATATGCTACACTAACAACTCACAAAGGGGTCCTTTCATCTCCTTCCCAGAGACACCATGGGAGAACTACACTTAAGGAAGCCCATTCCAATAGACAAGCTCTTCTCAAACTTTTCTGTCTTCTAATGAAAGCTGTGGCAACTCTCTTTACACTCTTGGTGACCTGGACTATATTCATCTACATGATCTGGAATACATGGAAATAGTCTAGCAGATGGCTCTTCTCCCTCACAGAGCCAAGAAGTTCTACAAGAGGACCGGAAGGAAGTTTCCAAGCAATGCAACCAGTGGAAAGTTTGGACTAGACAAAGGCAAAGTCAAGTATTACAACTGTAACTTGATGGGCCACTTTGCCAGAGAGTGTAAGGCACCTAGACCAAATGGTGGCCAGACACAGTCCAGACCCAACTACACTGACAAAGCTCTCCAGAATGAGAAATCAAAGTAACAGGCTACTGTGGCTATTGAAGGAGGCTTTGACTAGATTTTTCAAGTGGAAGATGCCTTTCCAAACCAAGCATTGATGGCAGATCATGATAAAGCCAAGGTATTGGCACTTCTCTTTATTCCTGAATGCATTGCTAAAGTCAATAGATGCAGGTCCTATAACCTGAAGATGATATCTGACCTTGAGTCCTTAAACATTTTAAAATCTGATTTTAGAAAGTCTAAAAATGATTATAAACTGAAGATAGAGGACTTAGAGAAAACCATTTTAGTTCTAAAACACGAGCACACAGATTTTAGGACTCAAATCAAAGATCTCATAACCAAGCTAACTGAGTGCTAGGCTGAGCTTGTGATCAGCAAAGCCAAGGTAGAAAAGAGTGTTCTTGAAGAAGAGACCCTCAAGAGCATGATATCCTCATCCCTGCACAACAAGGTGTGCTATAAAAACATGTAGGAACTGGGATCAAATGAGATAGCTCCTCCACACACAATCTTGCTTGTAAGATCTCCTAGGTGTGGAACTTGTGAAGATGAGCTTCCTCTCATACATCCTATAAGTGAAGAGGATGAAGAAGAGATAGTGAAGAATTACTCTGATATGAGTGAAGAGGAGGATTCTAAGAAGGGTCACTGTCCTTCTGAGAAGGAGAAGAAGACTGTGATGACTAAGTCCATGAGAAAGAACTTCATCAGAAAGAGCAAAAGAAAAGCAAGGAAGGATCAAGAGGTCAAGGCTAGTTTTGACTCTAAGCAGAAACAAGTTTTCATCTCTGCAGGGTTTGAAGTAGTAAGGACTGAAGACATCAGGCAAAACTCTTTTGCTAAGAATTCTGGTTCTTGTTCAAATCATCTCAATACTAAGAAGAAGACTGATCTGTTGTGTACCACTGCTGCACAGCCTGGACCATCAAACTCCAAGAACAGTTCCCAGCCCAAAAGGACTGTCTCAGCATCTGCAAAGATGAAGGTGAAGAAGGGATTTGACCAAAGATAGTCTTGTTCCTAGCAGAAAACTCTTGTGAAGAAGAAAACAGTATGTGTCATGTGTGAAAGTACCACTCACATTGCTAAGGATTGTCCTTACAATCAAAAGGTACTGTTCATATGACCAAGGCAAAGACTTCAAAGAGTTCCAAGAAGATTCAAGCTTCGGAAGGAAAACCTGTTCCTTTGGAAGCTCCAAATCTAAGAAGAAGGCAAGTGGATAATTACCTTCAGAAGAGAAGTTGGTCTCAGAAGAAAGGAGTTCTTCCGAAGCACTGTTGCAGTGTTTGCAGAATCTTCTGAAGGTTCAATCATCAAAACATCTCAAGATCCAAAAGCTTTCAAAGTTTTGAAGGTCAAGTCCAAGACTCCAAAGGTAGTGTGGAAGTCTAAGAAACACCAAGTGACTGAGAATTTTCCATCAACAATAGCTCAAGATCCTCTTAGCACAACCATAGGATCTATTACTGTTGCATTACCTTCTGTTTCTCTTAATGAGCCCAAGACAAGCAACGCTTGGGTTTCCAAACGTAACTAATCATTTTCTTTATGTAGGGGCAGCTGAAGACAAACAAAACTGTCTGGATCATAGACAGTGGTTGTTCCAGGCACATGATAGGCAATAGGTTACTACTCCAGAACTTTGAAAGGATTAATGGAGGCCCAATTGCTTTTGGAGGAGCTGAAGGTGTTACATTTCAGGAAGGGGCAAGGTCACAAATGGTAAGCTTAGTATTGAAAAGGTAAACTTTGTTAAGGATCTTGGGTACAATCTTCTGAATGTGTCCTAATTATGTGATCAGAATCATAACATGCTCTTTACTGAGCATGAGTGCATTGTTCTCAATCCTGGTGTCGTCATTCCTCATGGGCACATCCTTTCTCAGAGCCCCCAGGCAAGGGAACATGTACAAGATAGATTTGGAAGAAAGATCTCCCCCTAGAGAAGTTTCATGCTTTCTGTCTAAAGCCCATATTGATGAGTCTTTCCTATGGCATAAAAGAATGTGCCATGTAAACTTTAAGAACATGAATAAACTAATTAAAAATGACTTGGTACCTAGAATTCCAAAGATAGAGTTTACAAGTGATGACCATTGTGTTGCATACCTGAAAGGGAAGCAACATAAGGTGTCTCACAAGCCTAAGGAAATGAACTCCATCACTACACCCCTGCACTTGTTACATATGGATCTCTTTGGCCCCACCAGTGTAATGAGTCTAGGAAGGACCTCTTATAGTTTAGTGGTCATAGATGACTTTGCAAGATTCACTGGCTCTTTTTCCTTAGAACTAAGGATCAAACTCCTGAGATTCTGAAGAATTTCATCTTAAAGATTGAGAATCAATCTGATCACAAGGTCAAGATCATAAGATGTGATCAAGGAACTAAATTTAAGAACCAAATCCTTGATACATTTTGTGATGAAAATGGTATTACAAGACAATACAGTGATCCCATGACTCCTTAGCAGAATGGTGTTGTTGAAAGGAGAAACAGGACACTGATTGAAGCTGCAAGAACCATGTTGTCTGACTCTAAGCTTCCCATCACTTTATGGGCAGAGGCAGTCAACATACTTGCTTTGTGTAGAATAGATTTTTAGTAGTTAAGACTCATGGAAAGATTCCTTATGAACTTTGGCACAAGAGAAAACCTTTCATTGGGTTTCTCAGGTCATTTGGATATCCTTGCAACATCTTGAATACCAAAGATCAAACTGCCAAGTTTGCTGAGAAATAAGATTATGGAAACTTAATTGGATACTCTTCTCAAGCTAAGGCTTATAGAGTTTACAATGTTAGAACTAAAATTGTTGAGGATTCAGCCAATGTGACTTTCAATGAACACACACCCTGTGTGATTGGTTCTGGTCCTGATTGGATATTTGATCTTGATTTAGTTACCAACTGTTTTAACAAATCTTGTAAGAATGTTTTAGGATCTGTAGAAAATCTAAATATAGATGATCCTGATCCAAGATTTGAGCTAAGAAGACCTTCAAGTCATACATCTTCAGCTCCAATTGGAACTACTTTTGCAAATGAGGTTTCTATTAGCACTACAATGATAAAGTCAGCTGATACATCTAGGGTGCCTTCAAATTCCATCTCAAAGGCTTCACAACCAGATAAAAATACCTCAATTGTGGAAGACAACAATGGTGGTGGTCACAATGATCAAGAATTTCATGTTGCTACTAACCACACCATAGATGATAACATCAATGATGACACACGCTACTTGGATCAAGTTTCTCTTGATAAGTGTGCTGATGTGGTAGGAGAAACATCCGTGCCAGATCTAAATTTCTATAATTTAGATCTTTCTCAACAACTTGTTGAGATCCCTCAGCTTAGGATCCCTAAGTCTCACCCTACCACAAACATCATTGGAGATGTTGTCATAGGGGTAAGAACCGGTGGACAAACCCATGAAGCAACTTTTTGTCTTCACTCTTGTTTCTTATCTCAGATAGAGCCAAAGAAAGTTGATGAGGCTCTAAAGGATGGATGTTGGGTTGAAGCTATGCAACAAGAGTTGCTTCAATTCAAAAGGTAGAAAGTTTGGAACCTTTGCCCTCTTCCTTATGGGAAGACCACCACTGGAACCAAATGGGTGTTTAGGAACAAGATGGATGATAGAGGCATCATTATCAACAACAAAGCTAGAGTAGTTGTTGAAGGGTACACACAAGAAGACGAGATTGACTACACTGATGTCTTTGCTCTAGTAGCATTAGAAGCTGTTAGGATATTCCTGACATTTGCTGCGTCCAAGAACTTCAAGGTCTTTCAGCTTGATGTGAAGTGTGTCTTTCTATAAGGAGTGATTGATGAAGAGGTACATGTCAACAACCACCTAGTTTTATGGATCCTGATCATCCTGATTATGTCTGCAAGCTTGACAAAGCTCTTTATGGCTGTATCTGGCGCCAAAGAAGTGGTATGAGACACTGTCTGAGTATCTTTGCAAACATGGATACATGAGAGGTACTATAGATGGAACTATCTTCATCAAAGGATAGGGAAATGACATATTGCTAGTTCAAGTGTATGTGTATGACATCATCTGTGGTTCAACTAATCCATAGCTCTACAAAGACTTTGAGAAGCTGATGAAAGACAGATTTGAAATGAGTGCCATAGGGGAACTCAATTTCTTTCTGGAAATCAAGTGAAGCAAATTGAAGATGGCATCTTCATAAGTCAGTCAAAGTATGTTCGGGACATACTCAAGGGGTTCAACATGACTGATTGTAAGATTGCTAATACCCATAGCTAGAAACCACTCCCTTGGACCTGATATTAAGGGGGAGTGTGTAGATGAACACTTATACAGGGCTATGATTGGGTCTCTTATGTATCTTACTGCTAGCAGGCATGATATCATGTTTGCTACATGCATCTGTGCAAGATATCAAGCCAACCCTAAGATGTCTCACCTTATCACAGTCAAGAGGATTCTAAGATACCTCAAAGGTGCTTCAACACTTGGTTTATGGTACCCAAAGAATCCTGACTTCAATCTATATGCTTATACAGATAGTGATTATGGTGGTTGCAACATGACTGCGAAGTTTACATCTAGGCATGTCAGTTCCTTTGTGGAAGGATTGTCTCATGGCAATGCAAAAAACAATCTTGTATCTCTGCATCAACAGCTAAAGCTGAATACATTGTTGCTGCAAGCTACTATGCTCAAGTGCTTTGGATTCAGAATCAGATGCTGGACTATGGGTTAAACTTCAAGGAGACTCCCATTCACATAGACAACAACAGTGATATCTCAATCATATAGAACCCTATGCAACACTCAAGGACCAAACACATCAATATCATGTACCATTTAATAAGAGGTGACTATGAAAAGGGATTAATTAAACTAGTCAAAGTTCACACAGATGAACAATATGTTGATCTGTTTAGAAGGCTTTTGATGAACAGAGATTTAATATCTAATATGAGCTATTGCGATGATTAACTTTGAGTAGGTTTTTCTTAAAAACTAATTCTTATTATTTCTTAAAATGTGTGTGTGCTAAGTTATCTAGTTCATCACTTTCATAAGCTCCTGTTTTCTTGGATGAAAATATCTTTTTGAAGACTTTCCTTAGATTTTTAATAAATTTTTTATCCTTCGGAAGTTATGCTTTTAACTTTGAAGCAAATCATGTCTTCAAAATAAATAACTGCCTAAGAAATTTACCTTCGAAAGAGGTTTTCAATCTATCTTTTGAAGCTTAAATACTTTTCTCAGACACTTATTCATTTTTAATGACTATTTTCTTCTAAAGCAAAATCAACTCTCGTAAGCTTTGTTGTTGTATATACAAAACAATCAAGTTTTAATTTCGCTTTCGAAGCAAAAATTTTCAAAACTCTCAATAAATTCTTTCGAAGTCATTTTAGCTTCGGAAGCTTTTTAATTAAAACTTCTGAAGATAATTTACCTTCGGAATCTTTTTGACTTCCAAGAAAATTACTTTTTGAGCAAAAGTAACTACTTTTTTAGAGGTGGGACCGACATCCGGATTTCAAAGTTTATCCTCTTTCATTAAACTTTATCTGAAATCCTTTTCACATATAAACCCAACGGTTTCCCCCTCTTTCTATCATCTGCTTCTTCCTCCAAACCAAAAACCCCAAATTTCTCTCTGAAATTTCTTTCTTCTTTCTTTCTTCATTCTTAAGCTACCTCACAATGGCCAACCTCGCTCACAGAAATGATCCTAACTTTACCATGCAGCAACATAGGCAACATAATCAGGTTGCTTTGTTAAGCTCTAAGAAAGATCCTCATTCTTAGAGGTCTGTCGATTCATAACTTTGTCAAATTATTTCACCTCCTTAACCATGATCCTCCACTCTATGAGGATCATCTGCTTGAATTTTGGAAGACCTGCGAAGAGGTCATTATGGATGTGGAGAAGGCACCGTCTGCCACAGTGTAGGGGAGAACAGTCTTCATCACTCCAGCCATCATCAATATGCATCTTCAATTGGATGATGAAGAAGGTGGGTGTTCTTCCCAAAGGAAGCTGTCAATCATTCCTTTAAGTAGATGAGATATGAGGGAGATTTCTTTGTAAAGACTTTTATGAAAGGGAAGGTCTCATCCCAGTGGAGATTCCTGCTCCATGTGGTCATCCACAGCTTATCAAACAAGCATGGTGGATGGGACCAGATTCCTAAGGATCTCTCCTTCATAATCCATGGGATGATTCAAGGGCTCAAGTTTAGGTATTCACAATTTGTTTATACTAATTTGCTTGCTAACTTAGACTCCTTAGAATATTACATGTTTCCTAGATATGTCCAGTACATTCTTAACTATGAACTGGGCTCACAGTTAAGGGAAACATGTAACATTTTTAAACTGGGACAGATGAAGCCCGACATCTCTAAAATACTAAGAAAGCCCACTGTTGGCTTCTCTGGGGTAGAAACAGCCGTGGTCCTAAAAATGTTAGAGGTCATTGCACAAGATGACAACCTAGCAGCTCAAGCTAGTGTTGAACCCACACCTGCTGTATCCCTATCACCCACACAGCCTCAAATCACCCTCACTTACCAAAGAAACTCCCAACGAACCCCTGCTCAGACTATTCAGTCTGTGGAGGCCCTTATATACTTACCTACACAGAAGGAAGTGAACACTGGAGCTCCCACTTCTCCTGAGGGGCAGACTACTCCCATCTCTTCAAGGATGAGTGTTGAGGTTCCTCATGCTAGCCTGATGAGCTCATTATCCAAACTGCCTTAAGCCATCATTCTGAGTCTTAACACTCAGGTGATCAACCTTCAGGGACAGTTACCATCCCTAACCTTTGGATCTAAACTAACCAATTCCCAACCTTGACTTCTATACTGATGAAGATCTAGGTTTCAGTGAGTACCATGATTCTCTCTTCTTTTACCCTAGTCAGTGAGAGATGAGTACTTCTGAGGCTCCTATTTCAAGCCCCCACCAGTCACCTACTGCTGAGGTGGACCCTTCTAAGCCTATTCAGGATATCCATATGGAAGAGGCTCTCACTTTTGAAAATGATTACATCATTAAAAGATCAACGATGGCAACTCAACCCACTGTTATCTCAACTGTGACTGTCAGTGAGCAAAGGAAATCCAGCAGCCAAGAACCTGAAGCTGGTAATGAGAGTGAGTACCCTGGTCCAATCATCTCAACCCCCAGTGATTCTTCTGATGAAGATGAGGGGAATATCAGGTGTGAAGTCGGTTTAGATCGGTAAACATCCGAACATGTTCTTGACGGAAGGATAAAAAACAGCACAAACCAAAAGTCAAACAATAATACAAACTATAATTGAATGGTTTCATTGAAAAACCTAACGATTACAAGCTCATTACAACATAAGAATCAGACTCTTGGCAAGGGGAGATCGAGCATGATCTCCCCTCTCATCCGGCAGCCCTTGGCTCCTGGGTACACTCTCTCTAAACCCTACTGAAATCGTTAATCTCTCTACACATTGAAGCTCGTATATATAGGCCTCGGCCCATATTAGATGCGACTAGGCCTATTCGTGTGAGTGGACCATGCGTATGGTTCAATCGTACGACTGGACCATACTTATGGTTCAGTCTTACGAATGTCCCAATTGCATCTCTCAGTCGCACGACTGGCCCATTAGCATGGTTTAGTCGTACGACTGAGTCTCATTCGCATATGATCCTGTGAATGACCCAGTTTCATGTGTTTACAACATATCAGGTGTATAACATTAAGCATAGACTATTCGACAAGCGACGGACACACTATATATGACTATATATGCTCCAACAAAAGGATCAATGATCAGCAACTTGAGATTCTTATCTTAAGGAGAAACTAGCTGGGACACCCTTAAATAGAGCTCAACCAGGAACACAAGAACCTGTGGATGTGATTGACATAACTCCTAGCTCACATATGCAAGTGGGTGATGCTACCAAAAAGGGGGAGAAAGTCATTACAACGGCAGAACCTAGGAGTTCTTCAGAGAGAATGGGCACCGGGGACTCACCATCCTCACTTGCAATTGTGCATTTCAGTAACCTCCTCAAATTCACATTGATATGAAGTACACAGATTCCTTCATACAGAGTCTGTTTGAGGATGGGATACCAAGGGCTATGTCATCTCTACCATCTTCAAATCACATCATTGGGTGGAGGTATGACAACAACAGGAGAGCCCTAATCATCATGAGAGTTCAAGGGAAACAAGAAATCCTCAACTTTCAGACCTTGGACTACTATGAAGGTGATCTAGTCAACATGCCACTTGTCAATCCAAGCCAATCAAGACAAGCTAATAGGTTGGCACAAAGAGTTCAAGACCTGTTCACTGCAGTGTTCAGCCTTAGAAGGAGACTTAGGCAATCAGGAAATGTCATCGGTCAACTAGATGTTGAGGCAAACCCTAAGATTAGCTTCATAGGGGAAACCTTGACTGAAGGCCTAATGACAAAACCTGAAAGTCTAGTCTTATCACCTACAACTGCTGTAGAGATCAATGCCCCTTTTGAGACACCTGCTGGTGAAGGTGATTCTCTACCTCTCTCTAGCCAGCGCTGAGAAGCTGCATCAAGCAATGAAGGCCAAAGCTCTCTCCACCCTGAGTTACAAAGATCTGTGAGTGATAAAGGGAAAAGAAAGATAACATCTGAGGTGATTGAGGAGGAGGAGAGAGAGAGAGGAAAAGGAAGCTGAGGGGAGAAGGTTCCTCTTCTGGGTCTACTAGACTCATGGAGACTGCATTCAGGGCTGCCCCCAGACCAGATACTCACAATGATAAGTTGAGGGCAATTAGGATAAACTATCTGCAGACAAGGAACTATGACATAGACAATGTCATTTCTCTCCCCTTAGAAGAGTTAAATGAACTGGTTGACCTGGAAAGCTCATGTTGGGTTTGTTGGACCATTATCTATGTAGTTTAACCATTTTAAACATGAAAACGCAGCGGAATAAAACCTTAATCTTATGATTTATAAGATGAAAATTAAGGTTAATAACATAACATCAACAAACCCAAGAACATAGGATCATATATATGTGTATGAACTAGCTATCAAGAGCAAATAACAACCAAAACAAGATAAACAAACCACCTTTGTAAACCTGCTGAAAAACGAGATTTGAATGAAGAAGATGAGATTCTTGAATGGAAAAAACACCAAGGAGAGGTGTCCTCAAGCTTGTATACCCGCAAGCCTAAAGCAAACACCTTGTTGCTAGGATTTCTCCACCAAAAACGAACCAAAGAGGGCTGAAAATCCGATTTTCAGTATGAACTCTTCAAGAAAACTAGAGAGAAAAGTTTGGTTCTTGCATGTATGAGAGAGAAGAGAGGATGTGTGTGTTTTCAAGAAGTTAAGTTGTCAAAACAAAAGGCCAATGACCCCTCTAAAGGGGCGGCCGAAGCATAAAAGACGTTTGGGGTTTTCCCCCCAAAAAGTCTTTTACAAATTGTTGAACTAATAACAATTATAAGTTATCTGATTAACCTTTTAGTTATATAACTTATACACATACTATTATTATTATATGATGTTATTTAACCAATTTAAATAACATTACAAATAATGTCCATAAACAAAATATCCTTATAAGTTGTTTCATCTCATATGCAATTTTTTTAGAAAACCCATTTTCTATATTGGTGTATTTATTTAATTGCATGATCATATCATTATTTAAATATTTATATTGGTGTTTGCTAAGCTTGTTATTGGGTATGACCCGACTTGGATCATTACGTACTAACCACATCAATATTCTATGTGTCTTGGGCTAAAAGAATCCAACAATCTCCCACTTGCACAAGATCATAGAAGATTGATGCAAGCAGGAAATGCCGCCTAACAACGGTTTACTACCCTTAATACGCATGATTGAAAGCCATTCAATAACATCATCCCCTTCAAGTATCGAACTTGAAATGATTTAGGTGAATCAATCATTTATCCTTTTGTTACAGATATCATGTTAAATCCAAAGACAAAAAATGATCATTCCTTGTTGATTTAACTTAATCAGGCCTTAGACATCTTGCTCTCAACGAATAAGTGGACAAATTCCATCTTAACTACATATGTTTGTCACAATCACCTCGTGTCACACCTGAACATAGCCTTATGTACTATCCATTATTTCAGAGCAGTGAAGAACTAGCTCAAGGTATAACACTTTGGTGAATATCAAAACCTAATATGTATCTCAGGTCGGAGGATACCAATGATATTCGCCTTTACTCAAATTTACTTATGATCAATGTAGAAGATTCCATGTAGTAAAATTAAGATGCAGGTCAGTCCAATATTTGTATCCCACAAATATCTATGAACTTTGGTAGCAACCAATTGCTCTATATTCATACCTTATGAATATCCACCAATCCACGTTCACAATAATCTTACGTTCATATTTGTTCCCACAAATATGTCTTACTACTGACATTTAGAATAATAAACATATTCATGGATATATACAAGCTAAAAGGAACACAATCTCAGAATATCACAAATATATAAAGAGTTAAACATTACATTGTTCCAAACTCTTAAATACTAAATATATCAATTCTAATCACTAGAAATCGAAGTCCTAAGGCACAAGTATGACTTTCATGCTTTGCCCTTTCAAAGAGCTTTATGAGTGGATCCGCAATGTTTTGATCGGTGTGAACTTTACGAATACATATCTTTCCCTTTTCAACTTCATCCCTTATGTAGTTGAATCTCCGCTCAATGTGTCTAGTCTTTTGATGTGCATGGGTTTCCTTGATTTGTGCAATTGCACCCTCGTTATCACAAAAGATTTCTAGGGGGTCTTGAATGGTAGGGACGACCCCTAGATCAGCGATAAATTTCTTTATCCATGCAGCTTCCGGAGCAGCTAATGAGGCGGCTATGTATTCGGATTCTATAGTGGACAATGCTACCACGTCTTTTTTTGAACTCTTCCAGGATGCTGCCCCTCCATTCATAATGAAGACATACCCCGATTGTGATTGAGAATCATCTCGATCAGTTTGGAAGCTCGCATCCGTGAAACACTTTACAACGAGTTCCTCTTCACCAGACCCATATATTAGAAACATATCCTTAGTCCTCCTAAGGTATTTCAATATACTTTTAAGAGCCATCCAATGGCTATTACCTAGATTTTGCTAATATCTACTTGTCATGCTTAACGCGCATGACACGTCCGGTCTAGTGCATATCATCGCATACATGATGGATCCTATAGCAGACGCATATGGGATGTCCTTCATTCGATCTTGCTCCTCCTTTGAGCTTGGACATTGAGATGTACTCAATATTGTCCCTCTTTCAATAGGTACCATACCTTTCTTAGAGTTTTTCATCTTGAACCTTTTCAATACTTTATCAATGTATGCACTTTGGTTTAAACCTATCAACCGCCTCGATCTATCCCTATAGATCTTTATTCCTATAATATAGGCGGCTTCACCGAGATCTTTTATGGAAAAACAACTTCCAAGCCAGGTTTTAACACCTTCCATGGTGGGAATATCATTTCCAAAAAGTAGTATGTCATCAACATACAATACTAGAATGTAATTATTCTCCCACTAGCCTTCTTATATACACAAGCCTCGTCAGCGTTCTTGATGAAACCAAATTTATTGATTTCTTCATCGAAACGTTGATTCCAACCTCTTGATGCCTGTTTCAATCCATAGATTCACCTCTTTAACTTGCATACTTTATTAGGATGTTGTGGATCGACAAAACCATCAGGCGGAACCATATGGACAGTCTCTTCGAGATGTCCATTAAGAAAAGCGGTTTTGACATCCATTTGCCAAATCTCATAGTCATAATATGCGGCTATGGCAAACAATATCCTAATTGACTTTAGCATTGCAACAGGCGAGAAGGTTTCATCATAATCAACCCCTTGAGTTTGAGTGAAACCTTTTGCTACAAGTCTTGCTTTGTAAGTATCCAAGTTTCCATGCATATCGATTTTCTTCTTGAAACCCACTTGCATCCAACCTGTTTGGAGTTAAGTGGACGGTCAACCAATTCCCAAACATGGTTGTCATACATGGATTGCATCTCTACGTTCATGGCTTCCAACCATTTGTCATAATCCGAATTGGACATTGCATCATGGTATGTAGTTGGCTCATCGGAGTCAACCACATAGCATCCATTCATGAAAAATCCATATCTTTCAGGTGGAATGCTAACTCTACTAGATCTGCGAATGTTTTGTGTATATTGATCAACCTCTTGATCATCATCAACTTCCTCCTGTTGATTGCTAGTGTTAACCAAACGTGTATCGGCTTGTTGATCTTGATCCTCATCAATTTCCACTATTCTATACGTTATTCCTTTCATAAGGAACTTAGCTTCCAAGAACTCTGCCTTTCGAGCAATAAATACTTTTTGCTCTGTTGGATCAAAGAAGTAGTATCCTATATAGACTTTGGGATATCCAACAAATATACACTTAGTGGATTGACTTTCCAACTTGTTTTGGGTGTTTAGCTTAACATAAGCTTCACAATCCCATACCTTTAAATATGATAGTGATAGAACTCTTCTATGCCATATTTCAAAAGGTGTCGAATTCACTTTCTTGGTCGGGGCCATATTCAAAATACGAGCCGCGGAGAGCAAAGCGAAACCCCAAAATGATAGAGGTAGTGAGCTTACAACCATCATAGATCGAACCATATCCAATAGAGTTCGATTTCTCCTTTCTGACACACCATTATGTTGTGGTGTTCCAGGTGGAGTAAGTTGTGAGACGATCCCACAACTTCTTAAATGATCCTGAAAAGCCTCACTGAGGTATTCACCTCCTCTATCCGAACGAAGAACTATGATAGTTTTATTGAGTTGATTTTCTACTTCATTCTTGAAGATTTTGAAAATTTCAACAGCTTCATGTTTATGTGCCATAAAGTACACATAACCATAGCGACTATGATCGTCGGTAAAGGTAATGAAATATCTTTCACCATTTCTTGTCATTATCTTAAAAGGCCCACATACATCCGAATGTATGATTCCCAATAAGTCTTTTGCCCTCTCATTAGTACCACTAAGGGTTACTTGGTCATCTTCCCTTGTAAACAAGATTCACACTTACCAAATGACAATTTTCATTTGTTTTCAAAAGACCATTATTTTGAAGTGTTTGAATTCTATTCTTGTTTATGTGACCAAGACGACAATGCCAAAGATATGAATCACTTAAACTTATTTTAAGTTTTTTGGTGCTTGATTGGTATAATGAGTTATTATAGGATGAGTCATCATGAACCAGTTCATAGGTATAGCCTTAAAATAAAACACATCATCCATACAAACATAAATACCATTGTTAACAAACTTTAATTCATAACCACATTGTTTTAAAAGGGAAACAAAAATTATGTTCCTAGTCAAACTAGGAGCATACAAAATGTTCTTCAGAACAACTTCCAAACCATTTGAACTTTCAAAATATAGTGTTGGACCAAAAGAACAAATGAGCCAAGATCAGAAAACCTCTAAGTCCCACATGATATCACAACAACTGCTGAAGGCTTCATCAGCAGTTTGACAAGTACTGAAAACTCAACAGCTAAAGATCAAGTGCTGAAGACTTCAATAGCTGAAGACTAAAGTGCTGAAGTTCAACAGCTGAAGAACACAAGTGCTGAAGCTGAAGTTCAAAGTACTGAAGTATAACAGCTGAAGAGTCTATAAGTACTGAAGATCAACAACTGGTGTGTACAAAGTCTGAAGACAAAGACTGAAGACATCAGCTGATGATATCTACTGAAGTCATCAGCTGATGAAACATCTAAAGTTCAATTCTGAAGACCAAGTACTGAAGTTTTAGTAGTTTGTCACAACAGCTGAAGAGTACTTCTTCAGTAGTTGTGATATCAATAGTTTATGTTTTTACTTTCAGTTTTTGTAAAACGACTGAAGAGCTTGTTCTTCAGTCGTTGTAGTTTCAGTAGTTTTATGTTTTTCAGTAGTTATAGAAACTGATAACACTAGTATTTTTGTAAGGAGATGTCAGTGTTTTGACATCTTCAGTAGTTGTGTTTCAGTTGAAATAATTCTGTTAGATGTCACTATCAAGTGACATCAGCAGACGTCACATCTCTTATATAAAGGTGTCGACCTAATTGTAATTGTGACATTCTGTTACCACGAAAGCAAAATTGAATGAAATATATTTGCAGAATTCTCTCTCTATAACCGTCTTTGTTCTTCATTGAATATCGTTTCGTTCTTGTGAATCGGCTAATTCATTGTTTGAATTCCGCTGCTATACTCTCAATCAATCAAACGTAGATCACTGATCCTAACAAGTGGTATCAGAGCTGGTTAATCATTGATCGATCTAAAAATTGATCATTGAAACTGCTAATTGATATCTATGTTTGATTGAATTAGCATATTCGCAAGAACCGGTTATAGATTATTGAATTTCTGTCGCTTTCGTTCATTTATTTTGAGATCTCTTTTGGTTCAATTGGTTGTTGTGTTTTGTTCTAAATCTGTTTTAGCTTAATCGAATTTGATTGAATCTGAGATGACGACTCCTTCTAATGATTCTCACAATACCAGTTCCTCAACCAAGCCTCCGATGCTGGTTAGGACCGAGTATAACATATGGCAACGAAGAATGCTTCATCAACTGTCTGTTAACAGTTCAGGTTGTTGGACATCTGTGGTACATGGACCACATAAGCCTATGGTGAACAATCCGGAAACCAATCAAATGGTTTCGAAGAAGAAGGAACAATACTCGGATGAAGATCGGAAACTATTTGAAATTGATGCTAAAGCCCATGGAATTCTGGCCATGGCACTGCCTAATGAAATCTATTCAGGGCTTATGCATCATGAAACTGCTTATGATCTCTGGAATGCCCTGAAGGAACAATTCGGTGGCACAGATGAGGTCTTAGCAAACAATAGAGAAATCCTTGCCCAACAATATGAGACATTCTCTCATAGAAGGGTGAGACACTGACTCAACAGTTTGAGCGCTTTTCCTGCTTGATATCGAGCTGAAAATGGTGAAACAGGAATACACCAATAGCCAGATGAATAACAGGTTCCTCAGATCACTGCCTGAGAGATGGGACACATACACTATTGTCCTATGCTCCAGTGCAAATTTGGATAGCCTATCTCTCACCCAACTTCATGGGAAACTGCTTACATTTGAAAGAGAGATAGAGCAAAAGAGGAAACTGTCATCATCAGGAAAGCTCACTGATGACTTTGTACCAGGGAATACTGCCTTGGTTGGTCATGAGTCAGAATATGCTGCATCTGAAAGCAATTATGATGAGCATATTGATTTCTCTACAATAGTTCTGATCATGCATTTGTTGGTGTTGAGAGTCATTCTGGCAGTAATAGTGACAATTTATGCTTCATTATGGATGATCTGAAAGGAATAGCTGATGATGATCTAGAAGAGATGGATATTCTGAGTCAAATGGCATTGATTAATATCAGATCTCAGAAGTTCTATAAGAGAACTGGTAGGAAATTTCCTAGACTCTCTGGCAAAACCAAAGTTGGTTTTGACAAGAGTAAGTTGAGGTGTCACAAATGCCAAAGGCCGGGACACTTTGCAAGGGAGTGTAGATCAACTGGATCTAACTCTTCTGCAGCCTTTGTGACTTTTCCTAGTACTAGTCCCCAAAACAGAGGGCAACATCCTGCTGGTTCTGGTCATCATTCACATCCTAGATCTCCTGCATACTTTGTTCCCCAGGGTCAAATGTCATATCCTTATCCCTGCTATTATATGCCTCAACCAAATCATGTTCAAGCTCTAATTGCTCAACAACCACTAGCATTGCCTGAACCACAACCTTCCCAATCTCATCAACAAACTCAACCTCAACAACACAGCTTCTTCACCCCAGGAGTTGTTGACTGGAGCAGTTTAGCAGATGACTTGTCTGGTCATGAACAACTGTTCTCAGGTGCTGGTCACCATGGTGGTGAAAGTCCCTTTGGAAATCTAGCTCTTATGGCTTTGGATTCTGCTGATACTTCATCCTCTAATGCCTCTACACCAAAGGTATCACAGGTATCCTCTGAGGAAAAAGCCAAATTATGTTCTGAAACATGTATAGCAGCATTTGCATCTATTAGAGAAGCAAATGTAGCTTTAATCAACAAGAACATTGAGCTAGAACAAATAATTTCCAAAAGAAAACTATGCTTAATGATAAGGATGATGAGATTTACAAACTTAAATGCCAAATAACTGATGATAAGGCTAGGGAAGAGATACTTCTAGAAACCCTTGCAGTTACCGAGGTAGAGTGTGATAGATGGGTACAATCATGCAGAGGTTTTGAAATGCTTCTTAGTAAGCAATCTGCTTCCAGTGTGAAGTTTGGCATTGGTTACAATCACACTGCTCCACCTACAGATTTTACTCCCAGAGCAGAGGTAGAATCTGATAGTGAGAGTAATAACCAATCCATCTCATCATGTGATCTACTTTCTGATACAGCACAATCAGAAGTAGAAGTCAGCATCAAGCCCTCTCAGAACTTATCAGCTGATGTTGATGGTTCCACTGCTGACACTCACATGATCAATGAGTTGATCAACTCAGGAGTTAATTCTGAAAGTCCTGAAAGGACCAGAGAGCAGGATTTAACACCTGAAGTTCAAACTCCAACTATTGCCAGTACTGAAAAGAAGAAAACTGTCAGTAGAAAGAGTTTGAAGACTACTAAAGAGGAAGTCAAGAAAGCAAACAATGCTTCCAAAGTACTGAAGAGCAAGTCTTCAGTTGCTTCACCCTCTTTAGTAGATAATCAACCTAAGATGAAGAAGAAACCATGTGAAGTATGTGGTTTGTTCAATCATCTTACAAATGATTGCTGGTACAAAAGAGTTCCAAACTCAAACATAAAGAATAAATTAAAGAGAAAATGGTAAAAATGAAAACTGAGTTTGAGACCACATTTGTATCAGCAACATCAATCCTGTAACCCTTAAGTCCTCAAAGAAATCCAAAAGGAAGGGGTTAAACAGTGACAGCTGAGAGTGCTCAGAAGAAGAAGGTGCAACATAGGAACTTATCAAACTCCATTGGCAATGTGTCTGATGAGCTGAAAGCTTATCACAAAATCAGACACAGCTGGTTATGATGGTTCAACATCTATTGGGAAGAGTTAACCAATAGATGCTCCTATGTTGAAACCACAGAAAAGGAGGTCCAAGCCAAAGGATTCCTCTTCTTCACCATCTTCTTCCTCTCAGGCTGTTGTTTCTAATACACCTGTTAGTTTACCATCTGTTGATAAGACCAGGCACAAAACCAAAAAGGTTTGGGTCTCCAAAACTAACTGATTGTTTATTATTACAGGGTTCTCCAACATGCCAAAGTAGCATCTGGTATGTACACAGTGGGGGATCTATGCACATGACTGGGAACAGCTCTCTTCTTCATGACTACTCTCAAGGAAAGAAGGGGTTTGTTTCTTTTGGCAATGATGCTAGGGGTTACATCATTGGAAATGGCTTTGTCTCCAATGGAGAAATCAAGTTTGATGATGTTAATCATGTGGAAAATCTCAAGTACAATCTCTTGAGTGTCAGTCAAATGTGTGATAAAGGCCATGTTGCTCTTTTCACCAGTCAAAACTGTAGGATTCTGTCATCCAAAGTTCTGCATTTGATTGATAAGGTGTTAGATGATCACACTCTCCTGAGAGCCAACAGGACAGGAAGAGTGTATGCCTTAGATCTTTCCAAGAAAATAGATCTCAGAGGCAATCCTTGCCTATTTTCCAAAGCCTCTTCTGAAGAATCTAAACTGTGGCACAGAAGGCTGGGTCATGTTAATTTCAAAACATGAATCAGCTTATCCACAATAGTTTAGTTAGAGGCTTACCAATAAAGGAGTTCCACTGTGATGAAACCTGCACTGCTTGTTTAAAAGGAAAACAACACAAAGTCTCATTCCCTCCTATTGAAGAGCCTAAGTCCACTGCCTGCTTGCAATTACTGCATATGGATCTATTTGGTCCTGTGAGAGTGATGAGCATGGCAAAGAAGAAATACTGTCTGGTAATTGTGGATGATTACTCCAGATTTGTATGGACTTTCTTTCTACATTCAAAGGATGAGGTGCTCAGAAGATTATTCACTTTGTGTTGTATATTGAGAAGCGGTATTCCCTTCCAGTCAAGTGTATTAGGAGTGACAATGGAACTGAATTCAGAAACCATACACTTGATGACTTTTATCTTTCAAAGGGAATCAAAAGGCAGTTTAGCATACCAAGGACTCTAGAACAAAATGGAGTAGTGGAGAGAAAGAACAGGACCCTTATTGAAGCTGCAAGGTCCATGCTGGCTGACTCTGGTTTGCCACTGACCTTTTGGGCTGAAGCTGTTAACACAGCTTGCTATGTGCAGAATAGAGTCTTAGTAAATCAGAGGTTGATGAAGATTCCATATGACGTTCTCCATCACTTGGCTCCTCTAATTTCATTTTTCAAAGCATTTGGGTGTCCCTGTTTTATTCTCAACACAAAGGATGAACTCCATAAATTTGATCCTAAGGTGGATGCAGGGTATTTTGTTGGTTATTCATCTACTTGCAAGGCATACAGAGTCTTCAACTGCAGAACAAAGATAGTTGAAGAGACTTTGCATGTGAAGTTTAATGAATCTCCTTTGGACAAGATTCCACAAAACCCTGTGGAGTTGTTTGATTTGGACATACTGCAATATGTTCCTTATCAACCTCCAGCTGTTGCAGATCCTGTGGATAAATCATCTTCTGCAGCATGTCTTCCACCTGGTGGTATTGATGATGATGATGATAATATCAATACTCACCTATTCAAGTTTAGGGACCAACTGCCTGTGTCAGCTAAATTTGATGTTCCTGTAGCTTCAACAGTTCCATCCACAACAAATGCTGATGAGATCTCTGTTTCCTCTACATCTTTTGAATTACCATCTAATTCTTGGTTTCTAGAGTCTGCATCAACATCTGCTGCTGCTGATGGTCCTACAAACACTTGCACAGATCTCATTGTTTATCAAGAACTGAAGAATCACCCCATGTCTCAGATTATTGGTGATATCAATGCTGGTGTTTCAACAGAAGTCAATTGTCTAACTTCTGCTTCTATGCTCTCTTCATCAGTCAGCTAAGCCAAAGAACTACCATGTTGCTTTGAGAGACAATGGATGGGTTGAAGCTATGCAGCTTGAGCTACTTCAGTTCAAGAAACAGCTGAAAGGCTATGAATTGACGAAAACTACTGAAGAGAAATTTCTCTTCAGTTGTTTCTACCACTGTTGTTTCATTCTAAACAACTGAAGCAAAACCATGTCTTCAGTAGTTTTATAACTACTGATGAATAATACCAAGTCTTCAGCTATTTACAACAACTGATGACAAAACCACTGTCTTCAGTAGTTTTCACAACTACTGATGACAAACACCAAGTCCTCAGTTGTTTCATCATCTGAAGTCAAACCATGGCATTCAGTAGTTTTCTAACTACTGATGCCTAACACCACAACTTCAGTTGTTTCAACGTCTGAAAGGGTAATACCATGTCACAGTCGTTTAAAACTACTGATGACTAACACCAAATCCTTCAGTCGTTTTCTAACCCGTACCCTATAAATATCCCTGACCTAATCCTTCAGAGCTTCATCTTCTTCAAACCTAACGTTCATATCTCCAAAACTTCTCTCTCCTAATGGCGTCCACGCAACTCAAACCGCGACACAACTGTGTAGCTTACCTCACCAAATCGCCATTCTGGGCTAAGTTCGATAATGCTATTGATCTTATGGTCCAGTCACCCTACAAAACACCTTTCTTCTCAATCCAATCCTTCATGCCGAATCCCTCAAACAGTTTTGATGAACGTCACCCTCACCACCGGGGAGAACAACACAGCGTCTCTCCGTTGGTCGTCAACAACCACGAAGTGGTCATCACTCCCGATATACTTCGCCAAAATCTAGACCTGGATGATGCCACTTCTCCTGTTGGATATCCAAAGGGCACAACTGATTTATCATTTGCTCACCATGGATATCAGGGAAACCTTAGTGCCTCCACAATACTGAAGAAACATTTCCATGACGCTGAACGTCTAATCTTTCACATGGTAAATGTATGTTTGGCTCCTAAGACTTCGTCTTGGGATCAAATGTCTACAAAGTGGCAGCAGGTAATGTACTCCATTCTTGAGCAACAGCCTTTAAATTTTTCAGAAATAATATTTTCAGAGCTCAAGGATATGGCTCAAAAACTAACTGCTAACCGTTGGATATTATATCCGCGGTTCATAATGGCCATAATTACAAACCAGCTTCAAGCTGAGGGACTTGTTGGCCTGGGAGTCCCTGCTTTGGCTGTTTTGCCTGAAGTATACTCCCGGCACAACTCTGGCCACTCACTCAAAATGGCTGCCAAGCTGCGCAAACCCACGCAGCTGGAACCCACACCACCACCTCCAAATCAAAAGTCCCCACCAAACCCACCAAAAAGAAAACCAAAAAGGCTACTCAGGGAAATGAGTCCCCTGAGGATGCCCCTGCAACACAAACGCAGGCTATATCCACTGGTTACCCCCTAGTGGATATAAGGACTCTTCCAGCCATAGCCGCTTAGGATTCCTTACAAAAGGAGCCAGCAACAACCACACAAGGGGTACCCAGACATCTGGGATCTTCCTCACTTGAGGAGATTTCCATTGAAGAGCACCATCCTCCCCAGGTGCACACTGCTTCTACACCTACTCCATACAACCGCCCCCCAAAGTCCTACATTGCTTGTTGCACAAGTGCTGACTCAGTTGCACTCCTCACCCCCTCCCCAGATACCAATACTACTGGGAACACCTCTACCATTGAGGGGGAGGACCAAAGTGCAGCTGAGAACGCACAGCATAGGGGTTACAATGTTCCTTCTCCTAGTGTAGCAATGGAGATTGGAAGTTCTGGTGAGGCTGCCATTTCTCCTGTGTCAGCATATGATCAGGTTGTAGTTGGTACCATTACTAAGACCTTACCAGAGGCAACTGCTGATGACGGACATAGTCCTGAGGCAGGAAGTCCCTAGTTCCAAGACAAAGGGGCACATGCTACAACTGAGCTACACTCAGTGCATGTTCATCCTGATCCTATCAGGAGGTCAGGTGATTCAGTATCTACTGATGATGACCTGGGCTTCTTTTATAATGTAATCACCCAAAACACCATCCTGGAGGAGGAGGTGAGCAGACTCAAAGAGCTGCTTGCCAAAACTTCTAAGGAACAAAGACCATCTGCCTCCACCAACCCACAGATGGCACCTTCAGTTGAAGGTTCCCCAAACACTTTACCCTCTCACTTCACAGAGCCTCCAGCTTTTGCTTTTGGCACTATCTCTCCGGGACAGAACCCCCCAGAGCAGATGGTTGCTATATTCCAACAATCCAAACCTCTCATCACTCCCATCATCAATGAAATTGTTACTAAAGCCATGATGAGAGGATTTCCTCAACTCTACAACCACTGATTGATAATGCAATGCAAAAGACACTTTCTGCGGTACAACCCCTGTTGACAATGCATCCAAAAAGGGGAGAGTACTGCAGTGAAAGTAAAGAAGAGGAAAAAACTGAGGATGAGAAGGCACAAGAGCAAATCCAGGAGTTGGAAAAAGAAAAGCAACAACAACTGATCACCTACAAAAGAAAGAAAAGTGCTGGTGATCAACCTACTGCTGAAGAAAAATCCTTGGAAGAGCTGGTAAAAGATGCAGATGACACACACAGCCGATCCATGGTCAAAATCATTGAGCAACTCATCAAGCAAGGTTTTGATACAGCCACATTAGATAGTGAGATCAGGAAGTTGGAAGTGGAGGAGATTCAAACCAGATGGGCTGGGTATGATGTACTGGAAAAGGAGAGATTGGAGATCATGATTCGTTTCATTGCCAAATACTTAGGAAGATCTTTGATGGAGATTCGTGCACGGACCAGAGACAGTATTCTGGCTATAGCCACCAGAATCTGTCTGTCTGAGCAATTCCATAAGGGATTATCATTGAAGCCCTTGATGAGGCTGGGGCTGGAAAAAGGTTTGAAATGGCAAGACTTACAAAAGCTAAACTCACAACTAAAATGCTGGAACAACCTTCCCTTTCACCCACTCAAAAACAGCCTACCCCTCAAATCTCCAAACCATCTCAAAGCCCAAATCCAAACTTCCTCAACCCACAAAACCAACTCCCTTACCATCTAAACCAACAGCCGATGATGCCCTAAGAAAAAGAAGAAAAGGGTGTTGAGGCTAGAAGAAGAAGAGAAGAGGATGATGTGGAAGAAGATAGGCTGCCTCTGTTTGCAGTTCTAACATTGGCGAAAGCCAAACCCATGTCCATCACTCCCCCACCTCACAGATGGATGCTGTGAAAGTAAGATTGAAGAAGAGCAGCAGCAAAAGCTTCATGATGATGAAATGCTGAAAAGCATTGACAAAACTTATGCTGCTTCATCATCATCATTAGTATGAAGAAAGAAGCTCTGAGGTTGTACACTCTCGCCAACACATTTCAATATCAGAAGGAAAAGGTGAGAGTATGGCCTGATCCTAGGGTGGCTCACAGGATTGTAAAGAAAGACATTCCTTCGAGATACAAGGGCCATGTCAAAAGGATCGTAGATGAAGAGATCACAGTGGCCCTTGTTGTATCACCCTGGGAGATTGTCGAAGACTTCAAGAAGGCCTATGAGACTAAACAACCACCCCAAAAGATGTTAGAGAACAGAATTATTAAAAAGGGGTTAGTCTACAACAGGCTTGAGAACTTCAAACAAAATGAGCTCAGTCTTTTACTTGAAGGGACTCATCCTGATGAGTTTGCATACAGACAAATTACAACAGTTGAGCTCAAAATGGTAAACAGGCCAAGTACATCTCAGAGCTGTATGGCGAGAAGGATTATTTGATGGTGAAGCCGAGAACCTGACCATGGAAGAACAAATCATGTTTCTCAGAGCATACACCAGAGAATCCTACAGGCTTATACACGGAAGTAGATCTCATGAATGGGATAACAACTCTGTGTCCAGTTCCCCAAAACAGAGTTCCCATTCATACCTTGCCAAACAAATATCTGAGATTTCTTCCCAGGCCGGAGCTTATATGGGTCATCTTCTCTACTGATCAAGAAGGAATAGACCAACCTTTTTGCCAACAATAGTGGGAAAATAAATAATTAGAGGTTTTGGCTGCATTGGTTCAGGGGGAGTTTGTTGGACCAACAGAACCAATGAGCCAAGATCAGAAAATCTCTAAGTCCCACATGATATCACAACAACTGCTGAATGCTTCATCAGCAGTTTGACTGTACTAAAAACTCCAACAGCTGAAGATCAAGTGCTGAAGACTTCAACAGCTGATGACTAAAGTGCTGAAGTTCAACAGCTGAAGAACAAAAGTGCTGAAGCTGAACAGCTAAAGAACACAAGTACTGAAGCTGAAGTTCAAAGTACTGAAGTACAACAGCTGAACAGTCTACAAGTACTGAAGATCAACAACTGGTGTACAAAGTCTGAAGACAAAGACTGAAGACATCAGCTCATGATATCTACTGAAGTCATCAGCTGATGAACATATGAAGTTCAAGTCTGAAGACCAAGTACTGAAGTTTCAGTAGTTTGTCACAACAGCTGAAGAGTACTTCTTCAGTAGTTGTGATATCAGTAGTTTTATGTTTTTACTTTCAGTAGTTTTGTAAAACGACTAAAGAGCTTGTTTTTCAGTCGTTGTAGTTTCAGTAATTTTATGTTTTTCAGTAGTTACAGAAACTGATAACACTTAGTATTTTTGTAAGGAGATGTTAGCTGTTTTAACATCTTCAGTAGTTGTGTTTCAGTTGAAATAATTCTTTTAGATGTCACTATCAAGTGACATCAGCAGACGTCACATCTCTTATATAAGAGGTGTCGACCTAATTGTAATTGTGACATTCTGTTACCACGAAAGCGAATATTGAATGAAATGTATTTGCAGAATTCTCTCTCTATAACCGTCTTTGTTCTTCATTGAATATCGTTTCGTTCTTGTGAATCGGCTAATTCATTGTTTGAATTCCGCTGCTATACTCTCAAATCAATCAAATGTAGATCACTGATCCTAACATATAGTCTCCTTGGCTTCGACATCAACTTTTGCTCTATTGCCCATGTAAAGTCTTGTGTCTCCCTTCTTGAAGTGCTTATTTCATTTGAACCCCTGCAACAAATTGCAAACATGAGTTCCACATCCGGTATCCAATACCTATGTGTTGGAAGAAATAACATCTAAACTAATGTGAATCATGAATGTTGTACCTGAGGTTTGCCCAGCATCCTCTTGTTTCTCAACTCTTTGAAATAGGTGGGACAATTCCTTTTCCAATGTCCTATCTCACCACACTCAAAACATGGATCGTTCTCCGTTACCTTAGGCTTCTTAAGCTTAGGCTTTGGAGGTTCCGCTTTACCCTTCCCTTTCCTTTTACCTTTGATGTACCCCTTTCCTTTGGCAACATTTGCCTTGGTTTAGGGAATGGCCTTTTCTTACTGCCTCCCTCATTGATCGAGAGAACAGGTAGAACCTTTCTACCCATCCCTGCCTCAACTGTTTTGAGCATTGCGTGAAGCTCACCAATGCTCTTGTCCCACCCATTCATATTGTAATTCATTATGAACGTCTCAAACGTTTTGGTTAGGCCATTAAGGATCAAATTCATGGCTACCTCCTTTGAGACGGGACAATTAAGCCTCTCGAGGCGATCAACATGGCTTTTCATCTTAAGAACATAAGATGATACTGATTGGTTTTGTCCATGCGACATTCATGTAGTGCTCGAAGCGTTCCGAAGCGCTCTACCCTAGCTTGTTGAAGGAACATTTCCTTCAACTGGGTAATCATGTAATATGCCCCATGATGCTCAAAGTCCTTTTTGAGTTTAGGAATCATGGTTCCCAACATGAGGCAAGAAACCTATATGGAATTGTCAGTGTATTTAAGCCAATCGTTATAGGCCTCAACATCCTCGGGGTCGAGTTGGTCAGGAATGGGATCGTCAAGGAAATAGGCCTTTTTCTCATACTTGAGAAAAATTATCATGTTTCAAAACCAGTCCATAAAGTTATTATGGTTAAGACAATCCCTTTCTAAGATGGTTCTCAGTGATAGGGTAGGGGCGGTCGGTGTGGTAGCATTGTTGTTTATGGCCATTTCTACAAAATTACAAAGTTCATTTTAGTATTTCTAAACAATTACATTTTAATCATTAATACCCTTTTTATGTCTCATAGACAATTAATAATTAAAATCTAGAATCCAACATTGCATTTAAATGATGGTTAGGTGACCTTTATCCCATTATTTAAATTAACAAGGTAGTCAACATTTGACAATTGCAACCTATTGCAACTTCTAGGTTTATGGGATCGGTTAAACATCTTATGTTTAGTCGGCATGTAAAATCCTATCAACACCATTGTATGCCATGCTTCGGTGACCCTATGCACATGGTTTCCAATTCAAGTCGTCCTACTTACACACACGTGTGAGTTTACACATACAAGTGGTTAGGTGACCTTTATCCCACAAATATGTTAAGCCCACCTCAAACACACAAGTTCCCTAAAAGTGGTTAGGTGACCTTTATCCCACAAGTAGTTCTCAAGTGATTCGAGTGTCGTGTAAAAGGATGGTGTTTAACTTGTTTCCAAGGGATTTTAATTTTCATTAATTCTAGTTATGAAAACTCTATGTATCTTGTATTTGCATGCTTTCAAATACATGGTACCCTACGGTTCTTTTTAATAAAACCTCTTTTATTTGAAATCATTAATCCTTTTAATAAATTTTATTAACATATTAGTGATTAGAACCATGAAAATTCAACTTGTTATGATCATTTATTAAGATTGTTAAGCATATCCACATATCAAACAATCAACATAAATGAATAATCAAACAAGCATATAAGAAACAACCAATGTGCATAACTATAACCACTATGTTGACAACACTTGTTTGCCATCACAATGTTGTCATTAGGTCTTTCCTAAGGTTGAACATAACACAAAATATGAGGTCTCCAAAGACCCCCACTTGAAGTTGCATCCAATGCTTCAAGTCCTTCTCTTTGTGTCTTCCTTTTGTGCTTCCATATTGTGCATCTTCTTTTACAAAATTTATATCCTGATACAAATTTTCTAAAAAAAGAAAAAACACTTAATCTATCTATTACATCACCATTTAATGAACAAATAAATTACATCCAAATACAAGCACAAAAGAATAAATATTACAACCTATAAAGAATGAAAACAACCAAAACAAATCATTCATCCAAAACCAAACCAACACAATGTCAAGGCTAGGTTATGCACCAATATGAAACAACATACAAGAACCAAAATAAATCCCCATTTGACCCCAAATTTTCAGCCAACATTAACCAAGAATTTAGGGTGTTTTGTCCGAACAAAACACAATCAACCATTTTGATATCTATTCTTTCAATGTTTAATCATAAGCATGTAAGATATAACCTTGAAAGGTTGGGGATTCATCATAACATCACAAACAGCCCTATTAGGTTGTTAAAACCCCATAAAACCAATTTTACAAGGATAATGAAGCTAGTCATCCACATATCCGGCTCTAGATGCCAATGTTGGGTTTGTTGGACCATTATCTATGTAGTTTAAATTTTTAAACATAAAAACGCAGCGGAATAAAACCTTAATCTTATGATTTATAAGCTGAAAATTAAGGTTAATAACATAACATCAACAAACCCAAGAACATAGGATCATATATATGTGTATGAACTAGCTATCAAGAGCAAATAACAACCAAAACAAGATAACAAACCACCTTTGTAAACCTGCTGAAAACGAGATTTGAATGAAGAAGATGAGGTTCTTGAATGCCAAACACCAAGGTTAGTGTCCTCAAGCTTGTAGACCCGCAAGCCTCAAGCAAACACCTTGTTTCTAGGATTTCTCCACCAAAAACAAACCAAAAAGGGCTGAAAATTGGATTTTCAGCTATGAACTCTTCAAGAAAGCTAGAGAGAAAAGTTCATTCTTGCATGTATGAGAGAGAAGAGGATGTGTGTGTTTTCAAGAAGTTAACTTGTCAAAATAAAAGGCCAATGTCCCCTCTAAAGGGGCGGCCGAAACTTAAAAGACATTTGGGGTTTTCCCCCCAAAAAGTCTTTTACAAATTGTTTAACTAATAACAATTATAAGTCATCTAATTAGCCTTTTAATTATATAACTTATACACACACTATTATTCTTATTTGTTGTTATTTAACCAACATAAATAACATTACGAATATTGTCCATAAACAAAATATCCTTGTAAGTTGTTTCATCTCATATGCAATTTATTTAGAAAACCCATTTTCAAATTGGTGTATTTATTTAATTGCATGATCATATCATCAATTAAATATTTATATTTGTGTTTGCTAAGCTTGTTATTGGGTATGACCTGACTTGGATCATTACGTACTACCACATCAATATTCTATTCTCTTGGGCATAAAGAATCCACAGGTCAAGGGAGAAGAAGGAGGTAGAAGATGCAGAGCTTCTAGTACACAGATCAAGAAGAGAAGAAGAAAAGATTGTACTAGCATATTTTGACCCTCTCCCCAGTTCAAAATGTCCTGCATAAGAGGATGTGGTTTAACAAGAACCTCAGGTAGATAAAGAAGATGATAGGATGAGATAATCAACTACCTGAGTGCCACAGGCCTCTATGAGGCAGACGCACTTCTTCCTTATCCTATGACTATGTTGAGTTGAGTATCTCAAACAACTTGAACTTGAGATAGTAAAGGAAAGAAAGACAACCAAAGGAAACTAAGGAATAAGCTACTAAATCAAGAGCCATCATCTAGAAGAGTATGAAGAAGTCTGTTGACAGGCAAAGGATGAGCTTCTTGAAGCTGTATGGCTTCTCCGGAAGGAGACTTGGCCCCATGTCTCTATCCACTATGGATGAGCATATTAGGGTGATCAAGCAGAAGATCAAAATTGTAGAGCTCATTCACTTGCACTCCACTCCAAGTCAAGGCCCACCTGAAGGAGGTTATGGTTGAGCAACAAGAGACAACATAACCTGGACCTCCTGCTGAATCTCAGCAAGCTTCGTCTTTTGATCCAAAGCAGGGTCAACCTCCCTCTCCTTCTGAGCCTGAGAGAGAGGAAGTCCCAATTGAGAAAGACAATGACGATCAATCTGGTACTGTAGGCCAGTCTACTTAGATAAAAGGTGCAAAGAAAAGAAGAGGATGGCTTCTAAACCATAGTCAAAGAAGAAGAAAACTACACCTCTTCTAAACCCGAATGAGTTAGAACATTCTTAGGATGTGTAGCCAGAGGATGCTACATCAACTCAATCCTAACAGCTCCTCTAGCATCAGGAAGACCCATCTTGTCTTGGACATACACCACAAATCCAGAAAGATGGCATGTCATTAGTGATCAAGGCAATGAAGACATTTACACTAGGCAAGATATTTTTTAGTTGCCTCTGCATGATCTCTTTGACATGAGAAGACATTTTGACAGTCTGAAGAATCCTGATCACCTAATCAAGAAAGGAATGGTGATCATCCGAATGAGGACTATTGATATTTGAAGTCTACTAAGTGTTTTGGTAGCATCAGCCTAGGGGGAGTTTGTAGAGATTATTGAAGAGCTGATGCAACCCAACATCCAAAGTCTATCCTGCATGTTGCACAAGTGCGTTAAAGAAGAATGCTTATGAAGTTTCACACGTGCAACAAAAATATTCTAAGTGTGAAATCTTCCAAAGCCAAGACCAATATCATCCGAAGCCAAAGATTATGTCTTCCGAAGCATCAAAGACAAAGTCTTCCAAGCCTCAACTCTTGAAGACAGATTTCTTCCAAGACTTTTAGTAACATTCTTTGTCTCATGTACTTTTCCATAAAGCTGGACACCTTTCCGCTGCATCTCTATAAAGTCACCAACTTACATGAGTTAGTGAAAAGGTCCATGCTTTTGGTAACTGTACATTGAGTCTTGAGTCTATAACTTTCTACTTCAAGAACTTTATCCTTTTTGTAATAGATAAGGATGTGAGCTATGGCATGTCATAGTCACTAGTTAAAAGGCAATCTGCCTTTTGAATCTACAATTGATTTTGTTTGTGTCTATTCAATTGTATCTAGCTAGCTTTCAAAGTATAGCCGCCTGTAGGTTGTAGTATACGTATTCCTTGTCCTCCTGTATCTTTCTAATATGCTTTGTAACACTTGTAATAGAACTTGAGAAAGAATATACTACTTCCTTGAAAAGTAAACACTTGTGTTCTCTTGTTCTGTCTCTTACTTATTACTTGTGTTTTTAGCGTCAAACTTGTGGTTAATCCAGACTTATTGTTTGATTAGGTTTGGTTAATCTCCTCTTTGTGTTGTTGTGTTGTAAGTGAACCCCTTCACCGTTCCTGCACATTATGTCATCATTAATCACAAATTTTGGGGGAGTAAAATTCATGAAGAATAGTTAATTAATCAACAAAATTGTCTATTTCATTATCATTTTGAAGGAATCGGAACCTGAGCGCCAACTTAGTTCTTGGATACATGAAGTTTTTTTAAATTTAAACTTTCTTGTGCACAGTTGTTATGAATACAAAGTCAACAAGGTCCAAAAGCAATAAATGGTTCTAAGCGGTGGACTTGGACCATACAATAAATTAAGTTTTTCTACACAGTGCTCTTTTAAACTTCAGCAGAAGCTACAGTGCCATTTTAAGTATGAGCAAAAGCTATAGTGTGGAAATGTTTAATTTGTCTATCCGTAGATTGGTAAACTACGAATGAACAAAGTTCAAAGAGTAATCTAATTATATAGTTTGGTAACCTATGAATCTTAGTTATACTTAATTACCCGAATTTTTTAAGTCATCCGCGTATGATATACGGAATCTGTACACAATGTGCCGAAGAACTAACAACTGCAGATAAATTAAATTGTTGACGGTCCCACTTTATTAAATAAATAAATTAATGTGTCTGAGAAAGTATAAATGATGTTCTTGGACTTCAATGTTCATTATTCGCTTTTTCACAACACTTTTTCAGACCAAGAAAACACACGCTCTCAACAACTTTCCCCCTTTCTCTAACATTCAAATTTCTGAATCAAAACATCAACAAACCCTAATCTTGTTTTCTGATCACTGTGTTCAAGGTAAAACATGTCGTAATATTCAATAATGAACTGTTTGATTATTGTCTAATCTCACAACTGTTCGTCTTCTCATTACAATAATGAGATTCTAATGAAATGTTCTTTATTTTTATGAACAGATGGATAATCGATTTGCGAGAGAGCACAATCTGTGTGCTTTCTTAAACTCGGACAACCCTGCTTTAGAAGGGTGTCAAGACAACATTCGTATATAAGAAGATTCAGGCTGTTCTATGCCTTATCAACAGAACCGGTGATTCATCGATCGAACATCACTGATTTCTGGAACTCTACTCATGTAGAAGAAGATGGAGAAGTTATCGTGGTAGAAGTCAAGAACCAAATATTGAGGATGACTGAGCAAACGATAAGGAGAAATCAAAGAGTTGGGAGAACAACAAGTTGGTCAGCCTAATATGCTCAAGAATGAATACATAGAAAAAAATCTTTTTACTGGTCAGCCTAATGTGCTCAGAAAAGGAGATTATGCAAGCCATACAGATTCTTATGCCACACTTATGTTAAGTGCATCTCCAACATGAAGTCTGGGTTGCATAGATTCTCAAGGCACATATCATTAGAAATCATTAGGATCTTTGAAGGAAGAAAATACAACGACTCAATGTACATCTTCAATTGCCATTGTGATGACATCAAGGTGCAAAAGGATGACAAAATGTTCATGTTCCCAAGGTTCCTACAACCGATCATTATGTTAAATTACCTGGAATAGAAAGAGATGGAGATGTATTGGTGCAAGCTCATTTAGGTAGGTCTGTTTTGAACAAGATTAGTGGAAGGTATGAAAGAGGAGATATGCCTATGTTTGCTCATGTGCTTGATGCTAATACAGCCATTCCCCAAGAGCTCATGTGGAAGATCAATAGGAGGATTCACTGATCAATTCTATACAAGCCACTTATTCACCACATCTATCACCCATTCACCATCAACATCAATCTCCACAACCCCCTTCTTCTAAAAGCCAAAAAACTTAGCCTATTTCACCCATTCACTCTATTCAATCTCAACAGTCTCCCTCATCCACTCAACACACACAACCCATCCCTCCACTTTCTCCTTAATTATCTAAGAGTGTGAATGCTGAACCCATTTCTGTTACTCAGTCTATAAACTCAGTTCACTCTTGTGAGACTAAATTGATCTCTCAAGCAAGTACCATCCCTCTGTCACACTACAACTTTGAAGAATAGTTGCCTCCAATCAAATTGAGCCGTTAGTGCACATCATGAATCTTGAATCATAACCTCATCATGATAAGCATGATCAATCAGAAAAGGAATGCTTGAGCTTAGAAAGTGTGGCTGCTCATACGGAAGAACTCAAAGGAGATTGCTAACAAACAAAAAGAAAGGAGAGAAGAAGAAAAATAAGAGGAAGTAATTGCTTACAATGAAAATGATCTAAGTGATAATGATATCCCAGTAAGCGAAAGCTATCTGGTGCTTTAATACAACAAGATTGTAATGAAGTCTAACTACAAAAAGCAAAGGATAAAAGAAATGATAGGGATAATAACAGAGAGGATGATCTTCTGATGCAGCAGGAAGCAAGTATCAAAAGGTTAAGAGAAGATGCTAAGTATAATAATGAATTTATTGATGCCTTACTTCACAAGATTCTAAGCTCAAAGAATCAGTAGAGGCTGAGAAGAATGAAAATGAGAAACTAAGGCTGAAGGTTGATCAAATAAATGAATCTCTCTATGATCAATCAACTCACTTGAGAAGAAAAGAAGAAGAGATCGATTAGCTGAAAATGAAAATATGTGCTCTTGAATCAAATCAACTAAAGGAACCTGCTAAATCTTCTAAGTAACTTATTCTATACTCAAGGAAGGGAAGTAACTGGGTTCTACAAAGAAACAAATAATCAATGCTGAAGAGTAACATAAAAGGTCAAGGCATACATCTTCAGAACACACTCCTTCAATGAATCTTTCAACATCAAAGCAAGTTATTCATGTGAAGATGAGAGTGATGCTGAGTGGAAAGAGTTGACTAAAGAAGAAACCAACAAAGAAAAAGAAGAATCAACTGTTGATGTTCTTCTAACAACAAAAGACATCATGGAAGAGAGGTCTGAATGAACTATGTTTATGACCCTGATCAACCATGGGTTTCCATATAACATGGTTGAAAGGATGAACCTGACTGAGATGAAGGATATGCTGAAACAATTTGAGTTTCTAGATTCATAATTCCAAATTGTGACTATGAAGCATTCACTACATTTCAAGCCATTCAGAAAATCAAGAAAGATCTAGGCCAGTATGATACAACAAAGCTTAGCAAGTACAATATGGTATGTGGGCTACAGGGTCATAACTACAAGGCACATGAGCTTAAAGGAACAAATGGTGCTAAGCTAAGAAGAATGATGGAACATGTAATGACAGTTGAACTTGATACTAGAGTCAGATTCAGAACTGAAGCCCGAAAGCCTAATGTTGATCATTACAACAAATCTCCTGCTGAACAAATAAAAGTTGAAACTACATCTCAACACAAAGAAAATACAAACTGATTAAAGAACCAAGAGCAGTCGTACCTGGCAAAGTATGGCCATTGGGAACAATAGTCAGGGAAATCACAGAGAAAAAGTCTACATTGATAGAATTATTTGACCATATCACTAGCCCAACCTTTATGGAAGACAACATAATCATGGCATGGAAGTATGATCAAGAATGGGACTATGCTATCATCAAGAGAATATCTAGAAGGGTTCAATACTTTCATGATATAGCATCAGTACTGTGCCTACCCGATTGTGATCTCAAAGATTTGCAAAGCTTGATTATTTCCAACTATCCTGTTTATCCAAGAGGAAGAGACTTCTCTGTGTTACTGGGAAAGATAAAAACAAAATTCAGAGATGATGTGCTTAAGGAAGCCAAAAGAGAGGATGATGAGCACACAAGAAGAATACAAAGAAAGAAAATATCAAAATCTAACTCCTCTACAATGGTGGATGATGAGTTGTTCAAGAGGGTTGGACGTCAAGCAAGAAGTCAGCTAATGTTAAAAGTATAGATGGAAATCAATATACATATCCCATAACATAATGGGGATATGTTGAAAAGACCAAAGAATTAGTGCTATTGAGGAACGCAGAAGGAAAGAAAGCAGAGAGAATCAGAATTTTTGACCCATTAGAGATCAAACTGCTCCACCCTAGCTATACATCATACCTTCACAAAAAAACATCCCAATGCTAACTGATGAAAGGGCTCAGAATGACTTTGTGTTTATATGTGCACATGATTCAAGTTATGGATAAGCTGCATGCTAAAGCATACAAGAGAAGAAGAAATAATGCTGGGATGCTGAAAGGAGCTAAAAGTGAAGATGTATCAAAACTGAGAATCTCAGAAGAAGATGAGCTTGAAATAGTCTATAACCAATGTGTGGGGGAAACTTTGACTACATAAAAAGACATTCTGGGATTGAGCTTTGATACTCTTAAAAAGATACGCAGAATGGAGATCAAATACGAGTATGATGATCAAAAGAATGCAGTGTCTTACTTCAACAAAAGGATGGTGTCAAGATGAAAAGAACTTACAGTTTTGAAGAGCTAATTACAAGTATCTAAGCCTAAGCGGAAGTATTGTTAGGTCTAGGATCAATAGTTCTAGTCCATTTTGTATAGGCTTAGTACTTGAATTAGTATATGTAATAAATGTTTGTAATTCATTATTATTTATGCATTAAATGTATAACTTAACCCATATATATGTGTGTTGACTTATGTATGTTTGCACGTGAAACATATAATTGATGGATTCATGAAATTGATCAAGTGTAAGAAATCTACAGATGAACATTTTTTTCTTCTGTAGTTATGCTTCTTACAAGTAAATTACATCCGAAGATCTTCTACGGATGAACAATCAGATCAGAGGAACAAGTGCTCCGGAAGAAGCAGTTTGCTTCGGAAGAACAAAACTCCTATGGAAGAACAATTACCTATGGAAGGCAATATTCATGCGGAGTACAAACACTTGTATTGAAACAATACAAGTGTTACAAGTCAACAAGTCAACAAGGGATCCGGTGTTTCCTTAACAGAAACACTTCTGCCTATATATATGGATCCAAGATTTCACATCATCAGTACGGTTTGACGATGAAAAAAACATCACATAAAATCACACAACCAAACCCTAGCAGCCGTCACATCATCAAACACAAAAATCAATATCATTCGTTCATTGTTTATTTTTGATCATTAACATGCTTTAATGAAATACATTTGAATTTAATATTTGTCGGATCATTAGTTGTGTTTCATTCATCGTGTTCTTGAATCTTTATTGATATTGAAATTTAATACAAGCAATTAAACCAAGCCAACGTTGATTCCGTAAATGTTGATTTGATTTCAACCAACGCTGATAATTCCTAATTGCAATCCTAGGATTCACATAAGCATATTATGAAGACATGAGCTATGTATCTCCATTCCTTATAAAGGAAGGACTTCTTGATCTCCTTTCTTGTGCCAAAGGCTGGTCCCTCATAACCCATCAGTCTGAACACCTTAAACACCTCCAAATCAATTAAAGTAACTTCCTCTCAGGTATCTTCATCCAATCTTAGTACCCTCGAGACTATCTCTGCTGTAATAATCACCTCATTATCCATGACTTTCGCTATAATCCTTTGTGTGTTGCCTCTAGTATCATACTCAGCTGTTCTTCAGAAATCTCTAATGTGAAGATCATAGAGAGTAATAGAATTAGATATGGCATAGGCAATAGGAATCTCTGCGGCCAGCGAATGTAGTCTCTAAAGCCAGTTGTACTAGGGTGTGTATCGTCTAAGATGGCAGTGATGTTGTTTCCCTCATCAAACTTTGGATTTGCCATTAACTTTGAAAACTAAGTGAAATGCATTAGTGTAGGATTGTTTATGCCAAGACACATATAATTGATGTGTTTAGTACGTTATTATCCAAGTCGGGTTATACCCAATAACAAGCTTAGCAAACACCAATTAATATTTAATTGATGATATGATCATGCAATTAAATATTTACACCAATTTAAAATGGGTTTTCTAAATAAGTTGCATATGAGATGGAACAAATTATGAGGATAATTTCTTGATGGATTTATTATTATTTTTGTTATTCAAAGGGTTTAAATAACACAAATAACATGAGAGTGTACTTAAATTAAAATTGTTAATTAGAGAAGACATATACGACATTTAAATAAGTCTAGTAGGCGACTTATTAATATGTGACAAAAAGACTAGTTAAAGTTAGTGTGTGTGTATGATTAAGAGGGAAACCCCCTTTTGAATCTTTTTGCCCACCCCCCTTTGTTTTTTCATTGGACCTTTTTCCTTGTAAACCACATACACACTTAACTAGTCTTGGAGACTCAAAAATCTGATCCATCTCTTTTTGCATGCAACACACACAAAACTCTTCTCTCTCTCTCTACACCTCTCGAAAGGCAGCTGAAAGAAAGAACAATTTCGGGTTTTGGTGGTGTGTTTGGTGTTGAATCTCCCTAACAAGAGGTGCTTGCAAGGAAGCTTGGGTATACTAGCTTTAGGACTTCCTCTCTTGGAGTCTTGGCCTATCTTGGACATCTCCATCTTCATCAAATCCACGTTTTTGGCAGCCTCTTTTGGAAGCATTGTCTTGAGCTGCTGAAAGGTAGTTATGGCAGCTTGTTAATGACTGTCCATTATGTTGTTTTGAGTTCATAGCTTGCTTATTCACATATTAATATCCTTTGATTTTGGTTTTGCTTTATACTTTTATATGGTCACCTAAAGAACATAATTTTCAGTTTATAAGTAAGTTATTATAATGTTGTTATTCCGCTGCGTTTTCAGAAAGTTTAATGGTTAAACTAAGTTTTATGTTCTTGCAAACCCTTCAATGGCATCAAGAGCCGGTTATGTGGATAGCTTGCTTGTTCTTCTCCTTTAAAATTGGTTTATAGGATGATTATCAACTCATATAGGCTGTTTTTGGTTGATTCAATAAACCCATGTCTTTCAAAGTTATATCTTATGCTTATGATTAAACCTTGAAAGATGGGAATGTCAATTGTTGATATGTTGTTGTTTGTTTGGACAAACAAACCCTAATTTTCAGTTTATGTTGGCTGAAAATTTGGGGTTTGATGGGGCTTATTTTGTTTGTTGAATGATGTTTATGGTTGTTCATATGTTAGTGCATAACCTAGCTTGACCTTGTGTTGTTTGGTTTGGATTGAATGTATTTTTTTGATTATATTCTTTCAATGGGGTTGTATATTAATTTGTGCTTTGTTTAAAAATGTATTTTGTCTATTTATTCATTGGGATGTAATAATAGATTAGGAGTATTTTCCTTTTAATAGAAAATATGTATTATGATATATATATTTTGTAAAAGAAGATGCTCGGAAGGAAGCACAAGAGGAAGACACAAAAGAAAAGACTTGAAGCATATGGATGCAAGTTCAAGTGGGAGTCTATGTTGATCTCAATTTTGTGTTGTATTCAACCCTTAGGAAAGACCAAATGACCACACTTGTGATGGAAACAAGTGTGGTCACAATAGTAGCTATGGTTATGCACATTATGGTTGTTTATATTATGCTTGTTTGATTGTGGTTTTATGAATGATTTTATGATATTTGGATATGATTAACAATCTCAATAAAATGATATTTACAAGCTAATATAAAATGGTTCTTAATCATTAGTGTTAATAAATGGTTATCAAAAGGATTAATGATTTTATAATAAAATGGGTTTTATTAAAAGAACCATAGGGTATCTTGTATTTGAAAGCATGCAAATACAAGTACATAGAGTTTTCTAAACTAGAATTATGAAATCTCTAAACTTTTGACCAACAAGTTTAACACCGTCCTTTTGCACAACACTTGAGTCATTTGGAAACTCTTAATGGGATAAAGGTCACCTAACCATTTAGAGGGAACTTGTGATTTAAGTTGGGGATACCACATTGGTGGGATAAAGGTCACCTAACCACTTATTGGGTAAACTCACACGTGTGTGCAAGTAGGGTAACTTGATTTGCAAACCATGTTAAATGGATCACCTAAATATGGTTTCCAAATGGTGTTGATGGGATTAACATGTCGACTTTACATCTGATGTTTAAAGTCGATCCCATACCTCTAGAAGTTGCAAATGGTTGCAACCGTCAATCATTGACCACCTTATTAATTTAAATCGTGGGATAAAGGTCACCTAACCACAATTTAAATGTAATGTTGGGTTCTAGATTTTTATATAAAAATGGCCTTTAAAGGCATTAATTATTAAAATTGGCAATATCGAAAATACTAGAATAGATCTTTGTTAAATTTTGTAGATGGCCACCAATAATGACAATCATGATAACTCATCCGCGTCCACCCAATCATTACGAGCGATCCTCCAAAAGGAACGTCTAAATCATAACAACTTTATTGATTGGTATCGAAACTTGAGAATCGTTCTCAAGCAAGAGAGAAGATCATATGTTTTAGACGACCCTATCCTCGATCAACCTACCGAGGATGATGAGGAGGCCTATAACGATTGGCTGAAATACACTGAGGACTCCGTCCAAGTGTCTTGTCTCATGCTAGCGAGCATGACTCCGGATCTCCAAAAGGAGTATGAACATCATGGAGCTTATGACATGATAACCGAGCTGAAGGAAACGTTCCAACAGCAAGCAAGGGTTGAGCGCTTCGAAACGGTTCGAGCACTCCATGCATGTCGTATGGACAACAACCAATCGGTTTCATCTTATGTACTTAAGATGAAAAGTCATATTGACCGCCTCGAGAGGCTTAATTGTCCTGTCTCGAAGGAATTAGCCACGGATTTGATCCTTAATGGCCTTACCAAGAAGTTCGAGACATTTGTGTTGAATTACAACATGAATGCATGGGACAAGAGCATTGGTGAGCTTCACTCAATGCTTAAAACGGCCAAGGCGGCCATGGGTAAAAGGGTTTTACCCGTTCTCACCATCCATGAAGGTGGGAACAAGAAAAGGCCTCATCCCGCACCCAAGGCAAAGGTTGCCAAGGGTAAGGGACCCGTTTGGGGAAAAGGGAAAGGGGTGGCAAGGGTGCCACCCAAACCACAAGAGAAGAAGCAAAAGGTTGCAACTAATGACCCATGCTTCAAGTGTGGAGAGATTGGACATTGGGCAAGGAATTGTCCTGTCCATCTCCAAGAGTTGAAGGCAAAGAGGGATGCCGGGCAGACCTCAGGTACAATATACATGATTCATATTGATCTTAATGTTACATCTTCTAACACATGGGTATTGGATACCAGATGTGGAACTCATATTTGCAATTTGTTGGAGGGGTTCAAAAGAAGTAGGGACTTCAATCAAGGGGATGTTAGCCTCTTCATGGGCAATGGAACTAAAGTCATAGTTGAAGCTTGTGGGGACTACATCCTAAAACTTCCAAGTTACATGGATATGATTTTGAAGAATGTTTTGTATGCTCCTAGTTTGACTAGGAACATTATTTCAGTATCCCAATTAAGACTTTATGATTATGTATTATCTCTTGTTGAAAATCATATTCATGTTTCTTTAAATAATATGTTCTATTTTAAAGTTATTCCCATTAATGGTATTTATGAATTGGTTCATGAAAATACTTTAAATGTTCATTGTACCATACTAACACCAAGAAACTCAAGTTGGATTTGAGTGATACCTATCTTTGGCATTGTCGTCTTGGTCATATAAACAAGAAACGTATACAAACACTTCAAAAGAATGGTCTTTTAAAAACGAATGAATGTGATTCATTTGATGTATGTGAATCTTGTTTACAAGGAAAAATGACTAAGGCACCCTTTAGTGGAACTAACGAAAGGGCAAAAGATTTACTAGGAATCATACATTCGGATGTATGTGGTCCTTTTAAACCAATGACTAGGAATGGTGAAAGATACTTCATTACCTTTACCGACGATTATAGTCGCTATGGGTATGTGTACTTATTAAGGCACAAAGATGAAGCTTTTGAAAAGTTCAAGATCTTCAAGAATGAAGTAGAAAATCAACTTAACAAGTCGATTAAAGTTCTCCGCACCGATAGAGGAGGTGAAAACCTAAGTGATGCTTTTCAAGATCATCTTAGGAGTTATGGGATTGTCTCACAACTCACTCCACCTGGGACACCACAACATAATGGTGTGTCTAAGAGGAGGAATCAAACCTTATTGGATATGGTTCGATCTATGATGGCTAGAAGCACATTACCTCTATCATTTAGGGGTTTCGCTTTGCTCTCTGTGGCCCGTATTTTAAATATGGCCCCTACCGAAGGGTGGAAAGAACACCTTTTGAGATATGGCATGGAAGAGTTCCATCCCTATCATACTTAAGGGTCTGGGGTTGTGAGGCTTACGTTAAGACTCCCACCCCAAATAAATTGGAAGTCCGATCCACTAAGTGTATCTTTATTGGATATCCTAGAGATTCTATGGGATATTATTTCTATGATCCACTAGACAAAAGGTGTTTGTTGCCAGAAAGGGTGAGTTCTTAGAGGCAAAGTTCCTTATGGAAGGAACTAGCAGTAGAACGGTCATTATTGAAGAGGGTCAAGAACCACAACCCGATGCACGTTTGGTTAAAACTAGCACTCAACATGAGGATGTTGAGGACAATCAAGCGGTTGATCAATACACACAAAACATTCGCAGAAGTGGTAGAACTAGTAATCCACCTGAAGATATGGATTTTTCGTGGATGGATGCTATGTGGTAGATTCAGATGAACCAACCACATACCAGAATGCAGTGTCCGATTTGGATTGTGACAAATGGCTTGAGGCCATGAACGTTGAGATGCAATCCATGTATGACAATCAAGTTTGGGAACTTGTTGTACCACCTCTTATTCCAAAGTAGTTGGAAGCAAGTGGGTTTTCAAGAAGAAAACAGATATGCATGGAAACTTGGATACTTATAAAGCTAGACTTGTAGCAAAGGGTTTCACTCAAACTCAAGGGGTTGACTATGATGAAACTTTCTCACCTGTTGCGATGCTAAAGTCTATAAAGATATTGTTTGCCATAGCTGCTCATTATGATTATGAGATTTGGCTAATGGATGTCAAAACCGCTTTCCTAAATGGATATCTTGAGGAAGATGTCTATATGGTTTAGCCTGAAGGTTTTGTCGATCCAAACATCCTAATAAAGTATGCAAGCTAAAGAAATCAATCTATGGATTGAAACAAGCATCGAGAAGCTGGAATCATCATTTTGATGAGGAGGTAACGAAATTTGGCTTCATCAAAAACGCTGATGAGGCTTGTGTGTATAAGAAGGCTAGTGGGAGCACAATAACTTTCCTAGTATTGTATGTTGATGACATACTACTATTTGGAAATGACATTCCAACCTTGGAAGGTGTAAAAACCTGGCTTGGAAGTTGTTTTTCCATCAGGATCTTGGTGAAGCCGCCTATATTCTAGGAATAAAGATCTATAGGGATAGATCAAGGCAGTTAATTGGTTTAAATGAAAGTGCATACATTGATAAGATCTTGAAAAGGTTCAAGATGGAGAACTCAAAGAAAGGCACCGTACCTATTCAAAGAGGAACGATATTGAGTACGACTCAATGTCCTAGCTCAAGGGATGAGCAAGATAAAATGAAGGCAATCCCATACGCATCTGCTATTGGATCCATCATGTATGCAATCATATGCACTCGACCGGACGTGTCATGCGCCTTAAGCATGACAAGCCGTTACCAGCAAAATCCTGGAAACAGTCATTGGATGGCTGTTAAGAACATACTTAAGACCTAAGGAGGACAAGAGATATGTTCCTAATCTATGGATCTAGTGATGAGGAAGTCGTTGTAAAAGGTTACATGGATGCGAGTTTCCAAACCGATCGTGATGATTCTCGGTCGCAATCGGGATATATTTTCATTCTGAATGGAGGAGCGGTCTCTTGGAAGAGCTCCAAACAGGATGTGGTGGCTCTATCAACTACAGAATCAGAATATGTCACCACCTCATTGGCAGCTCAAGAAGCTGCATGGTTGAAGAAATTCATTGCCCATCTAGGGGTTGTCCCTTCCATTCAGGACCCCTAGAGATCTTTTGTGATAACGAGGGTGCGATTGCTCAAATCAAGGAACCTCATGCTCATCAAAAGACTAGGCACATTGAGCGGAGATTCAACTACATACGAGATGAAGTTGAAAAGGGAAAGATATGTATTCGCAAAGTTCAGACGGATCAAAACATTGCGGATCCTCTCACAGGCTCCTTGAAAAGGCAAAGCATGAACGTCATACTTGTGCCATGGGACTTCGATATTCTAGTGATTGGATTTGATCTGTAAATTTTGTATTTGGATATGTGGAACTCTTTATTATTTGAATAAAATTATTTGGTTATAATGTTTCAATTAATGTTCCAATTTAGCATGTTTAATCCACGAGTAAATTGTTTACTCTAAATGTCCGTAGTCGTTCATACTTGTGGGAACAAGTGTGAGGGTAAGATTATTATGAACTTGGATTGGTTGATATTCATAAGGAATGAATACAGAGCAATTGGTTGCTACCAAGGTTCATAGATATTTGCGGTATGCAAATATTGGACTGACCCGCATCTCAAATTTTACTACATGGAATCTTATTGATTGATCATAAGTAAATTTGAGTAAAGGCGAATATCATTTGGTATCCTCCAACCTCAGATACATATTGGGTTTTGATATTCACCAAGTAATATACCTTGAGCTAATTCTTCACAGTCCTGAAATAGTGGACAACACATAAGGGTATGTTCAGGTATGACACGAGGTGTTTGTGAGAAACATATGTAGTCAAGATGAATTTGTTCCTCTTATTCGTTGAGAGTTACATGTCTAAGCCTGATAAGTTAAACCAACAAGGAATGATCACTCTGTGTTCTTGGATTTAACATGACATCTGTAACAAAAGGATAGATGATTAATTCACTTAAATCATTTCAAGTAGGATACTTGAATAAGATGATGTTATTGAATGGCTATAAGTCATGCGTATTAAGGGTAGTAAACCGTTGTTAGGCGGTATTTACTGCTTGCATCAATCTTCTATGAATCTTGGGCAAGTGGGAGATTGTAGGAATTTTTATGCCCAGACACATAGAATATTGATGCGGTTAGTACGTTATGATCCAAGTCGGGTTATACCCAATAACAAGCATAGCAAAAACCAATTAATATTTAATTGATGATATGATCATGCAATTAAATATTTACACCAATTTAGAAAATGGGTTTTTTAAATAAGTTGCATATGAGATGGAACAAATTATGAGGATAATTTGTTGATGGATTTATTATTATTTTTGTTATTCAAAGGGTTTAAATAACACAAATAACATGAGAGTGTACTTTATTTAAAATTGTTAACTAGAGAAGACATATGTCACATTTAATAAGTCTAGTAGACGACTTATTATATGTGACAAAAAGACTAGTTAAGTTAGTGTGTGTGTGTTTGATTAAAGAGGGAAACCCCATTTTGAATCTTTTTGCCCCCCCCCCTTTGTTTTTTCATTGGACCTTTTTCCTTGTAACCACATACACACTTAACTAGTCTTGGAGACTCAAAAATCTGATCCATCTCTTTTTGCATGCAACACACACAAAACTCTTTCTCTCTCTCTCTCTACACCTCTCGAAAGGCAGCAGAAAGAAAGAACAATTTTCGGGTTTTACGTGGTGTGTTTGGTGTTGAATCTCCCGAACAAGAGGTGCTTGCAAGGAGGCTTGGGGTATACTAGCTTGACGACTTCCTCTCTTGGAGTCTTGACCTATCTTCGACATCTCCATCTTCATCAAATCCACGTTTTTGGCAGCCTCTTTTGGAAGCATTGTCTTGAGCTGCTGAAGGTAGTTATGGCAGCTTGTTAATGACTGTCCATTATGCTTGTTTTGTGTTCATAGCTTGCTTATTCACATATTAGGATCCTTTGATTTTGGTTTGCTTTATTCTTTTATATGGTCACCTAAAGAACATAATTTTCAGCTTATAAGTAAGTTATTAAAATGTTGTTATTCCGCTGCGTTTTCAGAAAGTTTAATAGATTAAACTAAGTTTTATGTTCTTGCAAACCCTTCAATTAGAATAGTGTATTAAAAGATAATATTAAATAAGAATAAGAAAAGGATAGAAATTACACAAAAATCAAATTAATTTCGCTGGCCAAAACTATAGTTTCGCAGAAATAATTTTAGTTTAGGCAGGCGAAAGTATAGTTTCGCCAGCAATTGTACATTAGTTTCGGCAAGCATGTGAAGTAGATTAGACAGGCCGAAAGTATAGTTTCTGCACAGCAAAACTGATGCTTAATCAGTGAACTGTTAAGTTCGCTCTGACTGCATAAAATCACAGTTTCGCTGTAAACCATGAACTTTCGTTCAGTTTCGCTGCACTATCGGTACTTTCGCAGTAAGAAATGTGAAGGTACCGAAGAGTCTTAATGGAATAGATTCACAATGTCGCAGTTAAACATCGATTAAGTTATAGTCCTGAGTATGAAACTCACTTGCGAACAAGATACAAAGGTCAATTAGTAAACAAAAGCATTGAAAATTAAAACCACACACGTAGGCCATTGAAATGCCCAAAGACCTTTAAACCCTCGATCGTGCGAAAATGAGAAGTAATTTCGCAAAAAGAGTTATATAGCAAATAATTTCGTAGTGAGTGAAACTGGAGATTCACCAGGCGAAGCTACAGTTTCGCCAGGCGAAGCTATAATTTCGCCGGGCGAAACCCTGGTCGAAATTGACTTCGCACAATGCAAAAGACCAGTCAAAACTACAATTTTGCCCTACGAAACTATGTGCGAAAGTATAAATTCGCTGAAATTAAAAAGACTTTAAAATTTTTTATTTTTAATCCCTTTTCTAAAAATGATATAAAAAGAATAAAAGAAGAAAAATAATAAAAAATACATAATAGAAATAATAAGAAATAATAACTAAAAAATAAAATAAAAAATAAACACAAGTAAACAAAATTAAAAACAAACTAGTCCGAGAAAACTTCACCATAGTTCATGAATAATAATTTTATAACAAACGTTGAACAAAATAAGGGGATATCAGTGGGAAGCTGAAAAGTTCTTCTCGAAAGTCAAAGTTTGGCGGGATTGTTGATATGCTTTGCTTTTAAGTCCATTCCTTCTTCGTTTCAACAGGTGCATCACAGCTATTGTTATCATGTTTTAAGTTTTATTCAAAGAAAACATTGAGTGACCCAATCCCCACATACATTTGGAAAGAACCTTATCATGTCCTTGTGATGTATTGAACAAATGACACACGTGCATGAATCTTCCTCTGAGAAGCAACATAGATCTTGTTTAAAAGAAAGCATAATGAGAGGTCCAGGTCTATACTTAAGTATAACAGAGGAGATTATCAAATGAGTTTTCGAGATGATAACTTCAGTTCTATACTTATGTATAACAAAGAAGATTATCATATTTTTTCCGATAAGACCCCAGGTCTATACTTACGTATAACAGAGGAGATAATCAAATGAGTTTTCTAGATGATAACTTCAGGTCCTATACTTACGTATAACAAAGAAGATTATCATATTGTGCCGATGAGAGTTCCATATCAGTAATATCGTATAGCAAAGGAGATCATCACTCCAGGTCAATGTTCACATGTACCAGAGGAGATAAGCACAAGATAGAATACAGCAGGGAACCTCTTATACGCAAAGATGAAAAGGCATAGGTTGTTGAAGATAGAAAGGAATGATTAGAGCCAAAGATACTTTAGATAACAATAACTTAAAACAGAGGCATCACGTTTTCAATCCTTATTGAACAAGGACTTGAAACTTTGTGAAGGCGAAAGATGTCAAGGGGATTATTTGAGTCGTCTAGTTTTTTATTCTATTAATTTAGCTACAAAATAATTGTTTACTTCGATTCTTGGCTGAACCTACCAAACATATCCCACAGAAAAATGTTAACCTCCTTTAATCATCCAGGCGTCTCATTTTATTCTGCAAAGAAAACAAAAAAATTATTTTAATATCTATTCTCCCCTGAAATTTATACACTTAAGAAGATGTGAAAATTTCTTACTTGAAGTATATCACTATTAAGTTTCATTTATTATTGTTATATATATATATATATATATATAATATATATATATATATATAATTTTAAGGAAAAAAGATGAAGAATTGAGGAGCAAAAAAGATGAGAAAAAAAGAACATAGTTTAAGAAAAAGAGTTTTAAAACATATTAGACCTAACATAGAGATCAATTCATAAAAGAGAGGTTTATCAAATGTTTTAGTGAAAAGATCTGCGTTTTGATCTTTTGTGTCAATGGGAATAATATCAATAAAACCCTTTTCCAGAGCATCACGGATTGTGTGAATCCGTGTATCAATATGCTTGGTTCGGGAATGACGAATTGGATTCTTGGCGATCCCAATGGCTACTTCATTGTCACCAAAACAATGACGTATGGAGAAAGTTTATCCCATAGTTAATCATCTGGTGTTGGATCCAGAGAACTTGTGAACAACAACTAGAGGCAACAATGTATTCTGCTTCTCCTATGGAGAGAGAAAAGTGGTCTGTTTCTTGCATTGCCATGAAACCAGACAATGCCCACGTATTGACATCCTCCAATGATAGAATTTCTATTTAACGTGTAACCATTACAATTACTACCAAAATAGGCATGAAGTCAAAATTTTCACCATAAGGATACCAAAGACCTAAACGTAAAGAGCCTTTAATAAAACGAAATATTCATTTACAGCCTTTTCATGAGACTCTTTCAAGACAGATTGGTATCGAGCACAATATCCTACAGGAATGCTGATGTCGAGACGACTTGTCGTAAGATACATAAGGGAACTGATCAAAGATCTGTAGATACTTTAACAGGAGTGAGGCATGTTTGAGTAGTAAAAGGATCATTTAAGGAGAAGCTTCATGCATCTTGAATTCTTCAAAATTTATTTAACATACTTCTCCTGATGATTGAGAATGCCCTCTGGCTTTTGTTCCACCTGCAGCCTAAGGAAAAAGCACATCTCCCCCATCATGCTCAATTCAAAGTGACTACGTATCACCTCCTCGAACTCCCGACACAATTATGGTTTTGTGGAGCTGAAGATAATATCATCAACATAAACTTGGACAATCAGCATTTCAACATCCACTTCCTTCTTGAATACGGTCATATCAATAGTGCCAAGAGAAAAACCATAGCTTAAGAGATAATGAGTTAAGCCTCATACAAGATTCGAGGAGCCTGATGAAGACCATAAAGAGACTTATCAAGTTTTGTAAACTTGTGTTAGGAAGTCGGGATCCTCAAAACCTGGTTGTGACACACGTAGATCTTCTTGTCAATGTTTTCATAAAGAAATGCACATTTGATATCCATCTGATAGACTTTGAATTGCTTATGAGCAGCATGGACGAGAAAGATTTAGATGGCTTCAAGACGGGCGACCAGAGCAAAAACTTCAGTATAGTCAATTCCCCTTCTTGAGCAAAGCCCTGGACAAGCAATCAAGACTTGTTCCTTACCTTAATGCCATGGTCATTGGGTTTGTTTATTTGAAAACCCATTTCGTACCAAGTGGGCATTTGTTTGGTGGAAGGTCGACTAGTGTCCACACCTTGAGTTTCCTAAATTGTTGCAGCTCTAATTACATCAATTCAACCCAGCAAGGGTCCTGAAGAGCTGCATGAACATCCTTTGGAACAATTTGGGATATAAAACGAGAGAATAGACAAACATTGATCAGACCAGATTGACTCTGCGTCCAAACTCCATCAGAGAGCATGGCTAGGTTAGATGAAGACTATTGGCTAATTGGTTATGGAAGATTAGATGAGGGTGAATTTAATGGTAAGGAAGAATCAATTAGAGAGATGGGTGATACCGACTCAGATGAGTAGATGTAGGTGTGGAGGAAGCAGATGTAGAGATAGGTGGAGGTTAAAGGTCAAATGATGAAGATGAAGATGCAATATCAACTGATGTAGCATCGGTTGCGGATGTTGTAGGAGGGTCATGAGGTATAACGGGTGTTTGGGGAATGAGGTTTGTGTGAATATTGAAGATAGACGTATCATCATTGAAAACTGGAAGATTAAACAAGTTAAATATAGTATTCAAGTCAATAAACCATGCTTGTTCAGATCGAACATCGGAGGAATTAGATTCCTGCCAATCAATATAAAAGGACTCCTGAACAATACGTGTTCTCTTGTTATATCCTATAAGCTTTTTGAGAAGAAGAATACCCGACAAAACAACATTCATTAGACACCACAACAAACTTTGTCTTCTGCGCCTCAGTATTCAATAAATTACACGAGTAGCCACATGATCGAAAGAAGTCAATTAAAGGCTTTTTCTTTTGAAATAATTCAGAAGGAGTCTTCAGTTTATCTTTGACAGTTAACACCCTAGTCAGAGCGTATGAAGCATAATTCACCGCCTCAGCCCAGAAGATGATGGGAAAGGAGGATTCAATCAACATTGTATGGGCAGCTTCAATAAAGTGCGATTCTTTCGTTCAATCACACCATTCTTTTGAGGCGTCCTCGCAGCACTGAATTGTCTTAAAATTCCCTTTGCAACATATAATGAATCAAAGATCTGATTTCTGAATTCAGTGTCGTCGTCACTTTTGATCGCCAAGACCTTCTCTTGCTTATCGACTCAATTAAAAGTATTAACATCTGCAACTACTCAGCAACCTCTCCCTTGTGAGCTAGAAATCTTACCCAAGAATATCTTGAGAAATCATTTGTTACAACAAGACAGAAAGAATTTTTTAGCAATTGATTTAACAATGATTGCACCAAACAAATCAATGTGTAACAACTCGAGAGGACTAGTTATGCTATTTTCAAGTTTTGGCTTATTTGTTTCTTATGTTGTTTGCCCTTGGCACACACCATACATTTTTCGCTCATAGAAAAATATTTTAATAGAAGTCCACTAAGGAGATTGTTTTTGACTAATTTGTTTATAATTTTGAAGTTAACATAGCCCAAGCTACGATGCCAAAAGAGAGACTCAGAAGTGGAAGCTTTGAATAGAAGACATATGTCTCACACATGCCTAGAGGTCTGTATTTATTTGAACAAAAATGGTTATTTACAGAAGAAGATGAATTGTCATCTGAAGTACAAGTAGTACTTGTACCACTTGTGCTAGCTTTGGATGAAGTTGATACCCTTTCGTTCGATAAAGAAATATTCATTGGGGTAAAAGATGGAATAGGATGACAAAAAAAATTTGTCAAAACAATTAGTTTTATGTTTCTCGTTACTCTTTGTAGTGGAATCATTCGCACTATTAACTTCGCACTATTAACACAATTAGAACCAGTAGCATTATCACAATTTATAGAATTTGGAAATAAAATAGAAACATCATGAGAACATGATGAGACAATGTCTGTTACAGGTTCAATAGAAACAAAAATAGAATTTAAACTAGATCTATGTTATAGATAGAATGCTGATAATCAGGTGTACTAAGACTAGTGCATCCAAGCCTGCTAGTCGGTCCATAATCGTAGTCCTCACGACATGCTTAGGATTTACACCTTCTAAACCTGCAGACATACTGTTAGTATCTGTTTTGATCAAATCATTAGAAGGATGAGGAATAGGCATAGGAGAATAGCAATAAGTACTAGGAGGAGGATAAACCTTAGCATCTTTATATCCCAATCTTATTATAATCCTAGCCCCCCGTTGAGATTTACATAAATCATCATGTTTCATTCCCGATATAGTCCATTTATCTAGCTTTGACTGAAGTTTGCTTGTTTCAATTCAACAAGAGCAACCCTTTCAGTCAAGCATTAATCTCAAAATTTCTTTCCAAGACTATTTGTGAATCCAAGGATCGCAAACGGGAATTATCAATGTTGGTCGATTGGCAAGTCAACGTTTGCGGAAAAAACGTTGATTTGGTTTAATTGTTTGAAATACCTTTAAATATCAATAAATATTCAATCACAAAAGTAAGAAAACACAATTAATGATTAATATGTATTTCAATAGAACATGTTAATGATTACAAATATAAGGAATGAATGATATGAAAGTATGTCATGATGTGACGGCTGCTAGGGTTTGGTTGAGAGACTTTGAAGTGATTGTCGTATTGCTATTGTTGTTGTCGATCAATCAATCGTCTAAAAACAACACCCATTTGAATTGAAACCTAGGATCCATATATATAGACAATGACGTTTTAGTTGTAGGAAACACCAGATCTCTTGGGATTTGATTTGTTTCACTTAAGGAATCATCGGATTTCTCGGGATTTGCATAATTGCCTAGTTGACTTGTTGACTTGTAACACTTGCATGATACAAGCGTTTGGACTCCACAGGAAGATTGTCTTCCGTAGATGATTTGTTCATGCGTAGAAGAATTGTTCTTCCGCAGAAGTCTTGTTCTACCGAAGCAATCTTGTTCTTCACTTCTGGTTGTACATCCGCAGTGGATCTTCGGATGACAAGTTACTTGTAAGAAGTATATCTACGGAAGAAAAAATATTCAACCGTAGATGTTTCTTACACTTGGTCAATTTCATAAGTTGACCAAGTATAATGTTTGTTCTTGCAACCATACATAAATTAACACACAAAAATAGGTTAACCTATATATTTAATGCATACACAATAATGAATTACAAACATATATTGCAGATATTAATTCAAGTACTCAGCCTATACATAATGAACTAGATCTACTAAACCTAGACCTAACAATACTCCCCCTTAGTCTTAGATACTTGCAGTCAGTTCTTCAACCCTGAAAGCTCCTTGACTCTGGCAATGATCTTATTGTAGAAATAAGACACAGCAGTCTTCTGATCATCATACTTGTAGTTGATCTTCATCTTGCTGAACTTCTTCAGAGTCTCAAAGCTTATCCCCAGAACATCTTCCTCTATAGTAAGTGTGTCTAACACATTGTTGTTATTCATCACTTCTAACTCATCTTGCTTTGAAATTCTGAGTTCAGTTACTTCATCAAAAGTTGTTCCCTTTAGCAGTCCAGCATTGTATCTTCTTCTTTTGTAGGCTTTGGCATGTAATTTGTCAATCACTTGGATCACTTGGATCACATGGACATGCAGGAACAAATCATTCTGTGCTTTTTCATCAGCCAACTTGGGAAAGATTTTGTCATTAAGGTATGAGTGTAACTGGGATGAAGTAGTTTGATTTCCATAGGATCAAAATCCTGATCTAGTCTGCTTTCTTGTTTTCAACATTTCTTAATAACACCAACTCCTTTGTTTTCTCAACATAACCCCATTCAGTTATAGGGTATGTGAATTGAGTCCCTTCAATGCATTTGATTGCTGCTGTATTTCTACTTTTGTATCCAACCCTCTTCAAGAATTCATCATCTACAGATTCTGAGGCATTGGGCTTATATCTTTTAAGCCCTTTGATTCTCTTCTGATGCTCCGCATCTTCTCTTTTAGCTTCACTTAGAACATCATCTTTAAACTTAGTCTTGAGCTTTCCCACTATAGTTGAGAAGTCTCTTCCTCTAGGGTGAATTGGATAATTGTAGATGACCAGGCTTTGAAGATCTTTGATGTCATTCTCTGGTAGACTCACCACTGAAAATACATCATGGAAGTATTCAACTCTTCCAGATGTTCTTTTAATAATAGTACAATACTAGTCTGGATCATATTTCCAGGCCATGATCCTGTTTTCTTCCACAGAACTGGGAGTCGTGAGGTGCTCTGTTAGTTGTATCAGAGTGGATTTCTGTTCAGTTATCTCCCTCACTATAGTGCCCAGTGGCCATACTTTTCCGGGAATTACTTCTCTTGGCTCTGTGATCAGTTTGTCCTTCCCTTTGTGCTGATCTTTAGGTTCAACTGTGATAGGTACAGCAGGAAGTTTGCTTTGTTGCTCATAGGATGGATGAGGAGCTTCAGTTCTGAATTTTACACCAGTATCCAGTTCAACTTTCATCACATGCTCCATCATCCTTCTAAGTTCTCCTACTGACCTTCCCTGAAGTTCATGTGGTTTGTAGTTATGTCCTTGTAACCAACAAGTCATGTTATATCTACTCAGCTTAGATGTGTCACAATGACCCAACTCCTTCTTTGTCTTTTGGATGAATTGAAAGTTGCAGAAAGCTTCGTAATCACAGTTTGGAATCATAAAGCATTCAAGCTCAAATTCTTTCAACAGATTCTTCATCTCAGTCATGATTAGCCTTTCAACTATGTCATAAGGGAAACCAAGATTTATGAGTGTCATGAACATGGTCGATTCAGGTCTCTCTTCTAATATGTCTTTTGTAGCCAGAAGATCATCAACCTTTGAGACTTCCTTATCTGGTGCAGAGTCTTCATTGATTAGCTCTTTCCACTCTTCATCACTGTCATCATCCTGATGAGAATAGACTTCACAATAGATAAATCTACGGAAGGTGTGTGTTCAGGAGATGTGAGCTTTTGTCTCTTGGAAGGACTCTCATCAATAGTTTTCTTCTTCTCAATCGTACCAAGGTACTTTCTCTTCCTTGTGTACAGAATTAGCTCTTTTGTTGCCTCAATAGATTGTTTTGTTTGAACAGTTGAGACATTAGCATTAGACTCTAATGTACAGATCTACATTTTAAGCTGTTCAATCTCTTCTTCTTTTCCTTTGATCACATTTGACTGAGCAGACATAGTGTTATTGGCTTGTTGAAGCTTCATCATTATCCTTTCCTTTTCTTCTTTTTCAGTTGCTACTGACTCTTTAAGCTCAGACTCCTTATCAAGAAAAGCATCAATAACTTCCTTGTCATATTGAGCATCTTCTCTCAGTCTTTTTATTCTAGCTTGTTGTTTCATCAACTCTTTATCCTTTTCTCTTATCACTCCCTTCAGCTCCAGTATTCTTTACTTTCTTTTGTTCGATTTTAGCACTAGCTTTTATACTCAGCAACCAGATAACTCTTGCTAACAGGGATATCATTATCACTCAAATCAGCTTTATTGTAGGCAATTTATATCAACATAGTCTGCTTCTTCTTCTTTCAGATGTTGAGCATTAATCTCATCATCTTTAACTTCTTCAGGGTCTACACTTGCTAAGCTTGAATTGAGCTCAATGGCTTGATTTGCAAGTTCTTGATGAGGTTGTTGTTGTTGTTGATGTTCAGAAAATGGAGATACTTGTTTAGTTTCATTTGAGAGTACTAGGGATTCAGTCTTGGATAATGATAGTTTAACTGTACTTGCTTGTGAGACTAAACCTGTCTCCCCAGTGTAAAGACTATTTGGTGAGTGGGGTTGGATGGGAGAGATTAGTTCTGTATTTTGGCTTGCTCGAGATTGTGGTTGAGGTGTTTGTTCTTGATTTGGTGATGGATGCTGGATGGGAGAGATTGGTTCGGTATTTTGGCTGGCTGGAGATTGTGGTTGAGGTGTTTGTTCTTGATTTGGTGATGGATGGTGAATGGGACAGATTGGTTCAGTATTTTGGCTAGCTGGAGATTGTGGTTGAGGTGTTTGTTCTTGATTTGGTGATGGAAGGTGGATGGAGAGATTGGTTTAGTATTTTGGCTGGCTGGAGATTGCTGATGTATGGGCGATGTATCTGGTGAGTGAGTGTCTTGAACAGACTTGGTTGGAGAGTTCTCCTGTTCATCTTTCAACACAAGCTCTGGAGGGATATTTGCAGCAGCATCAACCACATGTGCAAACATGTCCATATCACCTCCTTCATATTTCCTAGAAATTTTGTTCAGAACAGATCTGCCAAGGTGTGCTTGACTAAACACACCACCATCCCAGAAGTTCCAGGCAAATCCGCATTAATGATTAGTTGAAGAAACCTTGGAAACATATACATCTTATCAACCTTCTGCACTTTAATGTGATCACATAGACAGTAGAAGATGTACTTTGAGTAATTGTAGGTTCTTCCTTAAAAAATACCAATGATGCCAGATAAGATATGTCTCGAAAATCTCTCAAGTCTAGATTTTCTGTTTGAAATGCACTTCAGATAGGTGTGACAGAGAAATCTGTATGGCTTACAGAGTCTTCGTTTCTTGATATCTCCATTTTCAAATCACCATCATATCCCATCATGAGGAAGACTTTCTCTATGTACTCATTTTCTAACACGTCAGGAGTCCGGCTTCAATGTCTCCTAACTCAAGTACCTTTCTTATTGTTTGTTCATCGATTCTCAGCTAACGATTTTTAATATAAGCAACAATACCTTCACCATCTTCTTCTACATATGCAGAGTTCCAGAAATCGATGATATGAGATCAATAAATCACAGGATCTGTCGATAGTGCATAGAACAACCTCGATCTTCTTAGATATCTGATAAGATCTTGACACCCTTCTGAGACAGGATGAGCAGGGTTTAATAAGGCACACACATTGTGTTCTTTTACAAATCCATTATCCATCTGTTCATAAGAAAAAGACTTCGTTAAAACTACATTATTCATATGAGAGTACGAACAGTTGTGAGATAAAACAAGAATCAAATGGTTCATTCTTGAATATTACAACATGTTACCTTAACAACAGCGGATTAAGAACACAGATATATGTTTGTTTAATGTTTTGATTTGGTGATGTTGAATGCTGAGGAAGTGGGAAAAAGTTTGTTGAGAGTGAGTTTTTCTAGGTCTGAAAAGTGAGCTGAAAAAGCGAATAATGAATTTGAGAGGTCAAAACACATCATTTATACTCTCAGACACATTAATTTATTCATTTATGAAGTGGGACCCGCAATGTTCTTCCACAGAACATCTACGGATCGACAACATCTGCTGATGATGTATTCTTCCAGATTACCACAAATTAAATTACATTTGTTGATCTTTATTCATCCGTAGTTTACCACTCTACGGATAGACATTTAAGATTTTCTCATTGTAGCTTCTGCTGATGCTACAATAGCATAATGCAAAGAGATATTGTTGTAAGTATGGTCCAATTCCATTGGTTTGAACCATTTATCAATTTAGGACCTTGTTGGCTTTGTATACATGGCAATTTAGCACAAGAAAGTTTAAAAGATTTTTATTAAAATTTTCATGTATCCAGTAGCTAAGATGATGCTCAGATTCCAATTCCTTCAAATGAGATAGACATTTCTGCAGATTGATTAACTCAACTTTATGTATTCTACTCCCCCTAAATTTGTGATTAATGGTGAATTTAAGCATTTATCACAAATTTCATTAACAGGAATAACATGATTTGTAACTGTATGAAGATGATTAGACATATATAAACATATGATGGGATCATACTATATTACTAAGCCTCTTCCTGATGAGTTATGTTGTTGAATTGATACCTGAACAAAGTTCTAATTGCAAGTATATTGTCCACTTAATTCCATACAAGAGCTCATGTATCAACTAGGCATGTTGATTATCATGTTTTCATATTGATTTGGAAATAACTTTTGTGGGCTTCACATTCAATTCACAAAGATTTTGTCCTCCCTTTGTAAGAAAAATCATCACTTTTTCACACTTAAGAACTATGTACTTTAAGTTATAGGATCTATCTTGAGATGCAATGGCATCTCATTAACAGAATGATGTAAAAGCTCAAGATAATATACAGTTGATCACATAGGATTCTTTTAAGAGCTTAGATATGATCATCATCAGGTCACTAGGACTTTACTCACGTAAAACAGGTGCCTTTAACCCAGGTCTTTATTGACACAAAACAGAGGGATGATGAGGATCATGATCTTTTCACCTTTTATAACTGATATTCAGTATGGTGATCATACACCCAGGTCTTTGTTCACACAAAATAGAGGGAGTATGATTTGCAAAGATAGATATTATAGTGTTTTACATAGTGTGTTTAGATGAGTGATTTGGTCACATTAGAATAAGACTTTCTTGTATTCTCAAAATGAAGTTTTCCACAAACAATCATTTTAGCATTATGTTTAGCATGCACTCAGTTTAGTTTCTACTCTAGATGAATCCACTCACATATCAAGAAACCTGTTACATTTATTGTTATTTATGTATTCAGGAATAAGCAAAGCTATAGTGTACTATCATTTCCTATACATATGTCATGCTCAAGCATCATTACACACAGTATTTTATTTGTTTAGACTTGATTAATCTAAGTTAAGCATGCCCAGAGAGTCAACCAGAAAGTTATATCTGACTGAATCAAAGGCTTTAGTGAATAAATCAGCAAGCTGATTTGATGTCTCCACTTTGACTAACTTAATCAAACCCTTTTCTGAGAAATCTCTCAGAAAATGATATCTTATTTCAATATGTTTTGTTTTACTATGTTGCACGGATTAGCAGTTATAAACATAGCAGCAGAGTTGTCTATATGAATTGAAGTTTGAAGAAAGTTGTAACCATAGTCAAGTAATTGGTTTTGCAACCAAAGAACTTGAGAACATCTAGCTGAAGCAGCAATGTACTCAGCCTCAGTTGTGGATACAGAAACACTGGTCTGTTTCTTGCACTGCCAAGATACTAGCCTTGGTCAATGAATTGGCATCCACCTGTTGTTGATTTTCTGGTACTGTTATATCCACCATAGTCACTGTCTGAGTATGAGTAGAGTGTAAAGTCGCCATCCTTTGGATACCAAAGACCAAGTCCTGGTTTTCCTTTGAGGTATCTGAAAATTCTTTTTACAGCATTGAGATGAGACTCCTTGGGATCAGATTGGTACCTAGCACATACACACACAACAAACATAATATCAGGTCTACTCGCAGTTAAATACATAAGTGAACCTATCATTGATCTATATAATTTTTGATCAATAGATTTTCTAGAAAGATCAGGAGCAATCTTACCATTGTTGATGCTGGTGTTTTGCATGAGGATACTTCAGCAAGATTGTATTTCTTTAGAATTTGATATATGTATTTTTCTTGATTGATGAATATCCGATCTGATTTTTGATGAATTTGAAGGTCAAGAAAGAAGGTTAATTCACCTATTGAGCTCATCTGAAATTCAGATTTCATCAGCTCTTCAAAATTCACACACAATCTCTTATTAGTTAAACCAAATATAATGTCATCAACATATATTTGAACTACTAAGAGATCTTGATGTTCTTGTTTGAGGAAGAGAGTCTGATCAATAGTTCCTCTTTTGTAGCCATGCTTGAGCATGAAAGATAATAGTGTTTCATACCCTTTTTTTGGTGCTTGGTGAAGACCATACAAGGCTTTATCTAGTTTGTATACCCTATAGGGATAATGAGGATCTTCAAAACCAGGAGGTTGTGACACATAAACTTCCTCATTAATCTTCCCATATAAGAATGCACACTTTACATCCATCTAATACACAGTAAACTTCTTATATGATGCATAAGCCAGAAACACTCTTATGGCCTCAATTCTTGCAACTGGTGCAAAAACTTCATCATAGTCTATTCCTTCTTCTTGGGTGTAACCTTGTGCAATCAACCTTGCTTTGTTTCTTACAATAATCCCTCTATCATCCAGTTTGTTTTTGTATAGTCATCTTGTTCCAATAGGATGTTGACCTTCAGGAAAATCACAAGAGACCACACTTTTTGCTTTCTAAACTACTGAAGCTCTTCTTGCATAGCTTCAATCCAACTATTGTCTTTTAAAGCAGCAGTGATATTTGGAGGCACCACTTGAGAAAGAAAACAAGTAAAGAGACAAAGGTTGGTTTGACCACTTTGACTCCTTGTAGTTCTCTTTTCAGGATTTCCAATGATGTTGACAATTGGAGGAGTCTTATGAATTCTTGTTGAAGGAGTTGATTAACTGGTATAGATGATCCCACGTTAGTCATTTCCAGTGTCTCACACTGATTCACCTCAGCTTGTGAGTTTAAGAAATAGTCAAAATGTTCAACATGAGATGACTGATCATGAGAGTCTCTTTTATTGGCTGCAGGAGTATCTCTAGTTTTGTTTTGCTCTTCCATAGGAACTTCTCCGAAAGCATTTTGCTTTTCCGTAGGAACTTCTTCGAAAGTATTTTGCTCTTCAGTAGGAACTTCTGCGGAAGCATTTTGCTTTTCAGTAAGAACTTCTTCGGAAGCATTTTTCTTTTCCGTAGGACTTTCTCCGGATATTAAGTGAGGACATGAATCATTTCCAAGGTTTATTGCATTCACTTGAGAGCCTGGTTGTGTTGAAGGCACAACATTCACATCTCCGAATGCAGCATGTTCATTTCCAAATGTAGTATGTGCTTCTACTGAAGTGTTTTCATCCGAGTATGGGAGTATCCTTCGAGGATGAGCAGATAAGGTTACTTCAGTCATAAGAGGTGGAACAAATGGATACACACTTCATCAGATCCTGCATTGTTCAAATAATCATAGTAAATTATTTGGATAAAGTATCTATGTCAAACAACCATGATGAACCCTTGACTGACTTTGTAAATACATATTCATCAAAAGACACATTAGGAGTCTCTTCCACAATGTTATGTTGTGGAATATAAACCCAATATGATTTCGATGTTGAAGAGTATCCAACAACGAAACCGTCATATGCTTTTTCTGAAAATTTTCCCAATGACTCTTTTATGTTTAAAACAGTTACATGACATCCAAAGACTTTCAGATATCCTATGTATGGTTTTCTTTTAATAGGAGCTCATATGGAGTTTTGTTATGTTCTTTGACAATTAATATTCTGTTTTGAACATTGCATGGAGTATTCACAGCCACACCCCAAAAAGTGATAGGTAATTGTGAATCAGCTAGCATTGTTCTGGCAGCTTCAATGAGAGTTCTGTTTCCTCTTTCAGCTACTCCATTTTGTTGTGGAGTTCTTGGTGCACTGATTTGTCTTGCAATACCTTTGCTCCTGCAAAAGGAATCCAGTTCAAAATTGACAAATTTAGTACCATTGTCCCTCCTAAAAATTTTAACTTTTGTGTCAAGTTGATTCTCAATCTTGATCACAAAGTCCATTAATGTTTCTGATGTTTCATTTTTTTGTTTTAAGAAAAAGACCCATGTGAATCTTTTGAAATCATCAACTATCACCAAACAATATTGCCTTTTTCCCATGCTCATCACATTGATAGGACCAACAGATCCATGTGAAGCAATTTTGAGTGGTGTAGTATTTGAATTGATAGTTTTGTATTTATGTGACACACTATGTTGTTTTCCATTGTAACATGAAGAAGAGTCAGTTGAGCAATGAAACTCTTTGTTTGGCAATCCCATACCAGGTCATTTTTCACCAATTTATTCATGGTCTTCATCTTAGAATGGACAAGACTTCTATGCCATAATTGAGACAAATCTTCTCATAGTTTAGATATAAGGCATGTTTCATGTTTTGTGAGTGAAGTGTTGTTCAAATCCAAAACATAAGTGTTTCCTTTTCTTCCTGCTTGGAGGAGGATCCAATCTTCTAGAACAATAAATCCTGGCTTAAGAATGTAACAGTTAGTATTATCAAACAATGTAGTATAACTTTAATCACAGATTTGAGACACACTAAGTAGATTATACTGTAAATTTTTATAGTAATTTACTTTCTCAAATTTGAGCACACCATTAGTTATCATCCCTTCACCAACAATTTTACCTCCCACTTTATCCCCACCAAATGCCACATAAGAAGTATTTTTATGTTTGAAGTCATGGAGAAGAGAACAGTTTCCTATCATATGCCTGGAACAACCACTGTCAACATACCACTTGTTGTCAGCTCTCCAATATTGTTCCTGCATTTAGAAATAAATCAGTTAGAAGTGACAACCTAAGTCTCAGTGATCTTGGGTTTCTCAACAGAGTCTAAATTATTTACTCCTTCATGACTAAGGTTTGAAGTTTCAGTTTTAGATTTGGTTGATTCATTCTGATTTGTTTTAGATAAGGATGATTCTGCTGAATGGGATGTTGATGAAGTAGGCTTTTGTTTCTCAATCTTTGCTTGATTCAAATCAACTTCATTTTTTTGAGTCTTTTGTTTTGATAATGAAACTTTAAATGTTTCACTATCTTTTGTTTTTGAAAGAGGTATTTGAATTCCCTTTTCAAATTTATCAAAAAATGAATCATCATCCTTTGATTCCTTATCAGTCAAATATACCCTTTTGTGGGGTGTTTTTGATTGCTGACCAGTTGTTCTTTTCTTCAATGAATGAGCACTTGATGATATTTTTTCCTTTTATTTTGACTTTGATTTAAGATCGGGCTTCTTCAATTTAGAACCTTTTTCACAGTCAGTATCTATTTCAGACTTATCTGACTCTTTCTTCTTTGTGCCTTTTGTTTTGTTCTTTTGTTGAAATAACATTTCTGAATGGAATGATTATTTTTGTTGCAGATGCCACAAGGTTTGTTGAAGTAACATTCATCTGTCATGTGATTGTTCATATTGCAAATAGAACAGTAGCTACTAAAGTAACGTTCTTCAGTATTGTGATTTCTCATGTCACACCATTTGCAATATTTTCCATCTGATTCTTTTTCAAAATCATTCTTTTGGTTTGCTGATTTTTGATGTTTCTCTATCTTCTTCAGCTTTGGATATTCTTCATCTCTATCAACTTTATGTTTCTGATTGATTGTTACCGAGTTCTTCTTCCGTAGATCATCTGCTGAAATTTTCTTTTTCCGTTGATGATCTGCTGATAACTTTTTCTTTCCTTTTTCCTTGGATCTCTCTCTTTCCTCGGTGATAGCAGATTCATCTTTCAATTTCCTCGAAGAGTCTTGTTGTTGACTTTGTTCTTGAAGACCTTCATTCAATTGAGCTATTCTCTTGCAAATTGTCTTCAGCATGTTTCTTTGTTTAGGAGGATATGGCAACTTTGTTTCTTCAAGCACTTTTGGAATATGAACAGTCTTACCAGTGGTTATTTGATCAACATCATGTTCATCAGAATCATCCAAGTCATCACAATTATCATAATCAAATTCTGATCATTTTGATTTAAAGATTCTGATTCAAAGGATTCAGTTTCACTCACCTCAGCTTCATTGTTAATTTTGTTGTGAGTTGATGAACATGAGCTTTCTTTTACCTCTCTTGCCATTGGTGGAACTGTTTGATCCATATGAGCCATCAATACTTGATTCTCTTCCAAGACTTCTTTTTCATACACACTCTAGTCACACGTTCCATCTTGAAGTATGATCAGTCCTGACTCCTTTGAGTTACAAGGTCCAGCTGATTCATTGGTGACTGGTGGGGATGCATTGATCAGTTGAGATTGTCTGTGCAGAGGTCTTTGAGAATTTGGTTGTTGACGAGGTTGAATCTGATGTTGTTGATGCTGCTGATGTTGTCTCATCTGTGGATATGATTGTTGATTGCATTCTCTAGAGAAATGTCCATAGAGATTGCATTTGAAGCATCTTACCTTTGACTTGTCAACACCAATCTTTGATGTTTTACTTGCTGATGCCAAGTTCTTATTTCTTCTAAGATATTGCTTTGCTCTATAAGCAATCATGGCCATCTGCCATTGTAGGTCCATTTCTTCCACTACATCAGGAGGTAGTTCTTCTAAATCTTGTTGGCAAATATTTGATGACGTTAGATAGCTTCCCAGATATGCTTGAAAACTGGAACTAAAAGCTACAAAGGCTGCTTTTTGTTCTTCGGAGTCCAATATCACAGTAATTGGTTCTGACAGATTGGTTGAACATGAAGACTTAGCTGTTGCTGCAGTTGTATCTTGTCGATCAGCAGTTCTTCCTTTATTCTTTTGATTCTGATCTTGAGATGATTTCTTTGAAGGTTTAGAAGCATAAAAGCTAACTTCCTCCTCATAATCACTCCTAGCACAAGAGTTATCACTTTCATTATTTGAAATAAATGCACTTCCAACATTATTTGTTTCTTTGAAGTGATAGGGTGAGACATGAGTTCTCACACTCTTGTTTCTTGATTTTTCGTCCATTTCAAGAGCTTCTACTTTTGCAACCAGAGTATCTAAACCAGTTGATTTTAGATCTATAGTGTTCTTCAACATGGATATAGTTTGCTTCCAACTTTCTAGCAAAGTGTGGAGCATTTTCTTTTTTAATTCCTCACTTGTATATTTCAACTCTAGAATATTCATCTCAGTTACCAACTGCATGAATCTATGAATTTGTTGAGGAATTGATTCACCCTCAATATGTTGAAATGTTTCATATTGAGACCTGAGGGTGTCTCTCCTTATACTTCTTATCTCATCACTCCCTTCGCAGAGAGTATGAAGTATCTTCCATAAGGAGTGTGTTGTTTTGTAGTTCTCACACCTGATCAATATCTCTTCAGGTAAAGCAATACTAAGCAAACTGTATGCTTTGATATCAACTTTGACGTTTTTGACATCATGAGGTGATAGATCTTTGGTACGGATTGGTTGATTTTTGTCGTTATAATTCGGCCCAAGAGTGGGTGGAGTATAAGGACCTTCAGGGATGGATACCCATAATTCAGAATTAGTATAGTTTACATGATTCCTAAACTTGATTTTCCATGACTTGAAGTCGCTTTTGTTTCAAACTTCGGTGGTTGGTAAGATGATCCACTAAAGTTGATCATGAGGTTAATTGATGAGAAAGATTAACAAGATTTGCTATTCAATTGTTTTGAATATAGATACAAGTTAATTAAACTCTACGAAATTAAGAACTGACAAATTAAAATCAATTAAACACAACAGAAACTGATAGATCAATCGATCTAGATCAATCGATCTAGATCAATCGATCTAGATCAATGAGCACTTGGCTCTGATACCACCTGTGAATCCAAGGATCGCAAACAGGAATTATCAATGTCGGTCGATGGGCAAGTCAATGTTTGCGGAAACAACATTGATTTGGTTTAATTGTTTGAAATACCTTTAAATATCAATAAATATTCAATAACACACACAACAAAACACAATTAATGATTAATACGTATTTCATTAGAACATATTAATGATTACAAATATAATGAACGAATGATATCAAAGTATGTTATGATTTGACGGCTGCTAGGGTTTGGTTGAGAGACTTTGAAGTGATTGTCGTATTGCTATTGCTGTTGTCGATCAATGAATCGTCTAAAAACAACCCCCATTTGAATTGAAACCTAGGATCCATATATATAGACAATGATGTTTCAGTTGTAGGAAACACCGGATCTCTTGGGATTTGATTTGTTTCAGTTAAGGAATCATCGGATTTCTCGGGATTTACATAACTGCCTAGTTGACTTGTTGACTTGTAACACTTGCATGACACAGGCGTTTGGACTCCGCAGGAAGATTGTCTTCCGTAGATGATTTGTTCTTCCGTAGAAGAATTGTTCTTCCGCAGAAGTCTTGTTCTTCCGAAGCAATCTTGTTCTTGTTCTTCACTTCTGGTTGTACATCCGCAGAGGATCTTCGGATGACTAGTTACTTGTAAGAAATATATCTATGGAAGAACAAAATGTTCATCCGTAGATGTTTCTTACACTTGGTCAATTTCATAAGTTGACCAAGTATATTGTTTGTACCTACAACCATACATAAATCAACACACAAAAATGGGTTACCTATATATTTAATGCATACACAATAATGAATTACAAATATTCATTATAGATACTAATTCAAGTACTAAGCCTATACATATTGAACTAGATCTACTAAACCTAGACCTAACACTATTCATTTTAGATGATCATTCTCTTTTAAAGCCTTGTTTAGTTTAACAAAATAGTTAGACTCGTTTATTTTAAGTTCCTCGTTAATTTGTTTTAACTCTTCCTTATTATCAATTGATAAAAGATTAGCCTTGTAAACTCTAAATAACCTGATCTTACATGCAGAGGAACACATATCTTGAATTACCTTATATGGAAGTCCTATCACCTTCTTTTCTAGCTGCTTAGGCCTTCTCACATTGACACACAGAGTACTCTACCTGCTAAGGCCTTCTCACATATCCTGAACCCATGACTTTTCTTTCTAGGCAGAGGGATTCACTTTTTAGAATGGGTAAAAGTAACTTTCTATCATAATAAGAAAGTTACATCAATGAATTTCTGATCTGATGTGATTGGACGCATTTCTGAATAACATCAGTCTTATGTATATGTTGACCTATTGACATCACTTTAGAGATTGAATTTATGACTTACTTTGTTCTTCTGTAGAAATTAGTGTTCCATAGAAATTGGATCTTTGAATTTCATGTTCTTCATAAGTAGCAACAGACTTTCTTCTACATGTGTAGCAACTTGTCTTCCAAAGATGCTTCTGCAGGAGATCTACTACTGCATATTCATTGACTTCCTTTTGTTATGATCCAGAGTGCATGTATGGAAGTACAACTTTGTTCATGTGTATATAGTTCTTGTACTTTTCTAATTTGAAAATTGACTAAGTAATATGATTTCCTACAATCATGTATATAATTAACACAAATAAATATATTGGGTTAACATATACATATATATAAGGCTGATGCACCTAAAATATTCAATGTCTTCGTGCATGCATGAACTAAAGTACATAAGTAGAGATGCTTTAGAAGTTTTACACCATGCACTAGAAAATATTCAAATTGAAACACCTTTCGAAGCCAAAAGTGAAGTCTTCCAAAGCTTGAAAGATATAATCTTCTGAAGCCAAGAACTGAAGATAGATTATCTTCCGAATACTTTTGAATACATGTTTTATTTGATGTACTTTGCCATAAAGCTTGACCACTTTCTGCTGCAACTTTGTTGACTTACCAACTTTCACAACTTGGTGAAAAGGTCCATGTTTTTGGTAATCTGTACATTAAGGTCCTGATTCTATGCTTATTTCTTTATGTACTTTCATCCTTTTTGTAATATATTAGGATGTGAGCTATGGCAAGTCATTATAACTAGTCAAAAGTCAATCTGCCTTTTGACTTTACATTTGATTTTGTTGTCCAGTTCAAATGTTTCGAGTTGGCCTTTAAAGCATGGCCGACTGTAGTATGTAGTATAAAGTATCGCAGGTCTTTGTAACTTTGAGGGTATGCTTTAACACTTGAAAAAGAACTTGAGAGCAATATATAACATTCTTGAAAACCATTTACTAGTGTTGTTGTTCTTGGTTCTGTCTCACATTTTGCTTGCGTTCTAAGCATCATTCTAGTGTATTTTTAGTTTTCCATTTAATCTGTTAAGTGTTCTAGTAACACTCTCTAGATTGTGTGTTTGTGTTGTAAGTGACCAACCCCTCCAAACGGCCTTACAATGAGTATCAGAGCATTCTAGGCTCTTGATTGTAAGATCTAACCATCTTAAGATCCCTCACACACGTAAAATACTTAACATCTTAGATGACAGTTGTCACTAAAGCTAATACGGAAATTGGAACCATGACAAAGTCCCCACTGATCACTCTTGAAGACTTTGACACTTGGTGCCAATGGATGGAAGGGTTCATCAAGTCACAAGACTCCAAGATGTGGGAATCTTTACTACCAAGCACCTCTTCAGCTGTTGTGGGAGGTGGTATGATTCCAAAGGCTATGACTAATTATTCACATGAAGACAGGAACAAAGTAGTGACTCATCAGAAATCCATGTCATCCCTTCAAACTGCTATGCCAGACTCCATATATAGAGGCTTCAACAAGTGCAAAATAGCTAAACAACTATGCGATGCACTAAAGCTAATGTATTAGGGGTCAAATGAAACCAATGAGAACAAGAAGGGTCTCCTGAAGCAATAGTTTAAAAAATTTACCTTCAAAACAGGTGAAACCATGACTCAACAATACTTTAGGTATGTTGAGATTGTGGATACTGTAATGGATGTTGGAGTGCTTCTTGAGAACATGGACATTGTAAAGAAGTTCATGTCCTTTTTACCTAGACAATGGACACATTATTGTGTTGTTATCAAGAGAACTGAGAACTTTAAGACTCTTACTCTGAAATAGTTTTATGGTATTCTTAGTGAATACCAGATGGAGATAAACATGCAAGGTTCATCTCGTGACTCCAACAATCAACTAAGTTCAGCGTTTCATGTGGTTGAAAGGGATAGTATAGAACCACACCATCATCTTATATGCTACCCTGACAACTCACAAAAGTGTCCTTTCATCACCTTCCCAGAGACACCAAGAGAAAGCTGCACTTAAGGAAGCCTGTTCTAAGAGACAAGCTCTTCACATGCCTTAATGTCTTCTTATGAAAGTATATGAAACTTTCTCTTCACCCTTGAATATGTGGATTGTAACCATCCGGATGACCTAGAATAGATGGAGATAGTTCACTAATTGGCTCTCCTCGCTCATAGAGCCAAAAGGTTCTACAAGAGGACGAGGAGGAAGTTTTCAAGCAATGCAACCAGTGGAATATTTGGGCTGGACCAAAGCAAAGTAAAGTGTTACAACTATAACCAAGTGCGACACTTTTCAAGGGAGTGCAAGGCACCAAAGAAAAATTGTGGCCAAGCACAAGCCACAACAAACTACACTAATAAGGCGACCCAAAATGAGAAGCCAAAGCAGCAAGCTGCAGTTGCTGCTAATGAATAAGGCTTTGACTGGAACTTTTAGGTGGAACATGCATCTCTAATCCAAGCACAAATGGCTGACCATGATGAAGTAAATATATTGGAACATCTCTATAGACCTGAATGTATTTCTAAAGTAAATAGATACATGTCCTAAAACTTAGAAAATCATTTCAACTCTTAAACATGAACACACCAACTACATGACTCAAATCAAAGTCCTCATAACTAAGTTAACTGAATGCCAAGCTATGCTTGTGATCAGCAAAGCCTTCATAGAAAAATGTGTTCTTGAAGAATAGACCTTGAAGAATATAATATCCTCATCCTTGCTTGCAAAAGCTTGTTATCAAAATAAGTAGGGACTGGGATCTTGTAAGATAGCTCCTCCACACACAATTATGTCTATAAGATCTCCTAGGTGTTGAACTTCTGAAGATGAGTTTCCCCTCATAGACTCGTTGACTAAAAAGGATAAAAAAGTGATACTGAAGGATACCTCTAAGAATAGTGAAGAAGAGCATTCTAAGAAGGTTCACTATCCTTCTAAGGAGAGTAAGAAGTTTGGATGACCAAATCAATGAGGATGAACTTGATAAGGAAGAGCAAGAGGATGGGAAAGAAAGCTCAAGAGATCAAGGTCACCTTTAATTCTAAGCAGACCCAAGTATTTAAACTCTTGTTCCTGGAGTTCTAGTTCATTCCAACTCATCCCATCAACAAGGAAAAAGGCTAATCAGTTGTGTACCACTGCTACACAACTTGAACCATCTAGCTCCAATGGTAATTCTCACCCTAATGGAATTGTCACAACGTCTACAAAGATGAATATGGAGAAGGAAAGTAATCAAGTTCAGCTTTATGCACAAGAAAAGGCTCTTAGGAAGAAGAAAATGTACTGTGTCATGTGTGAGAGTACCTCTCATCTTGCTAAGGATTGTCTTTACAATCCAAGAGTTCTAAGAAAGAGACATTTAAGAGTTCTCAGAAGAAGCATGCTTTGGAAGGAAATTCTTTTCCTTTTGGAAGCTCCAAATGAACATGAAGACAAGTGGAAATTTTCTTTCAGAAGAAAATTTGGTCTCGAAAAAAAAAGAATACTCTGAAGCACTAAAGCCTGTAGCATTGTTAGCAAGATCTTCCAAAGGTCTAGTCATCAAAACATCCAAAGTAATAAAAACTTCCAAAGTCATCCAAACTTTTGAAGTTTACAGGTAAGTCTAAGCTTCCAAAGGTGGTGTGGAAGACAAGAAGGACCAAGTAACTAAAAGTTCTTGATCATATGAGCAAATGTTCCTTAAAACATGAATATAGGATCTATTATTGTAGCATTGTCTTCAATTTCTTTTAATGAGCCCATGACCAAGAGGGCTTGGGTTTGCATATGTAACTAACCGTCTCTTTTGGTGTAGGGATAACTCAAGACAAAAAATATCTAGATCACTGATAGTGGCTGTTCCAGGCACATGACATGCAATAGGTCACTACTCTAGAAATTTGAAAAGATTGATGAAGGAGCAGTTGCTTTTAGAGGAGATGTTGGAGGATACATTACAAGAAGGGGCAGGGTGACAATTGGTAAGCTCAGCATTGAGAAGGTAACTTTGTTAAGGAGCTTGGATACAATTTTTTGAGTGTATTTCAATTTTGTGATCAGAGTCATAACATGCTCTTTACTAAGCATGAGTACATTATTCTCAAGACCAGGGTGGTCATTCCTCATAAGCATATCTTGCTCAGAGCCCTAGGAAAGGGAACATGTACAATATCAATTTGGATGAAACATCTCCTTCAGGAGAAGTTTCATGCTTTCTATCTAAGTCAAATGGTGATGAGATTTTCCACTGGCATAAAAGAATATGCCATGTAAACTTTAAGAACATGAATAAACTAATTAAGAATGATTTGAATGCCATAGAAAGAGTTTACAAGTGATGATCATTATGTTGCATGTCTTTAAGGGAAACAACACAAGGTATCTCAAAGGAAAGAAACTCCATCACTAATCCCCTACACTTATTACATACAGATCTATTTGGCCCCACCTGTGTAATGAGTTTAGGAAGGACCTCTTATTATATGGTGATCACAAATGAGTTTACAAGATTCACTTGGGTCTTCTTTCTTAGAACTAAGGACGAGACCCATGAGATTGTATAAAATTTCATCTTAAAGATTGAGAATCAATGTGATCATAAGGTCAAAACCATAAGATGTGATCAAGGAACTGAATTCAAGAGCAAAATCCGTGATACATTTTTTGATGAAAAGGGTATTACAAGACAATATAGTGCTCCTAGGACTCCTCAACAAAATGGTGTTGTTAAGAGGAGAAACATGACACTTATTGAACTTGTAATAACTATGTTGTCTGACTCTAAACTACATATCACCTTCTAGGCAGAGGCAGTTAACACTACTTGTTATGTGCAGGATAGAGTTTTAGTAGTTAAAACACATGGTAAGAGTCCTTATGAACTTTGGCACAAAAGGAAAACTTTCATTGGTTTTCTCAGGCTATTTTGATGTCCTTGCACCATCTTGAATACCAAATATCACATTGCCAAATTTGGTGAGAAATCAGATGATGGACACTTTATTGGATTCTCTTCCTAAGCCAAGGCTTTTAGAGTTTACAGTCTCCAAACCAGAGTAGTTGAAGAGTCAACCAATGTGACTATCAATGAGCCAAGGCTTATAAAGTTTACACACCATTTTAACAAATCTTGCGAGCATGTTTCAGGGTCCACAAATATACTACCTACAAGTGATCCTGACCCTAGATTTGAGCTGAGAAGACATTCAAGCCACACAACTTCAGCTCCAGTTGTAAGTATTCCTGTTGGTAAGCTGAGAAGACCTTCGAGCACGGAGTACCCATGAGCACAACAATGACAAATTCAGCTGATACCTCTGAGGTGCCTTCAAAATCCAGCTTAGAGGCACAAAACTCGCATGCAGGAGCTTCAATCTAGGAGAAAATGGTGGTGGTGATAGTGATCAAGAATTCCTGGATGCTGATAACCACTCTGTTAAAGAAACATCAATGTTATCACACACTTATTGGATCAAGTTTTTCTTGATAAGTGTGCTGATGTGGTGGGAGAAACCTCAGGGGTAAAAACAAGAGGACAAACTCATGATACAATGTTTGTCTTCACTCTTGTTTCTTATTCCAGATAAAGCTTAAGAAAATTAATTAGGTTTTAAAGGATGGAATTTGGGTTGAAGCTTTACAGGAGGAGTTGCTTCAATTCAAGTGCAAAAGGTTTGGAACCTATGTCCTCTTCCTCAAGGGACGACTACTATAGGAACCAAATGATTGTTTAGGAATAAGAAGGTTGATTGAGGACTTGCCATTAAAAAGGCTAGACTAGTTGTTCAAGGATACACATCAGAATAGGGAATCGAATATAAAGGTTTATTTGCTCCTATTGCAAGACTGGAAGCTGTGAGGATATTCTTAGTTGTTGTTGCAACCAAGAAATTCAAGGTCTACAAACTTGATGTCAAGTGTGCTTTTATTTTTGGGGTGATTGATGAAGAGGTGTATGTCAAACAACCACTTGGGTTTGTAGATCCTGATCATATTGATTATGTCTGCAGGCTTGATAAAGCTTTTTATGGGCTACACTAAGCACCAAGGAAATGGTATGAGACTTGAGATGCTCCAAATTATACATATAAATACTATCAAAAGCACATCAATTATTCCTTAATACCTCCTTAAAATGATGAAAATGTACTTAAAATGTTAAATTGTGTTTTCAGGTATTTAAATGGGCAGTTGTACAAAAGAAGCATATTTAGCAAGAAATTGAAGTAATCCAAGCTTTGGAGTCCAAGCATGGGGTCGTGCCTGATTAAGCACACCCCCATGCTTTGACAGAACACACCCATGCTAAATTTGCACACCCCTGTGTTTGGAAATTTGACAGGACAAAAAGTACTATTCCCTAAAAGTAGACACGGGGTCATGCCGTATATGGTATAGGGTCGTGCCCCACCTCCAACACGGGGACGTGCCCCATTTAGCACGGGGTCGTGCCCGACACAACCTGCATGTACTAGCCGACTAACTTTCATAAGCATTGTACTAGCATGGGGCCATGCCTTTTATGCATGGGGCCATGCTTAAACACTCCAGAAAACCTATAAATAGAAGCCTAAGTTGTTGGACCAAAAGAACAAATGAGCCAAGACCAGAAAACCTCTAAGTCCCACATGATATCACAACAACTGCTAAAGGCTTCATGAGCAGTTCAACAAGTGCTAAAGACTTCAACAGCTGAAGATCAAGTACCGAAGACTTCAACAGCTGAAGACTAAAGTGCTGAAGTCCAACAGCTGAAGAACACAAGTGCTGAAGCTGAAGACTAAAGTGCTGAAGTCCAACAGCTGAAGACACAAGTGCTGAAGCTGAAGACTAAAGTGCTAAAGTCCAACAGCTGAAGAACACAAGTGCTGAAGTTGAAGACCAAAGTACTGAAGGTCAACAGCTGAAGAATACAAGTGCTGAAGCTGAAGACCAAAGTACTGAAGTTCAACAGCTGAAGAGTCCACAAGTGCTGAAGACCAACAACTGATGTACAAAGTCTAAAGACAAGACTGAAGACATCAGCTGATGACATCTACTGAAGTCATCAGCTGATGAAACGTCTGAAGTTCAATTTTGAAGACCAAGTGCTGAAGTTTCATTAGTTTGTCACAACAGCTGAAGAGTACTTCTTCAGTAGTTGTGTTTATCAGTACTTTTATGTTTTTACTTTCAGTAGTTTTGTAAAACGACTGAAGAGCTTGTTCTTCAGTCATTGTAGTTTCAGTAGTTTCTTATCGGTAGTTTTGTAATAAGTAAACACTTAGCTTCTTGTAAGAAGATGTCAGCTGCTTGACATCTTCAGTAGTTTTAGTGTTGCAGTAGTTTGTTAAATAACGGTTAGATCTCACTATCAAGTGACATCAGCCTACGTCATCTTTCCTTATATAAAGAAGAATGACTTAAATTGTAATTTTGCGAAAGCCATGCCAAAGCGTGTGATTGAATGAAATATTCCTTTTGCAGAAACTTTCTCTCTCTATAACTAATTCTGTTCATTGGTATATCTTTGGTATTCTTGCTCGAATTGTGCTAGTTGGTACTCTATTCCGCTGCTGAAATCATTCGAATGGATCAAAGTAGATGCTGAGATCCTATCAAATGGTATCAGAGCTGGTTAATCATTGATCGATCTAACAATTGATCATTGAAACTGCTCATTTGCTCTAAGTTTGATCGAACTAGCAAATTCGCACGAATCTGTTATAGAGATTGAAGTTCTGTCGCTTTTGGCTATTTTAATTGAGGTTCTTAGTGGTTTTGAGCTAAATTTGTTTTGCTTATCTTGAATTTGTCTGAATTTTCGAAAATGACTACACCTTCTAATGATCCACACAATACCGGTTCCTCAACCAAGCCTCCGATGCTGGTTAGGAATGAGTATAACATTTGGCAACGAAGAATGCTCCATCACCTGTCTGTCAATAGTTCAGGTTGTTGGACATCCGTGGTACATGGACCACATAAGCCAATGGTGAATCATCCGGAAACAAATCAGTTGATTCCGAAGAAGAAGGAACAATACTCTGATGAGGACAAGAAGTTGTTTGAGATTGATGCTAAAGCCCATGGAATTCTGGCCATGGCACTGCCTAATGAAATCTATTCCGGGCTTATGCATCATGAAACTGCTCATGACCTTTGGAATGCACTGAAAGAACAATTTGGTGGCACTGATGAGGTGTTAGCAAACAACAGGGAAATCCTCGCCCAACAGTATGAGACTTTTGCTCATAGAAAGGGTGAGACTCTGACTCAGCAGTTTGAGCGGTTTTCATGTTTATCTCTGAGTTGAAAATGGTTAAACATGAAATACCAAAAGCGAAATGAACCACAATTCCTCAGATCACTGCCTGAGAGATGGGACACATATACAATTGTCCTACGCTCCAGTGCAAATCTGGATAGTCTATCTCTCACCCAACTTTATGGAAATCTGGAGAAAGTTTGATCACGCCATAGACCTAATGGCTGATTCTCAGTATAGTACTGCTCTGCTCTTAAACTTGACTGTCTACCCAGAGTCACTAAGTCAGTTTTGGTCCAATGCCTATGTTCACACTAATGTGCCTTCCAGCCAAATTTCTGTTCGGTCATTGGTCAACCAAAAACAAGTAGAGGTTACATCTGATAGCATTCGTCGAGTGCTAAATTTACAAGATGCTACTGCTGTGACTGAGTACCTGAAGGGCACAACTGCTATGTCCTTCATCAACAATGGGTACGACGGAAATCTTCGAGCTACTACCATACCGAAGAAGAACTTTCCTGATGCTGAAAGACTGATATTTCATATGGTGAATGTTTGCTTAGCCTCGAAGACATCCTCATGGGATCAAATGTCTTCCCGATGGCAACAGGTATTATATTCAATTCTAGAACACCAACCTTTAAATTTTTCACAAATTGTGTTTCTAGAAATCAAAGATCTAGCACAGAAACCTGTGGGAAACAGATGGCTATTATATCCCAGGTTTCTGATGGCCATAATTTTAAATGAATTACAAACTGATGGCCTTGTTGGCCTTGGAGTCCCTGCACTAGCTGTTCTAGCTGAGGTATACTCCAGGCATAACTCTGACCAATCTCTCAAAGAAGCTGCCCGTTTGCTCAAACCCAAGCAAAGGCAAACCACAACTTCAACTGCCAGATCGAAAGTCCCCACCAAGCCAAAATCCAAACCCAAACAAGCTAATCAGGGAGATGAGTCCCGTGATGATGCTCCTGTACCACCCAGACAGGATAAACCTACTGGTTCAAACCCTCCAGTAGTGTTAAAGACTCAACCAGCAACAGCCGCACAGGTATCCTCTCAAAAGGATCTTGTTGCAACCACTTCAGGGGAAACCACATTACTGAGACCTCTCTCACTTGAGGAGGTTATCATTGAAGAGCATCCCTCTCCCGGATGCAATCAGCTTCTATCCCCTCTCCCCATGCAAATGCCCCCCAAAGTCCAACCATTATAATTGCTAATGTGCTGACTCAGCTGCAGGCCTCTCCTCCTCCCCTACAACCACCAACAAAGGGGAGAACAACAACAATTGAGGAAGAGGATACACATGCTTCTGACAACCCACAGCACCGGGGTTCAAATGTTCTATCTCCTGGTGTGGACATGGAGATCAGAACATCTGGTGAGGCTGCCACCTCTTCTGAATCAACATATGATCAGACTGAGGTTGGTAACATAACTAAGACCTTACCAGAGGCAACAGCTGATGAAGGACAAAGTCCTGAGGCTGGAAGTCCCCAGTTCCAAGACAAAGGGGCACATGCTACATCTGGTCTACACCCAGTGCATGTACATCCTGCTACAAGGAGGAGGTCAGGTGATTCAGCATCTGCTGATGATGACCTGGGCTTCTTTTATGATGTTCTTGCCGAGAACATAATCCTAGAGGAGGAAGTCAGTAGGCTGCAAAAACTACTTGACCAACTCTCTGAGGGAGAAAGACCATCTGCCACCACATCAACCCAACAGATGGCACCATCCTCTGAAGGTCACTTAAACACACAGCCACTCAAAGAATCTCAACCACCTGCCTCTGTTTCTGGCACCATTTCTCAGGACCAAAACCCCCCTGAGCAAATGGATGCTATCCCTAAAAATCCCCTATCTCTCATCACACCGCAGATAACTGAACTTGTCATTAAAACTGTTGATGAGAGACTTTCTTCTGTCTTACAACCTATGGTGGATGATGTACTGAGCCAAAAGCTTTCTGCTGATCAAACCCTTAAAACCAATGCACCTAAAAAGGGGGAGATTCCAGCAGTGAAAGCTAAAAGAAAGAGGATGGAGAAGGAGAAAGAGAAAGAGAAGGACAAAGAAGTGGAAATAGAGAAGGACTGTGTGTATGAGACCAAGAAAGAGAAGGAGAATGTGAATGAGAAGGGAGCTGAAAAGCAGAAAGTACATGAAGGTCAAAAGGAGTTTCATGTCACATATAAGAAAAAGAAAAGTGCTGAAAAAGGGAAAAACTTGAATGAAATGGTTAAAGAGGCTGATGCTGAACACAGCAGATCAATGGACAATATCATTGATCAGCTGTTTAGGCAAGGTTTCAATACTGAATAGCTGGACTCTGAAATAAGAAGATTAGAGATCGAAGAGATTCAACAAAGATGGGCCAACTACAACACAATGGATAGAGAAATACTTGAGATCATGATCAGATTTATCAACAAATACCTTCGGAGATCATTGATCGAAATAAAATCATGGACCAGGGACAGCATCTTGGCCATAACCTCCAAGATCTGTTCTTCTGAGGCATATACTAAGGGATTAGTAATAGAAGCTTTAAATGAAGCAGGAGCAGGGAGCAGGACTGAGCTAGCCAAACACTCAAAAGCCACACTCACCTCCAAAATGCTAACTCAGCCTGTCAACATTCCCTCTCCAAAACAACCACAACCACAACCCACAAAACCAACTCCCTTACCCTCAAAACCAACAGCCGATGATGCACCTAAGCAGAAGAAGAGAAAGGTGTTGAGGCTGGAAGAAGAAGAAGATGATGATGAAGACAGGCTGCCGATCTCAGCTGTTCTGCAGTTGCCTAAGGCCAAAGATCTCCCTCTTGCAATAACTCCTAAGCAACAAAGAGATGCAATCAAAGTGAAATTGGAAGAATAAGAACAACACAGATTGCACGATGAAGAGTTATTGTGGAGAGTAGACAAAGCATATGCAGCCACTTCCTCCATCATTAATATGAAAAAACAAGCTCAGAGGATTTATACTCTTAGACATACTTTTCAGTATGTGAAAGAAAGAGAATGAATTTGGCCTGATCCCAGGGTGGCTCATAGAATACAAAAGAAAAATATCCCTTAGAGATACAATGGGCAAGTGAAAAAGATTGTAGATGAAGTGATCTCCTTAGCCCTTGTAGTCTCACCCTAGGAAATCCTGGAAGATTTCAAAAAGGCCTACAGCTCAAACATGCCCCCACAAAAGATGCTGGAGAACAGAATGATCAAAAAGGGGCTGGTGTATAAGAGGCTGAATGAGATCAGAAAGGATGAGTTACCACTGCTGTAAGAAGGTCATCATCTTGATGAATTGCTTACAGACAGATTACAACAGTGGTACTCAAAAATGGAAAACAGGTCAAATTCCTGTCTGAGTACTATGGGCAGAAGGATTCTTCGATGGTGAGGCAGAGGAGCTCACCATGGAGGAACAAATTGTATCTTGGAGGCCTACACCAGGGAATCCTACAAGCTCATAGTTGGGAAGTGAGTCTCATGGATGGGGGAACAGCTCAGTGTCCAATTCCCCAATACAAAGCTCCCATCCATACATTGCCAACCAAATCATCAGAGACTCATTCCTAGGCCAGTGCTTATATGGGTCATCTTCTCAACTAATCAAGAAGGAAAAAGACTAACCATTCTACCAACAATAAGTGGGAAAATAAATCAATTAGAGGGTTTTGGCTGCATTGGTTCAGGGGGAGTTTGTTGGATCAAAAGAACAAATGAGCCAAGATCAGAAAACCTCTAAGTCCCACATGATATCACAACAACTGCTGAAGGCTTCATCAGCAGTTCGACAAGTGCTAAAGACTTCAACAGCTGAAGATCAAGTACCGAAGACTTCAACAGCTGAAGACTAAAGTGCTGAAGTCCAACAACTAAAGAACACAAGTGCCGAAGCTGAAGACTAAAGTGTTGAAGTCCAACAGCTGAAGAACACAAGTGCTGAAGCTGAAGACTAAAGTGCTGAAGTCCAACAGCTGAATAACACAAGTGCTGAAGTTGAAGACCAAAGTACTGAAGGTCAACAGCTGAAGAATACAAGTGCTGAAGCTGAAGACCAAAGTACTGAAGTTCAACAGCTGAAGAGTCCACAAGTGCTGAAGACCAACAACTGATGTACAAAGTCTAAAGACAAAGACTGAAGACATCAGCTGATGACATCTACTGAAGCCATCAGCTGATGAAACGTCTGAAGTTCAAGTTTGAAGAGCAAGTGCTGAAGTTTCAGTAGTTTGTCACAACAGTTGAAGAGTACTTCTTCAGTAGTTGTGTTTATCAGTAGTTTTATGTTTTTACTTTCAGTAGTTTTGTAAAACGATTGAAGAGCTTGTTCTTCAGTCGTTGTAGTTTCAGTAGTTTTTATCAGTAGTTTTGTAAGAAGTAAACACTTAGCTTCTTGTAAGAAGATGTCAGCTGCTTGATATCTTCAGTAGTTTTAGTGTTTCAGTAGTTTGTTAAATAATGGTTAGATGTCACTATCAAGTGACATCAGCCTACGTCATCTTTCCTTATATAAGGAAGAATGACCTAAATTGTAATTTTGCAAAAGCCATGCCAAAGCGTGTGATTGAATGAAATATTCCTTTTGCAGAAACTTTCTCTCTCTATAACTAATTCTGTTCATTGTATATCTTGGGTATTCTTGCTCGAATTGTGCTAGTTGGTACTCTATTCCGCTGCTGAAATCATTCGAATCGATCAAACTAGATGCTGAGATCCTATCATATGTTCACCATTTTTGGGGAAGCTTTAGGAGGTGCATACAACACTTGGAGGCTTGGGAGGTGCATACAACACTTCAAGGTCATTGGAGGCTCAGGAGGTGCATACAACACTTGGAAGAAGCTCGGGATCATCTAAACGTCATCCATTCTGGATTATCGGTTTGATTGTTCCATTTCACTAATGATTACATATCTATCTTCTGTGTTATCTGTTGTTATGCTTAAGCTTGTTATGAGCTAAACTCTTTTTATCATCCAAATCGGATGAAACTTATGTAATTTTTGATAAACTAATGGTGTGATTCCTTTTTATTGGGTTAATGTTATGATATTCTTGGGAAAAGTATTAATGGGTAGCATCTACATTTGAACGTGAAGTTATAAATTTATGCTTTGTGATTGTGATTTTCATACAAAGTTGAAAAACCGTATGATTAACTTTCATTCGCGAAACGGTCTTCATAAAAAATCCATGGCTAATGAACTAGAAATGGTTATTAGAAATCATATCACTTTAACTTTCTGATCATTTGCGGGTTCCCTTTTATTAGTTTTAGAAATCATTAGTAATTGTTATGGTTTTCTAAAATTAATGGTATGTTAGGAAGGAACTTGATCAACTCTTTTTTTAACATTAAGTTATGTTTGAGAAATCATATGTCAAATAGGTCACAAAAGATTTACCTACATTACTAGCGCTTTGATCTTAGCAGTAAAACTCAACCTGACATGATCCTAGTCACTACGGCAGCAGGATAGATGAGAAATCACGCCAGCTCATCTTTATAAACATTAACACAATCACATTAATCCATATCTTTAAATCACACCACCAATTCATCACGGTTACATAAGTGGAGTCTAATTAGGATGATAACTTTTATTCCCTGGTTTTAAATCCAAACGCTTCAAATCTTAGTTTACTTTATTTTTGTCATTGTTGTTAAACCCTAAAAATCTTTCCAATGCAACTTATCACATTCTTTAACAAAAACCAAATCTGATAGTCAAATCGTCAAATTTGTTGAGTAGGCTAGGTGTGTTCACGGATTGATAGTCGGTTCTTACCAATACTATATTACCACACGACAGGTACACTTGGCTTTTGTGTGTGTGGTTTAGTACTTGTAATAAACATTTAAAACTGAATCTATGCGTAATATATTTATCTAAATATATATACTATCCGCACCCCACCAAGTTTTTGGCGCCGTTTTCGGGGACACACGGCAGTTTGAAAGACAAACTAATTCTTGACTATCTTGTATATAACTTGTTAATATATTTTTGTTTAAACTTCATTTTTATTTTTAGGTAGTTTGCCATAGTTAGTTTAGTTACTTTTGCGTGTTTCATTTTAAGCCTTAGTTAGTTTATGCTTCTTTAAGTTAGTGTATGTCCGACTCATCTAGTTCTGAACTTGTTCCGCCTCTTTCGGAACCCGAACGACTTTTCTGTCAAAGATTGCGCGGAAGATCACAACAAGCAGCACAGGTCATTGAAGAAGAAATTTTGGAAGATACACCATTCGAAGAAGACATGGCTAACCAAGACGAGGAAATGAAGATCACACATTATGCCACACCGTCAATAGATGGTTAAGAGTCTAGTGTTGTCCAACCAGCAATAGCGTCCAACAATTTCAAGATTAAGTCTAGTATTATCCAACTCATAGAAAACGCTGTTTAGTTCCATGGGTTACAAGACGAAGATCCTAATGCTCACGTCTCACGATTCCTTCGTATCTGTGCTACCTTCAAAATCAATAACTGTTCAGACGACGCTATTCGACTAAGACTTTTTCCATTTTCACTTCGAGGATGAGCCATCGACTAGCTTGATTCACTTCCGCCTGGCTCCATCACCACATGGGCGGAAATGGCTGAGCAATTCCTTTTGAAATACTTTCCACCCGATCGCACAGCCAAACTAAGAAGCAGCATCACAAGTTTTCACCAGACGACGATGAATCATTACACGCATCATGGGAACGATATAAAAGTCTCCTTCAGATATGCCCACATCACGGACTCGATCTGTGGCTGTAGTGTCAAACCTTTTACGATGAAATCAGCGGAACCCAGAAGCAAGCAGTAGACCAAGTGCGGGAGGAGATTTTGGAAGTGTCATACCAACAGAAGCATAACAAGCCTTAGAAATAGCAGCTAAGAAGAGCTTTGCCAACAATCCCTTAAAGACCAAACCAAGTTCTAAAGGTATTCATCAAGTAGACTTTGAAACCCTAATTGCAGCCCAATTAGAAGCTCTAATAAAAAAATTCAAACAATTGCAAAGTGAGCTAAAGAAAACCCCAACGTGATGCAACACATGTGGAAGTTCACACAAGACCAACGAATGCCCACAAGGAATTATGGTAGTTGAAGATGTTGACTACGTGGGAGTCCCAAACAACTCATACAACAACAACACAAATTGGAGAAGCAACTCAAATACAGAGATACTAGTAATAACCAACAATCATCTGGATTCAACCAAAGGCCACCTTACCAACAACAGAAACCACCATACCATGATTCAAGCAACCAAGGCCTTGGAGCATCATCAAATGAAGACTTATTGCAGCAGTTGTTGTTAACCACACAAGCCACATATGAGTACATCCGGAAAGCTGATTGAAGAAATTAGGAGAGGTTCCAAGAAACGAAGCTGGCATCAAAAGAAACAAAGCATCATTGCAGACCATAGAGAACCTGGTAGCTCAAATTGCACAACAGCTAGCTGAAAGACCTCAAGGAGCTTTGCCTAGCAACACTATGACAAACCCTAATGCTCAAGTCAAAGCCATCACCACCAAGAGTGGCAAAACCACTCAAGGTGATGTACCCACATTACAACCCATCCTTGAGGAAGTAGAAACTGAAACTCCAAGTAATGTGGTGATAAGCAAAAGCAAGCTGTTGTTATTGTAGAACCAGCCAAGAAATACGTTCCACCACCTCCATATGTTCCACCACCTCCATATCCAGGTCATTTGAGACAACAAGGAATGGAGGCATAATACGGCAAATTCCTTGGGTTGTTCAAGCAACTCCACATCAATCTGTCCTTGGTGGAGGCCTTAGCACAAATGCCAAACTACGCTAAGTATCTAAAAGGTGTCTTGTCAAACAAAAAGAAACTGGAAGAGTTATCACATGTGGTTTTGAATGAGGAATGCTCTGCAGTCCTTCAAAACAAACTACCTCAAAAGATGATTTATCTAGGAAGTTTCACCATACATTGCCTAATAGGAAATCTTTCTATGAGTAATGCGTTAGCTGATTTAGGTGCAAGCATTAATCTTATGCCTTATGCGATTTTTGAAAAACTAAAGTTAGGTGAACCTAGACCTACCAGTATGAGCATCCAGTTAGCTGACCTTTCTGTCAAATATCCGAGGGGCATCGTTGAATATCTCTTAGTTAAAATTGACAAATTTGTATTTCCCGTTGATTTTGTGATCCTTGACATGGATGAAGACAAAAATGTTCCACTTATCCTAGGTCGACCTTTCTTAGCGACTGCTCAAGCCTACATTGATGTTTATATAGGCAAACTTACGCTTAGAGTAGATGAGGAGGAAGTAACTTTCGATATAGGCCAGTCCATGAAACACCCTCAACATCATGATGACTCACTCCAATACGTTGATGCTTGCGATTCGATCAGAAGCCGTCATTTGAAGAAAACTCTTCAAAATGAAGCTTGCAACACTCAATTAATAGAAGTCCAAATCACCAACCCATCTGTGAGAACCAAATCATTGCAGAACTTGAAGTTGATCAAACAACACTTCATCAAGAAGCACTTGAGATCATTGAGCAAGATCTAGAACTGAAAGCCAAACCTTCTATAGAAGACCCTCTAGATTTAGAGCTCAAAGAACTTCCATCTCATCTCAAATATGCTTTTCTTGAAAAGACAACTCAACTTCCTGTCATAATCTCATCCGCCTTATCAATTGATAAGTAGAAAAAGTTGCTCAATGTGCTAAAGGCACACAAATGAGCAATTGCATGGAAAATCATGGATATCAAGGGAATCAATCCATCTTTTGCAATCATAAAATATTAATGGAGGAGAACTTCAAATCCGTCATTCAACCTTAAAGACATTTAAACTGAGCATGCAAGAGGTGGTGAAGAAAGAAGTAATCAAACTGCTAGATGCCGGTTTGATTTACCCTATTTCTGATTCGCCTTGGGTCAGTCCTGTCCAAGTTGTTCCGAAGAAAGGATGAATGACTGTTGTAACTAACGAAAAGAATGAGCTTATTCCCACTCGTACGGTTACCGATGGAGAGTCTGCATAGACTATCGCAAACTCGATGACGCCACAAGGAAAGATCACTTCCCTCTTCCTTTCATCGACCAAATACTTGAGCGATTATCTGAAAAAATGTTATATTGTTTCGTGGACAGTTTCTCAGGTTATTTTAAAATCCCTAATGCTCCCAAAGATCAGGAGAAGAAGACTGATGGGTGCGGATAGTATATATAATTGATATAGATTTATTGCATAGATTCAGTTTTAATTGGTTATTACTAATACTAAATCACACACACAAAAGGTAGTGTACCTGTCGTGTGGTAATAAAGTTTTGGTAAGAACCGAGTGTCAATCCGTGGACACACCTAGCCTACTCAACAAACTTGATGTTCGACTATCAGATTTGGTTTTTGTTAAACAAAATGATAATTTGTACAGAAAGATTTTTAGGATTTAAAATAAACAATAATAGAAAGAAAGTAAACTAAGACTTGAAGCATTTGGATTTAAAACCAGGGAATAAAAGTTATCATACTAATTAGATTCCACTTATGTAACCGTGATGAATTGGTGGTGTGATTTAAAGATATGGATTAATGTAATTATGTTAATGTTTATAAAGATGAGTTGGCGCGATTTCTCGTCTATCCTGCTGCCGTAGTGACTTGATACTGTCAGGCTGAGTTTTACTGCTCAGATCATAGCCCTAGTAATGTAGGTAAATCTTTTGTGACCTATTTGACATATGATTTCTGAAAACATAACTTAATGTCAAAAAGAGAGTTGATCAGGTTCCTTCCTAACATACCATTAATTTTAGAAAACCGTAACAATTACTAAAGTTTCTAAACAAATAAAAGGGAACCCACAAATGATCAGAAGTTAAAGTGATATGATTTCTAATATCCATTTCTAGTTCATTAGCCATCGATTTATAATGAAAACCGGTTTCATGAATGACGGTTTTTCAACTTTGTATGACGATCACAATCCCAAACCATAAATTTATAACTTCCCGTTCAAATGTAGATGCTACCCATCAATAGTTTTCCCAAGACCACCATAACATTAACATAATATTTATCACACCATTAGTTCATCACAAATTACATAAGTTTCATCCGATTAGGATGATAAAAAGACTTTAGCTCATAATGAGCTTGAACATAACAACATATAACAAAGAAGATAGTATGTAATCATCAGTGAAATGGAACAATCAAACCGATAATCCACAATGGATGACGTTTAGACGATTCCGAGCTTCTTCCAAATGTTGTATGCACCTCCCGAGCCTCCAAATGATCTTGAAGTCTTGATTCCCGAGAGAGTTCTGCAGAGTAACTCTCAACCAAAGCTTGCCAAAATGGTGAACTTAGGATTCTATTTATAGGCTTTCCGGAGTGTTTAAGCACGGCCCCGTGGCTAAAAGGCACGGCCCCGTGCCAGTACAATGCTTACGAAAGTTGGTGGGCTCGTACATGCAGGTTGTGTCGGGCACAGCCCCGTGCTAAATGGGGCATGACCACGTGTTGGTGGTGTGTTAATTTAGCATGGGGGTGTTTTTCTGGCGAAGCATGGGGGCGTGCTTAAAGAGTCACGGCCCCATGCTTGGACTCCAAAGCTCATATTACTTCAATTTCTTGCTAAATATGCTTCTTTTGTCCAACTTGCCCTTTTAAACACCTGAAAACACAATTTAAGACTTTTAAGTACATTTTCATCATTTTAAGGAAGATATTAAGGAATAATTGATGTGCTTTTGATAGGATTTTATGTATAATTTGGAGCACATCAAACATCCCCCACACTTGAACTTTGCTTGTCCTCAAGTAAAAGTCACTTAAAATGACAAGTCCACCAAAAACCAAATAAAACAAATTATAAACATGTCTTTCAAGAAATGCACAAGTAAACACTATTTTCATCCAAATATAAATATTCTAAGCATATGTAAAGTGATATCCTAACAAGCAATAGGTTAGTAAAGATTATAATCATGCCAAAATCCACACTTCTCACAAGGTGCACTCACACTCGGCTTAATATATGAAGTCATAATCAAGATTAAGTATGACTAATACACTCAATTGCCTAGTATGAATACGTGTGAAATCATAAGCTTGTTAAGGGATCAAATCTCCACCTACTTAGATATTTACTTGCATAAATCATTACGTCTTTGATGGGTTGTAATTTGGCTCAGGCTCGGGTATGGAATATTTGGAAAAGTTGGCTAATTGCTAAAGACGATGGTCTTGGCTTATTTTTCTAACATAAACTACAAGGAAAGCAATAAAGGTTCCCTATACAATACTTCAAGCTAGAATGTATATGCTAGCTTGAGGACTCGTTTAAGGTCAGGTTGGCAAGACCGTATTTTGCTTTCAAGAATCATACTTCATCTTTTACCCGAAGATACACAAAACTTTCCTTTCTCAAGGATCGTTTGGTTTGAAGCCTAATAGCACCCAATCGGATTAGTTCTGTGTATTCGTATTGAGATTAAGTTTGATTCTTTTTACATTTTCCATTATGAGAACAATTTCCACAATTTGGGCTTCTTTCATATCTTTTTGCCCGTCTCTTTATAGAACTTTTTGAAATTCCACAAAATGGGGAAACTTGTTCTTTTTTTTGCCATTTCTTTCTTGCGTCAAATGTGAGATTGAAAATTTGCTCACGGATTTCCGGGGGAAGTCCCGGTTTTGCGTGATGAAGGCAACAAAGCAAATTGAAATCAAAATAATGCATTCCAGTTCTTTAAGGTCTGCAGGTAAAAGACCATTTTTTTTAACATTAACAAGCCAAAAACGTGTCTTTAACGAAAATGGGTTTTGTAGAAGGCTTTTGGTTAAGTGACTTGGTGGCTTGGGTGATTGAAAGATAAAAGCGTTTAAGCTCAATGCGGCTCACTATGGTTGACGTTCGGGTAAGGAAAATTAAAGACAATGGTTGGGGCTCGAATGGTTAAGGTTTCCTAGTGCCTAACTCATTTTTATGCAACAAATTCTAATTAAGGTCTTGAAATGCATACCCAAAGCAAGTTCTAATTACACGTATCATATGGCACCCTCAATTAAATCCAGAATGAAAGTAGAATTGCAATTTTGCAAAAGCTGTTTAAGGCTCAAAAATAAACTCGTATATGGATGGAATTGGGTAATAGTGCTTCATTTTACATGATTAAATATTTTACTAGATTAGATTATTGCTTTTAAGGATATCACAAAAAACATTTTCAATTTTATTTGGACGTCATGAGTTTACTTCTTTATTTCCAAAAAACGTATATTTATAATTTGGTTTATCAAAAATTTTATTTTTGGTTTTTTGTCACAAAAATTACTTGGTAAGTGATCTTCTCTTAAAAGTTTTAAATTTGAACCTTTTTAGCAAAGTCAAATGCCTTACTCCCATCCTCACACTTAAAATTCACATTGTCCTCATTATGATTAATATAATAAAGATCGAGAAAGGGTAACAAAATAACTCCCCTAAAAATGATGAAATTTTCAGTTGTGTTTGGTTGGCCTCGTGTTGTTAGAATACTCGGTATCACCTCAAATGTCACCAATTTATTAAAAGTGTTAAAGTCTTAAACACACAAAATAAAAACAAAACGACATAAATTAAAAGATAGATTGGCACAAAACAACTGTGTTGGGTCCCCGAAAATGATACGGTTTTCAAGGGCTTTGTGGGGGAATATCCCCCCACTCATGGTACATTCGGTTCCTGATGTATGTGACATCGTTACTGAGGTCATTGACTCGGGAGTGCAGACTTTCGACTCAGTTGAAGGCTTGTTGGGCATATTCAAATGATCGCCTTGCATGGTTGCTGGTTGTTTGTATTGACTCGTAAAGGTCTAACATGGTCGGGAATTCCCTTGTACGTGAACTTGAAGATCCAACTCCGGCTCCTTCCTGCTATATTGGTATGTCAAGATCCATAATTATTTCTTCGGGGTCCGCCGGATCCCAGATTTGTCCCTTCTTATCCGTGAATCTTGGCTGCCCATTTGGTAGGCTTGTCACCATGTACATACTTGTGTAAATGCTCAAGTCTAACAGTCCCGGCATCACTCCTTCAGTTCCCTCAGTGTTATAACCATAGCTTTCGTATAAGTTCAAAATCTAGCTTCCTCCAAACATAGGTGTTAGAGAACTTGCAATCGTATTCCTGGCAAAAAGATTACAAAGCAAATACCCAATATTACATGGCAACTGATTAACAATACAATATAAAATGAACAAGTCCCTCAAGTTAACAACTCCCTCGCTTTGACCACGAGCTGTTATGGAATGACTAAGTAGCCAATGAATGTATCGCAGCAGCGGGTCTCGTATCTGACTGCTTTTTGTTTTACTTGAGTTGAACCCTCCAGTTCCAATCCGCTCCCAAAATGCTTTCGACATTGCACCACTTCCGCGTCTTTACTTTCCTCGTCCGGGAAAGTATGGTATGCCAGCATTCCAGATACTGCTTCCTCCTCCATTTCCTGTTCCGTGTAGATCCCGAGATAGACACCGAACAAGGCAATGGATGTTTTGTGCCAATGCCCAACAAGTCTAATGAAACTGCATTATTATCCCAAGGATCAGAGTCTTTCATGCTAAATTTGAAAGATGCTAAACATTCAAGAGTTAGTTCATAAACGGAAGGTCTATTTTGTGAGAATAAACGCTTCCATTGGACACTCAATAATGTATTATATCTTTCTAGCTATCTAACTGCCGCTAGTGTTCTTCATCTGCTTGTAAATGGGGTCTTTCGACCCTTTGTAGCAGCCATTGAAGTCTCTCATGCCACCATCTCTCATGGCTCGCTTCAAAACATAAGTAGGGATGATTCATGATCCTGAAATTTCAAAAATATGTTAATCTATACAAAACGATTTCTTGAGCAGTTTCATGATGTTAGTGAAAATCACGTGTTTTTCAAGACATAACATCATAATGATTCAACTCATGTTCAAAATTGGTTTAGAAGTTTATCATCCAAGGAAATAATTTTGAACATGGGGGTGCGTTTTGTGAAACGTGGGGGTGCAGTAAACATGGTAAGGCATAAAATCTTGACTTGAGCACGTGTGGTTATGTTTGTAAATCATTGATTAAGCATGGTTTTAACGTTTTCTTGCTCAAAAAATCAAAGGTTGTAGATTTATCATTTTAATTATTTGTTAATAATTCAAGATACCCAAAAATATATTTTATGTTTAATACCACTTGGGAACTCTTGAACATGATTAACAAATATTTCACCACGAATTATGAAGATAGTCTTGATAATGATAAAAGAAAACAAACTAATTAGCTAGCTAAACAAACTAATAACTAATGATACATACTAATTAACACTAATCTACTTACAAGAATTAACATGAACAAGTGGGTTGAAAGTATTCATCATTCCATGAAACGTTTAAGAACAAGTCTTTACATATAATTGCTAGGATTTTAGTTGTTTAGAGACCTAATCACCTAACTACATGTAAATGACTTTCATAATTAAAGGAATGAGTGCACTAACCTTTTGTTCAAACACTCATGAAAGAACTCTTGAAAATATGAAAGAAAATGGAAAAACAAGATGAAAATGAGAGTGCATACGACTTTGCAGGCAATTGAGGTCGGTATTTATCATGCAAATTGAAGAGGAACAAGACAAAAGGCTGAAATATGTCATCTTGTGTCATTTTTTGTCGAACACGGGGGTTTGCCTACTTGAGCACGGGGCCGTGTTCAAGTATTGTTAGGTGGTTTCAGTTTTTTGTTGTTTCGTTTTTCAGTTTTGCGCGTTGTGTAATTTTCCTGGTTAAGTTTTACCACGTTCTAATCATCAGAAAAGATACGAAATTAGTCCTAGAGTAAATAAAGACAAGCCAAAATGAAAATTAAATTTCCTAAGGTCCTACGGTTACATAACACGTTAAAAGCAGAGAATCTGAAACAACAAAACCAGACTCTTTAATGCACAACAGCGCACTTAGCACATCACGAAATGCTTCTAAAATAAACATCCACACATTTCGTGTGGAAGGTTCGGGATGGGATAGTGATAGGTGCGGTTGCTCAATTTCACAAGCTGTCGGTTAATGGAAATGAGTTCGTCGCTCATCTGTTGAACTTTTTGGATAAGTTCAGCTAAGAGTTGGGATGTAGTGAGGTTCATTTCAGTCAGTTGTTTGATTAGTTCATGCAGCTTGAAGAAGTATTCTTGAGTTGTTGGTTCTGGTGTTTCAGAACGTGGTTTCTTCGCAGGATTCCAGTTTAAACTTCTGTGACTTGATTCTTTCATTTTTCAGATGTTTACGAAGAGAAGTGAGTGTGATGAAAGAATGGAACAACTATGGTATTTATATACAGGTCGTGGAAAGTGGACACGGGGGTGTGCTTGTCTGACTCTAAACTGCCCATCACCTTCTGGGCAGAAGCAGTCAACACGGGGGCGTGCTTGATAAAATTTGTTGGAGACACGGAGATCGTGCTTGTCAGAATTCGTCTTAAATTCGACCTGCAACGTTTCAGAGTCGTCAGCGGAGATCGTGGAAAGAAATTTGTTGGAGACACGGGGGCGTGCTTGATGAGGCACGGCCCCGTGCTTTTGCTTGCGTGAGCCTAAAAATTGTGAAAAAGTAAGAAAATTATATATACAGGTGCCGCGTTTAAGTTTAAGGTCTTCGGCACGACCCTTCCCCACACTTAGTTTTTGTCGGGGCGGAGGTGTAATTCTTCGGAGGGAATTTTGGTTGGTCCATCGTTATACGGTTTCAAACGATGACCATTTACTTTGAAACTTAAACCTTCGTGGTTATAAATTTCAATGGCACCACTCAGAAACACGTTTTTGATCGTGTACGGTCCAGACCAACGTGACTTCAGTTTTCCGGGAAACAAACCTAAATGAGAGTTATACAATAAGAGACGTTCTCCCACATAAAATCGTTTTGTGTTCTTTAATCGAGCGTCATGGAATTCTTTGTCTTTTCTTTGTAAACCCCAGTGTTTTCCTACGATTGTTCTGTCAATTCCTCTAATTCGTGGATTAGCAAGAATCGATTCTTTCCTGTAAGGTCTTGGTCCAGGTTTGTTGCTTTAAGTGCCCAAAAAGCCTTGTGGTCTAGTTCCACAGGTAGATAACACGACTTCCCATAAACTAGTTTAAATGGTGTGGTGCCAATGGGAGTCTTATAGGCTGTTCGAAAAGACCATAATGCATCATCTAAGTTGATAGACCAGTCCTTGTGATTTTGACCTACAGTTTTCTAAAGGATTCGTTTGATTCCTCAGTTAGTGACTTCAGCTTGCCCATTCACTTGTGGATGGTAAGCAGTTGTAAAGCGATGGTGAACTCCATAACGCGCCATTGCTCGTTCGAGCTGACAGAAATGAGTTCCTCAGTCACAAATTAGAGCTTTGGGGGCACCAAAACAAGAAAATAGTTTTATAAGGAATTTGACAATGTTTCTGGCATCATTAGTAGGCAGGGCTTGAACTTCAGCCCATTTTGAAACGTAATCAACTGCTACCAAGATGTAACAATTGCCAAATGACACCAGGAACGGCCCCATGAAATCAATACCCCATATATCAAATATCTCGAATACTTGAACTAGTTTCTGAGGCATCTCATCTCGTGTTGAGATATTGGTTGCTCTTTGACATGCGTCATAGGTGCGTACCATGTTGTGAGCATCTTTGAAGATCGTGGGCCAGTAAAATCCAGAGTCAAATACTTTCTTAGTTGTTAAGGTTGCTCCATGGTGTCCTCTGGTGGGTCCTTCATGATAGTGCCTTAGAATTTGTTCTTCTTCTCTTGCATATACGCATCTTCGCATGAGTTGGTCTGCACCGATTCTGAATAGATACGGGTCTTCCCAATAGTAATGTTTGATATCAGTAAAGAATTTCTTCTTTTGCTCATAAGTCATTCCTTTGAGAAGTATTCCTCTTGCTAAGTAATTTGCAAAATCGGCAAACCAAGGATGTTCATCGATTGAGGATTGAACGTGCATAAGGAATTCGTGAGGAAAGTTGTCGTTTATTATGGCTTCCTCAGTTTGTGAAGGACTTGAATCCTCAAGACGCGAGAGATGATCAGCCGCTAGATTTTTTGCTCCCTTCTTATCACGAATTTTGATGTCAAATTCTTGAAGCAGAAGGATCCAACGAATCAATCTTGGCTTTGCATCTTGTTTGTTGAACAAATAACAAAGGGCTGCATGGTCGGTGTAAACAATTGTTTTCGAAAGGATGAGATACGAGCGGAATTTTTCAAATGCGAAAACTACCGCAAGAAGTTCTTTTTAGGTGGTGGTGTAGTTTTCTTGTGCGTCGTTTAAGGTTTTGCTCGCATAATGAATTGGGTGAAATTGCTTGTCTTTCCTTTGTCCTAGTACGGCTCCAACCGCGAAATCACTTGCGTCGCACATGAGTTCAAATGGTAGCGTCCAATCTAGGGAAACCATGATTGGAGTTGTTACGAGCCTCTTTTTAAGCAATTGAATGCATTAATGCATTCATCCGAAAATACGAATTGAGCGTCTTTCTCGAGAAGTTGAGTCATTGGTCGAGCAATTTTTGAGAAATCTTTGATGAAACGACAGTAGAATCCTGCATGACCTAGAAAACTTTTGATATCTTTCATGGTTGTGGGATGTGGAAGTTTAGAAATAGTTTCAACATTGGCTTGATCGACTTCAAGCCCTGCTCGAGAGATTTTGTGTCCTAACACTATTCTTCCGTAACCATGAAGTGGCACTTTTCCCAGTTTAAAAGAAGGTTAGAATCTTCACATCTAACGTGCATTTTTTCTAGATTTTCAAGACATTACTCAAATGAGTTTCCAAAGATGGAGAAATCATCCATGAAAACTTCCATTGAGTGTTCAATCATGTCATGAAAAATTGCTACCATGCATATTTGAAATGTAGCAGGAGCATTACACAATCATTACACAATCCAAAGGGCACTCTCCTATAAGCAAATGTGCCATATGGACAGGTGAATGTTGTCTTCTCTTGATCTTCGGGAGCAATAGGGATTTGAAGATAACCTGAGAAACCATCCAGGAAACAATAGAACATTTTTCCAGATAATCGCTCAAGCATTTGGTCAATGAAAGAAAGAGGGAAGTGATCATTCCTTGTGGCGTCATTGAGTTTGCAATAGTCTATGCAAACTCTCCATTCGGTAACTGTACGAGTGGGAATAAGCTCATTCTTCTCGTTAGTTACAACAGTCATTCCTCCTTTCTTGGGAACAACTTGGATCGGACTGACCCAAGGTGAATTAGAAGTAGGGTAAATCAAACCAGCATCTAGCAGTTTGATTACTTCTTTCTTCACCACCTCTTGCATGCTCGGGTTTAAACGTCTTTGAGGTTGAATGACGGATTTGAAGTTCTCCTCCATCAATATTTTATGAGTGCAAAAGGATGGATTGATTCCCTTGATGTCCATGATTTTCCATGCAATTGCTCGTTTGTGTGCCTTGAGTACATTAAGCAACTTGTTCTTCTCATCAATTGATAAGGCGGATGAGATTATGACAGGAAGTTGAGTTGTGTTTTCATGAAAAGCGTATTCGAGATAAGATGGAAGTTCTTTGAGCTCTAAAACTGGAGGGTCTTCTATAGAAGGTTTGGCTTTTGGTTCTAGGTCTTGCTCAATTATCTCAAATGCTTCTTGATGAAATGATGTTTCATCAACTTCAAGTTCTTGAATGATTTGGTTCTCACAAATGGGTTTGGTAATTTGGAATTCTATTAGTTAAGTGTTGAAAGCTTCATTTTGAAGAGTTTTCTCCAAATGACAACTTATAATTGAATCGCAACCATCAACGTAATAGAATGATTCATCATGATTTTGAGGGTGTTTCATGGATTGGCGTATATCAAAAGTTACTTCCTCCTCGTCTACTCTAAACGTGAGTTTGTCTGTAAAAACATCAATGAGAGCTCGAGCAATCACTAAGGAAGGTCGACCTAGGATAAGTGGAACCTTTTTGTCTTTAGCCATGTCAAGGATCACAAAATCAATGGGAAATACGAATTTCTCAATTTTAACCAAGAGATTTTCAATGATGCCTCTCGGATATTTGAAAAAATGATCAGCTAACTGGATGCTCATACGGGTAGGTCTAGGTTCACCTAAGTTTAATTTTTCAGAAACCGCATAAGGCACAAGGTTAATGCTTTCACCTAAATCAGCTAACGCATTACTAACAGAATGATTTCCCATTAGGCAAGTTATCGTGAAACTTCCTGGATCAGTAATCTTTTGAGGTAGTTCATTTTGAAGAACTGCGGAGCATTCCACATTTAAAACTATGTGTGATAACTCTTCCAGTTTCTTTTTGATTGACAAGACACCTTTTAGAAACTTAGCGTAGTTTGGCATTTTTGCTAAGGCCTCCACCAAGGGTAGATTGATATGGAGTTGCTTTTGCTCATCACACGCATTACTTGGAGTTTCAGTTTCAACCTCTTCAAGGATGGGTTGTAATGCGGGTGCATCACCTTGAGTGGTTTTGCCACTCCTAGTGGTGATGGCTTTGACTTGAGCATTAGGGTTTGTTACAGTGTTGCTGGGCAAAGCTCCTTGAGGTCTTTCACATAGCTGTTGTGCTATTTGTCCTACTTGGTGCTCTACGGTTTGCAATGATGCTTTGTTGCTTTTGATGTCAGCTTCGTTTCTTTGGAACCTCTCCTCATTTCTTCAATCAGATTTCCGGATGTACTCATCAGTGGCTTGTGTGGTTAACAACAACTGCTGCAATAAGTCTTCTATTGATGATGCTCCACGGTCTTGGTTACTACTGCTTGGACCTTGGTATGGTGGTTTCTGTTGTTGGTAAGGTGGCCTTCGGTTGAATCCAGATGATTGTTGGTTATTCCCAGCATCTCTGTAATTCGAGTTGCTTCTCCAATTTGAGTTTTTGTTGTATGAGTTGTTTGGGCCTCCTACGTAGTCAACATCTTCAACCATCATAATGCCTTGTGGGCATTCGCTGGTCTTGTGTGAATTTCCACATGTGTTGCATCGTGTTGTAGTTTTTCTTAGTTCGCTTTGCAATTGTTCGAATTTTTTGTTAGAGCTTCTCATTGGGCTGCAGTTAGGGTTTTAGAGTCTACATGATGAATACCTTTAGAACTAGGTTTGGTACTTAAGGGATTGTAAGAAAAGCTCTTCTTAGCTGCTCTTTCTAAGGCTTGGTATGCTTCTGTTGGCGTGACACTTCCAAAATCTCCTCCCGCACTTTGGTCTACTGCTTGCTTGTGGGCTCCGCTGATTGCATCGTAAATGTTTTGACACTCCAGCCACAGATCAAGTCCGTGATGTTGGTATCTCCGAAGGAGACTTTTATATCTCTCCTATGCTGCGTGTAATGATTCATCGTCATCATGGCGAAAACTTATGATGCTACTTCTTAGTTTGGCAGTGCGATCGGGTGGAAAGTATTTTAAAAGGAATTGTTCAGCCATTTCCGCCCATGTGGTGATGGAACCAGGTGGAAGTGAATCAAGCCAATCATGGCTCGGCCTCGAAGTGAAAATGGAAAAAGTCTTAGTCGAATGGCGTCGTCTGAACAGTTATTGATTTTGAAGGTTGCACAGATACGAAGGAATCGTGATATGTGAGCATTAGGATCTTCGTCTTGTAACCCATGGAACTGAACAAAAATTTTCTACAAGTTGGATAATACTAGACTTAATCTCAAAATTGTTGGCCGCTATTGCTGGTTGGACAACACTAGACTCATAGCCATCTATTGACGGTGTGGCATAGTGTGTCATCTTCATTTCCTGGTCCTGGTTAGCATGTCTTCTTCGGATGGTGTATCTTCCAAAATGTCTTTTTCAATGACTGGTGTAGTTTGTTGTTATCTTTTGCGCAATCTTTGACGGAAAAGTCGTTCGGGTTCCGGAAGAGGCGGAACAAGTTCAGAACTAGACGAGTCGGACATACACTAACTTAACGAAGCATAAACTAAGGCTTAAAATGAATCAGGAAAAAGTAAATAAACTAACTAGGGCAAACTACCTAAAAATAAAAATGAAGTTTAAACAAAATTATATTAACAAGTTATATACAAGATAGTCAAAAATTTAGTTTGTCTTTCAAACTGTCATGTGTCCCCGGCAACGGCGCCAAAAACTTGATGGGTGCGGATAGTATATATAATTTGATATAGATTTATTGCATAGATTCAGTTTTAATTGTTTATTACTAATACTAAATCACACACACAAAAGGCAGTGTACGTGTCGTGTGGTAATATAGTTCTGGTAAGAACCGAGTATCAATCCATGGACACACCTAGCCTACTCAACAAACATGATGTTTGACTATCAGATTTGGTTTTTATTAAGAAAATGATAATTTCTATAGAAAGATTATTAGGATTTAAAATAAACAATAATAGAAAGAAAGTAAACTAAGACTTGAAGCGTTTGGATTTAAAACCAGGGAATAAAAGTTATCATCATAATTAGATTCCACTTATGTAACCTTGATGAATTGGTGTGTGATTTAAAGATATGGATTAATGTAATTATGTTAATTGTTATAAAGATGAGCTGGCGCGATTTCTAGTCTATCCTGCTGCCGTAGTGACTTGATCCTATCATGCTGAGTTTTATTGCTCAGATCAAAGCCCTAGTAATGTAGGTAAATCTTTTGTGACCTATTTGACATACGATTTCTGAAAACATAACTTAATGTCAAAAAGAGAGTTGATCAGGTTTCTTCCTAACATACCATTAATTTTAGAAAACCATAACAATTACCGAAGTTTCCGAACAAATAAAAGGGAACCCGCAAATGATCAGAAAGTTAAAGTGATATGATTTCTAATAACCATTTATAGTTCATTAGCCATGGATTTATAATGAAAACCGGTTTCGCGAATGAAAGTTAATCATACGGTTTTTCAACTTTGTATGACGATCACAATCACAAACCATAAATTTATAACTTCCCGTTCAAATTTAAATGCTACCTATCAATAGTTTTCCCAAGACACCATAACATTAACATAATATTTATCACATCATTAGTTCATCACAAATTACATAAGTTTCATCCGATTAGGATGATAAAAAGACTTTAGCTCATAATGAGCTTGAACATAACAACATATAACAAAGAAGATAGATATGTAATCATCGGTGAAATGGAACAATCAAACCGATAATCCGTAATGGATGACGTTTAGATGATTCCGAGCTTCTTCCAAATGTTGTATGCACCTCCCGAGCCTCCAAATGATCTTGAAGTCTTGATTCCCGAGATAGTTCTGTAGAGTAACTCTCCCACCAAAGCTTGCCAAAAATGGTGAACTTAGGCTTCTATGTATAGGCTTTCCGGAGTGTTTAGGCACGGCACCGTGCTAGTACAATGCTTACGAAAGTTGGTTGGCTCGTACATGCAGGTTGTGTCGGGCACGGCCCCGTGCTAAATGGGGCATGGCCCCGTGTTGGTGGTGGGGCACTGCCCCATGCCTAAAAGGCACGGCCTCGTGTCTACTTTTGGGGAATAGTACTTTTTGTCTTGTCAGATGTCCAAACACGGGGGTGTGTTTCTATCAAAGCATAGGGGGCGTGCTTAAAGAGGCACGACCCCATGCTTGGACTCCAAAGCTTATATTACTTCAATTTCTTGCTAAATATGCTTCTTTTGTCCAACTTGCCCTTTTAAACACCTGAAAACACAATTTAAGACTTTTAAGTACATTTTCATCATTTTAAGGAAGATATTATAGAATAATTGATGTGCTTTTGATAGATTTTTATGTATAATTTGGAGCACATCAACGACATTCACCTGTCCATATGACACATTTGCTTATGGGTGAATGCCCTTTGGATTGTGTAATGCTCCTGCTATATTTCAAACACTCAATGGAAGTTTTCATGGATGATTTCTCCATCTTTGGAAACTCATTTGAGCAATGTCTTGGAAATCTAGAAAAGATGCTGGTTAGATGTGAAGATTCTAACCTTGTTTTAAACTGGGAAAACTACCACTTCATGGTTACAGAAGGAGTAGTGTTAGGACACAAAATCTCTCAAGCAGCGCTTGAAGTCGATCAAGCCAAAATCGACACTATTTCTAAACTTCCACATCCCACAACCGTGAAAAATATTAGAAGTTTCCTAGGTCATGCAGGATTCTACTGTCATTTCATCAAAGATTTCTCAAAAATCGCTCGACCAATGACTCAACTTCTCGAGAAAGACGCTCAATTTGTATTTTCTGACGAATGCATTAGTTCATTCAAATTGCTTAAAGATAGGCTGATAACTGCTCCAATCATGGTTTCCCCAGATTAGACACTACCATTTGAACTCATGTGCAACGCAAGCGATTTCATGATAGGAGCTGTATTAGGACAAAGGAAAGACAATCAATTCACCCAACTCATTATGCAAGCAAAACCCTTAACGACACACAAGAAAACTACACCACCATCGAAAAAGAATTTCTTGCGGTAGTTTGACATCGAAATTCGTGACAAGAAAGGAGCGGAAAATCTAGCGGCTGATCATCTCTCGCGTCTTGAGGATTCAAGTCCTTCACAAACTGAGGAAGCCATAATAAAGGACAATTTTCCTCACGAATTCCATATGCACATCCAATCCTCAATCGATGAACATCCTTGGTTCACCGATTTCACAAATTACTTAGCAAGAGGAATTCTTCTCAAAGGAATGAATTATGAGCAAAAGAAGAAATTCTTTACTGATATCAAACATTACTATGGGAAGACCCGTATCTATTCAGAATTGGTGCAGACCAACTCATTTGAAGATGCGTATACGGAAGAGAAGTGGAACAAATCTTAACAAACTTTCATGAAGGACCCACAGAAGGACACTAAGGAGCAACCTTAACAGCCAAGAAAGTATTTGACTCTGGATTTTATTGACCCACGATCTTCAAAGATGCTCACAACATAGTACGAACCTGTGATGCATGTCAAAGAGCAACCAATATCTCAACACGGGATGAGATGCCTCAGAAACGAGTTCAAGTATGCGAGATATTTGATATATGTGGAATTGATTTCGTGTGGCTATTCCCGGTGTCATTTGGCAATCGTTACATCTTTGTAGCAGTTGATTACGTTTCAAAATGGGCTAAAGCTCAAGCCCTACCTACTAATGATGCCAGAAACGTTGTCAAATTCCTTAAAAAATAATTCTCTCGTTTTGGTGCTCCCAAAGCTCTAATTAGTGACCGAGGAACTCATTTCTGTAACAACCAGCTCGAACGAGCAATAGCACATTATGGAGTTCACCATCGCTTTACAACTGCTTACCATGCACAAGCCAATGGGCAAGCCGAATTCACTAACCGAGGCATCAAACGAATCTTAGAGAAAACTATAGGTCAAAACCACAAGGACTGCTCTACAAAGTTAGATGATGCATTATGGGCTTTTCAAACAGCCTATAAGACTCCCATCGGTACAACACCGTTCAAACTAATCTATGGTAAGTCGTGTCATGTACTGGTGGAACTAGAGCACAAGGCTTTTTGGGCACTCAAACCAGCAAACCTGGACCAAGACCTTGCAGGAAAGAATCGATTCCTACAAATTCTTGAATTGGAGGAATTGAGAGAACAAGCATACGAAAACGCTAGGGTTTACAAAGAAAAGACAAGGAAATTCCACGACATTCGATTAAAGAACACAAAACAATTTCATGTGGGAGAACGTGTCTTACTGTACAACTCTCATTTACGTTTGTTCACCGGAAAACTGAAATCACGTTGCTCTGGACCTTATACAATCAAAACATGTTTCTAAATGGTTCCATTGAAATTTATAACCATGAAGGTTTAATTTTCAAAGTGAATGGTCATCGTTTGAAACCATATAAAGATGGAGCAACCGATGACCCGAAACTTAATCACGGCATTGCTTGATTTTTTTACAATTTTTAGGATCTCACAAGCACAAGCACGGGGTCGTGCCTCATGAAGCACGCCCCCGTGTCCCTGAAAATTTTTTCGACGATCTCCGCTGACGACTCTACAACGTTGCAAGTCGAATTTTAGACGAATTCTGACAAGCACGGGACAGTGCCTAGCCAAGCATGCCCCGTTGTTCACTTTCCATGACCTGTATATAAATACCACACTTGTTCGATTCTTTCATCACACTCACTCTTGTTTAAAAACATCTGAAAAATGAAAGAATCAAGTCACGAAAGTTCCAACTGGAATCCTGCGAAGAAACCACGTTCTGAAAAACGAGAACTAACGACTCAAGAATATTTCTTCAAGCTGCATGAACTAATCAAGCAACTGACTGAAATGTACCTCGTTGCGTCCGAATGCTTAGCTGAACTTATCCAAAAAGTTCAACAGATTAGCGAGAAACTCATTTCCATTAACTGGCAGCTTGCGGAATTAAGCAACCGCACTTCTCACTATCTCATCCCAAACCTCCCACACGAAATGTGTGGAGGTTTCTTTTAGAAGCATTTCGTGATGTGCTAAGTGCGCTATTGCGCGTTAAAGAGTCTAGTTTTGCTGTTTCAGATTCTCGGCTTTTAACGTATCGTGTAACCGTAAGAACTTAGAAAATGTAATTTTCAATTTGGTTTGTGTTATTTAACTCTAGGACTATTTTCTTGTTTTTTCTGATGATTTGGTAGTGATAAAACTTAACCGAGAAAATTTTGTAATGCGTGAAACTGAAAAAACGGAACAACAAAAAATTGAAACCCAGCTTCAACACTTGAACGCGGCCCCGTGCCTACGGAGGCACGCCCTCCGTGTTCAACCAAAAATAACAGAAGCTGACATATTTCAGCCTTTTGTCTTGTTCCCCTTCAATTTTGAATGATAAATACCGACTTCATTGCCTCATCAGTTCGTATCCACCTTTTTTTCACCTTATTTTGCATTTTTTTCTTTCATCTTTTTATAGTTCTTTCAAGAGTATTTGATCAAGAGGTTAGTATGCTAATTCCTATGATTATGATAGTCATTACATGTAGTTAGGTGATTAGGTCTCTAAACGACCGAAATCCTAGCAATTATGAGCAAAGATTTGTTCTTAAACGTTTTATGGAATGATGAGTGCTTTCAACCTACTTTTTCTTGTTTATTCTTGTAAGTATATTAATGTTAATTAGTATGTTTAGTTAGTTAATTAGTTTGTTTTCTTCTATTGTTAACAAGACTATCTTCATAATTCGGGTGAAATATTTGTTAATCATGTTCAAGAGTTCCCAAGTGGTATTAAACATAAAATATATTTTTGGGTATCTTAAATTATTAACAAATGATTAAGATGTTAAACGTATAATCTTTGATTTTTAAAGCAAGAAAATGTTAAACCCATGCTTAATCAACGATTTACAAACACAACCACGCGTGCTTGAGTCAAGATTCCATGCCTTACCATGTTTACCGCACCCCCACGTTTCACAAAATGCACCCCCCATGTTCAACAATTTTTCCTAGGATGATTAGTTCTCAACTATTTTTGAACATGAGTTTGAATCATTATGATGTTATGTCTTGAAAAACATATGATTTTCACTACCATGATGAAACTGTTTAAGAAATTTGTTTTGTATAGATTAACTTATTTTTGAAATTTCAGGATCATGAATCATCCCTACTTACGTTTTGAAGGGAGCCGCGAGAGATGGGGTCATGATAGACATCAAAGACTACTACAAACGGTCCACAGATCCCACTTACAATCAAATGAAGAAACACTAGCGGCAGTCGGATAGCTAGAAAGATACAAAACATTACTAAGCGTTTAGTGGAATCGTTTATTCTCACAAAATAGACCTTCAGTTTATGAACTAACTCTTGAATTTTTAGCATCTTTCAAATTTAGCATGAAAGACTCTGACCCTTGGGATAATAATGCAGTTTCATTCAGACTTGCTGGACATTGGCACAAAACATCCATTGCCTTTTTCAGTGTCTATCTCGGGATCTACACGGAACAAGAAATGGAGGAGGAAGCAATATCTGGAATGCTGGCATACCATACCTTCCCGGACGAGGAAAGTAAAGACGCGGAAAGTGGTGCAATGAGGAAAGCATTTTGGGAGCGGATTGGAACCGGAGGTTTCAACTCGATTAAAACAAAAAGCAGACAGATACGAGACCCACTGCTGCGATACATTCATCGGTTACTTAGTCATTCCATAACAACTTGTGGTCAAAGCGAGGGAGTTGTTAACTTGAGGGACTTGTTAATTTTATATTGTATGGTTAATCAGTTGCCATGTAATATTGGGTAATTTTTTTGTAATCTTTTTGCCGGGAATACGATTGCAGGTGCTCCAACACCCATGTTTGGAGGAAGCTGGATTTTGAACTTATACGAGGGCTATGGTTATAAAACTGAGGGAACTGAAGGAGTGATGCTGGGATTGTTAGAATTGAACATTTGCACAAGTATGTACATGGTGACAAGCCTACCAAATGTGAAGCCGAGATTCATGGATAAGAAGGGACAAATCTGGGATCTGGCGGACCCCAAAGAAATATTATGGATCTCGACATGCCAATACAGCTGGAAGGAGCCGGAGCTGGATCTTCAAGTTCACGTACAAGGGAATTCCCAACCATGTTAGACCTTTACGAGTCAATACAACACCAGCGACAATGCAAGGCGATTATTTGAATATGCCCAACAAGCCTTCAACCGAGGCGAAAATCTACATTCGCGAGTCGATGACCTGAGCAACGATGTTATGTACATCAGGCACCGAATGTACCATGAGTGGGGGGATATCCCCCAGAAAGCCCTTGAAAACCATATCATTTTCGGGGACCTGGCATAGTTGTTTCGTGCCATTCTATCTTTTAATTTATGTCACTTTGTTTTTTTCAATTATTTTGTGTGTTTAGGATTTTAATGCTTTCAATAAATTGGTGACATTTCAGGTGATCCCGAAGATTCTAACAAAGCAAGGGCAACCAAACACAAGAAACATATTCATCATTTTTAGGGGAGTTATTTCATTACCCCTTTCACGATCAAGATTATGTTAATCACATTGAGGACAATGTGAATTTTAAGTGTGGGGATGGAAGTAATACATTTGACTTTGCTAAAAAGGTCCAAATTTAAAAATTTTAGGAAAAGATCACTTAACAAGTAATTTTTGTGACAAGAAACCAAATACTTAATAGAATTTTTGATAAACCAATATATAAATATAATTTTTTGGGTAATAAAGAAGTAAATCCATGACGTCCAAATAAATGTTTTTTTTGTGATATCCTTAAAAGCAATAATCTAATCTAGTAAAATATTTAATCATGTAAAATATTTGAGCCTTAAACAACTTTTGCAAATTGCAATTCTACTTTCATTCTGGATTTAATTGAGGGCGCCATATGATACGTGTGATTAGAACTTGCTTTGGGTATGCATTTTAAGACCTTAATTAGTATTTGTTGCATAAAAATGAGTTAGGCACTAGGTGACCTTAACCATTCGAGCCCCAACCATTCTTTTTACCTTTCCTTACGTGAACATCAACTATAGTTAGTCCCGTTGAGCTTAAATGTTTTTATCTTTCAATCACCCGAACGACCATGTCACTTAACCAAAAAAGCCTTCAACAAAACCCGTTTTCATTAAAAACATGTTTTTTGCTTGTAAAAAAAATTGGTCTTTTACCGGCAGACCTTAAAGAACTAGAATGAATTCTTTTGATTTTAATTTGCTTTGTTGCCTTCATCACGCAAAACCGGGACTTCCCACGGAAATCCGCGAACAAATTTTCATCTCACGTTTGACGCACGAAAAAATGGCAAAAAAAGGAACAAATTCCGCCATTTTGTAGGATTTCAAAAAGTGCTATAAAGAGACGGGCAAAAAGATATGAAAGATGTCCGAATGGTGGAAATTGGTCTCCTAATGGAAAATGCAAAAAGAATCAAATTGAATCTCAATACCAATACACCGAACAAATCCGATTGGGTGCTATTAGGCTTCAAGCCGAATGATCCTTGAGAAAGGAAAGTTTTGTGTATCTTCGGGTAAAAGATGAAGTATGATTCTTGAAAGCAAAATATGGTCTTGACAATCTGACCTTAAACGAGTCCTCAAGTTAGCATATCCCTTCTAGCTTGAAGTATTGTATAGGGAACCTTTTACTGCTTTCCTTGTAGTTTATGTTAGAAAAAATAAGCCAAGACCATCGTCTTTAACAATTAGCCACTTTTTCCAAAATTCTTTACCCGAGCCCGAGCCAATTTACAACCCATCAAAGACCTAATGATTTATGCAAGTAAATATCTAAGTAGGTGGAGATTTGATCCCTTAACAAGCATATGATTTCATACGTATTCATACTAGGCAATTGAGTGTATTAGTCATACTTATTCTTTATTATGACTCCATATAAATAGCCGACTGTGAGTGCATCCTGTGAGAAGTGTGGATTTTTACATGATAATAATTTTTACTAACCAATCTATTGCCTCCTAGGATATCATTTTACATATGCTTAGAATATTTATATTTGGATGAAAATAATATTACTTGCGTATTTCTCGAAAGACATGTTTATAATTTGGTTTATTTGGTTTTGGTGGATTTGTCATTTTAAGTGATTTTTGCTTGAGGACAAGCAAAGTTCAAGTGTGGGGATGTTTGATGTGCTCCAAATTATACATATAAATACTATCAAAAGTACATCAATTATTCCTTAATACCTTCCTTAAAATGATGAAAATGTACTTAAAATGTTAAATTATGTTTTCAGGTGTTTAAAAGGGCAAGTTGAACAAAAAAAGCATATTTAGCAAGAAATTGAAGTAATCTGAGCTTTGGAGTCCAAGCATAGGGCCGTACCTCATTAAGCAGGCCCCCATGCTTTGCCAGAAACATACCCCCATGCTAAATTAACACACCCCCGTGTTTGGACATTTGACAGGACAAAAAGTACTATTCCCTAAAAGTACACAAGGGGTCGTGCCCCATAAGGCACGGGGCCATGCCCCACCTCGGAAATCAAGACTTCAAGGTCATTTGGATGCTCAGGAGGTGCATACAACACTTGGAAGAAGCTCGGGATCGTCTAAACATCATCCATTGTGGATTATGAGTTTGATTGTTCCATTTCACCGATGATTACATATCTATCTTCTGTGTTATCTATTGTGATGCTTAAGCTCATTATGAGCTAAACTCTTTTTATCATCCTAACTGGATGAAACTTATGTAATTTGTGATGAACTAATGGTGTGATAAATATTGTGTTAATGTTATGGTATTCTTGGGAAAACTATTGATGGGTAGCATCTACATTTGAATAGGAAGTTATAAATTTATGGTTTGTGATTGTGATTGTCATACAAAGTTGAAAAACCATATGACTAACTTTCATTTGTGAAACCGGTCTTCATAATAAATCCATGGCTAATGAACTAGAAATGGTTATTAGAAATCATATCACTTTAACTTTCTGATCATTTGCGGGTTCCATTTTATTAGTTTGAGAAATCTTCAGTAATTGTTATGGTTTTCTAAAATTAATGGTATGTTAGGAAGGAACTTGATCAACTCTCTTTTTAACATTAAGTTATGTTTTCAGGTATCATATATCAAATACGTCACAAAAGATTTACCTACATTACTAGGGCTTTGATCTGTTGATACATATATGTACCTAGATTCTGATCTCAACGTAATATGTCTTGAATATCTTGCACTTGTGTAATATTGGTACTTAATGAAATGAGAATATTGTTTGTGATTTGTCTTGTTTAATATTTCATTAATGAGTTGATTAACGCATATTGACTATATTATATAGGTTTGTGGTTGATTGATTTAATATAAATAACATTATTATGTTTAATACATTCAAACTTAACAACATGAAGTCATCATGCGAATAACCCATGCTAATGGACCATACGCATGAACAACTTCATGTGAATGACTCAGTCGCAGGACTGAACCAGGAGACAAGACTAGTCGTATGATTGTCATATAAGACTGGCTCAGTCGCACGACTAAACACTCAGTCGGGCGAATGGACAAACCGTATAACTCAATCGCATGACTGAACCATGCTAATGGTTCAGTCACCTGAATGAACAACCCTAACCTATGAATACCACTTAATTCGTGAAAAATAAAAGGATTCAATCCACTTCGACTCCAGACGTACCCTAGCCGTCCAGAAGCCTCTAAGTTCGTACTCCAAGTTCATAGAACGCTGTAGATCGATTCCTAATCGATTCTTGATGTTTGATTCAATACATTATTGTGTCTATGTGCGTTCTCACTGATTGGATCGCCAATCAAATAGGATTCCGCACTATTTGGTTTGGTTTACATGTTAATCAGTTGGTGTTTCATTCAAATACCAGATCCTAACAAGTGGTATCAGAGCTTTGGCTCTTGATTACATGTTGATTCAATAGTTTTGGATACAAAAATTGTGTTTTTTCATCAAAAACACAATCTTTTTGTGTCTAACGGAGTCTTAGACGTTTCCTGACCTAAAAGTTTAGTTTTTCCTGCATAAGGCAATTACGGTTTGTGAAAATTCGAGTTTTTACAGCCAAAACACGTTTAACCTACGAATTACCAAACTTCAGCAGGTTCAGTCGCATGATTGGCTCAATCGCACGACTGAGTTCACTCGCGTTCTCCAACCACACGATTGGACTCATTCGTACGACTGAGAACCTCATTCGGACTGTTCAACCGCATTAGTTCATTTGGACGACTGACTCTTCCGCATTTGTTCAGTCGCACGATTGAACCATCCGCATTTGTTCAATCGCCCGAATAAGCCCAATCGCATACCTTCATTTGCATACATCAGCATTTTCTTAAACAGTAACGCTAAGTGAAATGGAGGACCAATTTTCAACATACACAGCAAGTAGAGATACCCATATTCAGAATCTACTCCTATGGAGAACGAAGTGGGTATTCACAATAGACCCCCGAAGCTTATCACGTTAGATGACTACCCACAATGTAAGCAACGGTTTGAAATCTACTTAAATGGAGTAGATAAAAATTCGTGGGAGGCAATAGAGTCAGGGTATAGCATGCTTGTAGGTGCTGACGGAGTCAAACTTACACTTAGTGGTATGTCGGATGCTCAGAAAGTAAAACACAACGCTGAGAAGAAAGTCTACGCTTTGTTCACTCAGTCTATTCCAAAGGATATCATCCATCAGTATTCAGAGTACACTCAACCAAAGAAACTGTAGGATGCGTTGGAGAAGAGGTATGACGGAAATGCCTCACTCAAGGCCATTAAGGCCAAAGCTTTGAAGAAGGAGTTTGACAACTTCTCTTCAATGGAAAAGGAAAGCGTTGATGATGTGATCGACAAATTCTACCACTTGATGAGTGAGATGCACACTCATGGAGTAATTACATCGATGGAGGATAAGGTGTCCAGCTTTGCTGATCGACTACCCGAGAAATGGGCTTCCTTCGTTTCAAATCTCAGACAGAATGGGATGCTCTTGAAGTTAGATATAAATGACTTCATTCTGAAACTGAGAGAAGATGAGCTTAGGATGAAGTACAGAGCTCAAAAGGCCAACTATAACCAGAATCCTGCACTCTACAATGCGACTCCTCAGGCCAAGACATCTAGAGCACCATTGCAGACTGTCTTCGTCTCAACCTCAGCAGCTCCAGCACAAACTTCTACTTCAGGGTCCGAAACTTCAGCGTCGTCTAGCACTCAGTATATCATACTTGAAGCTAATGCAGCAAAATTGAAAACCGATAACTTTGGAAATGTGACTGTTAAGGTGGCCAAAGAACACATGGACCTCTTAGCTGCTGTAGTCCACTCCTATGATGGACTAGTTGCTGGAAAGATAGGAAATTGTCACCTGGTTGATGAGGATTATGAACAGGTGGACGAAATGGAGTTGGAATGAATGAACATAATGTGGGCTTTGGCAAGTGCTGTCCGACGATCTAAAAAGTTTGTCAAAAAGACCGGATAGAACTTGGTTGCTACCAAAGACACGCGCTTTGGCTTCAACAAGTCAAAGGTCGCTTGTTTCAACTGTGGTGAGAAGGGACACTTCAAGCGGGAGTGTGTGAAGCCAAAGAAGACTGGTAATGGCAATCCCTTCTCGTCCTTTAATCATGAGGACAAGGCCACATCTAGCAGTTCTACTTCATCAAGCAAGGACCCCAAAGCTTTGACTGCAAATGAGGATGAAAGACAGGACTGGAGCTTTCGGTTCGTATCACCGGGAGAGTCCAACATAGCTAGTGTGGAGGACATTGATGACGATTCTGCAAGTGAGGGAGATATAGCTATAAAGCTCGAGATGTCAAATTCTGAAGACACTGCAAATGTGGTCAACCACCTGCCTGAAGAAGAAAAATCTACATCAACGTCAGAATCATCAGAACCAGAGACAACAGATTTTGCACTCATGGCCGATTCCTCTTCAATATCTCAGGTAAGTACTACTGACCAGCTGTTTAATAATCATGCTTGTTTAGATTGTAATAAATTTAGAGAAAGTATCGATTTGAAATTTGCTCGGTTATTAGATCATAATGATAGCTTAGTAAAGGACCTAGAACTGTGCACTGAGGCAAATAGAGTGTTAAAACAAAATGAGCTTAGTTACATGGAAAAGATAGACCTATTGAATAAACAACTTAGAGAAACAGAGGTAGTTGCCTTTAACCAAGCAAATGACATTAGGTACTATCTGCACTCCTTAGAGGACATGAAAAAAGCAAAAAGCAGTTTTAGAAGTAGAAGTAAACTCTTTAAAACAAAAACTACACAGTTGGACAAGCTCATCACACATTGTCCAACACTTAGTGAGAGAGAGAGAAACAATGGGGAGGGATTGGGATACAAAGTGGTTCCACCACCACCTGAGACCTTGATGAATACCAAAAGTAAACCAATTAACAATAACCCCATCAAGGATCACGTGGTGTCCATTCCTCTTGTTAGTGATCCAGATTCCGTATGTAAATCCAATGAATGTGATGCTACACAAAAGGAGGCTACTTCAAAGGCAAAAGGAAATATGCCTTGTATTAACCTAGAAATTGAGTTTGAAAAGGTTATTTAAAGCCAGGGTCAAACAAAGTCAAATCAGAACCCAAAAGGACTATAAAACCTAATCAATCACGCGCGTCATGTTAAAGTCTAGGTAAACAAGAGACACAAGATGTTAAACCAGGTAAAGCAATTAAGTTTATAAAACCAACTCATACATCTAACAAAGAAGTGTCTCAATCTAAACATAATAAGGTCGACCGTGTGACATCTACATCTCCACAAAAACATATAAACCATAAAGTTGAAAGCAGATCCTACTATAATTGTGGAGAGTATGGTCACATAGAGTTTCAGTGTCCTTATTACCAGACCCTAAGGAGGAAAGTTGAACTTTCTGCTTCTACACCTAGATCTTTTAACAGGAACTCAGTGACGCCTCCTAAAAGGGTTAGTGAACCCAAAGTTCAATCCATCAGCCAGTCGTCAGTTTATCACAAACAGGCCCTACACAAAGCTAGACTATGGAAATAAAAGTCTGCCTCAGTGTCTGAAAATGAGAACAAACAGAAATCTGAGGTTCACTCAACCTCGAATGGTCAATGGGTTGAGTTTATGATGTGTGATGCCTTAGGGAAACCCAAGCCAGTGAAGGCTTGGGTTCCTAACATGAACTATGTTTTCATTGAATGTGCAGGGTGTTCGCTATAGTGCTGAGACTGACACATGGATTGTAGATAGTGGAGCATCCAAGCACATGACAGGGAACAGAGCTCTCGTATCAAACGTTAGACAAATCAAGGGAGGGCATGTTTCATTTGCTGGAAACAAAGGCGGGTACATCACAGCCCAAGGGGAAGTGGGAAATGAGAAAGTTAAGCTTTATAAGGTAAACTACATCAATTACAAAATAACTTACTTTCAGTTTCTCAAATATGTGATAAAGGATTCAAAGTAGTCTTTGACAACAAGAATTTCTACGTTCTCAAGAAGGACTACGTGATCCCAAAGGACCAAATCCTGATGTCAGCTTCAAGGTATAATGATCTTTATGTTTTGGATCTCTCAAAGGCCTCCACAACGGATCATGAAGTCCAATGCTTCTTATCCAAAGCTACTGAGAAGGACTCCATCTCATGGCATAGGAGAATGGGACACATAAATCCGAGGAAAATGAATCACTTGATCCAGAATGATCTAGTGAGAGGAGTAAATGTCAAAAACTTCCAACTCCTGGAATTCTGTGTTGCATTCAAAAAGGGCAAACAGACGAAGAAGTATCATAAGGAAAAGAAAGTTTATTCTATAGAACTTCCTCTTGAGCTCCTTCATATGGATCTGTTTGGTCCAGTAAGTACAAGAAGCATCACAGGCGACTTGTATTGAAATGTAGTTACTGATGACTACTCAAGATTCTCTTGGGTAATGTTTTTGAAATCCAAATAAAAAATATTTGAATCCTTCAACGAATTGGTAACTACACTGGAATCCCTATACAAGCTGAAGGTCCGATAGGTGCGCTCAGACAATGGAACCAAGTTCAAAGTGGATGGAGGCCTATTGCAAGGAAAAGGGAATTGTGCATCAATTCACCTCTGCCTACACTCCTTAGATGAACGGGGTTGCTGAATGGAAGAATTGCAGCTTGATAGAGACGGCACGTACTATGCTGGCAGACTCGAAAATGCCTATTCAATTCTGGAATGAAGCAGTGGCAAATGCGTGTTACACGCTTAATCGAGTTCTGGCAGTGAAACGCCATGGAAAAACGTGCTACAAGTTATTACAACTACGCAAACCTAACATAGAGTATCTTGAGCCATTTGGCGCTCCGTGCACCATGTTGAAGAAGTCTCAGGAGGGAAAATTCAGTGAGAAGGATAATGAAGGGATTTTTCTAGGATATAACATATCAAACAAGAGAGTTACAACAACTCAACGGGTCAAGTAGAGGTGTGGTGTAACATTGATGTTCAGAGATACATCACACCACCTGCTGGAAAAGGGCCTGCTTACTTCTTCGACTATGATGGATTCTTCAAGTCCTACAACATACCTCTTTCTGCTTCAGAAGACAAGTTGGCAAACAAGATGATGTGTGATATCTTGAACACACCATCTCAAGATTCAACACCATCCAGTTCTCAAAGTCAATCATCTACCAACTTAGGGGGAGCACTTGATGTGAGTGACTCTTCCTCTGATGAAGAAAATGTGGAAAATGATCAGAAAAACCAGGACATACAGGTTCCAACTACCACAAGTCCACAAGCATTTGCTAGTGATGCTTTTGAGCCTTCGGAACCTCAAACTCCTATTGCCTCAGATCTAGAACCAAATGTTCACAATCTTGATTCTGAGGTAGTTGTTCCAGTAACTCTCGGCTCACGTCTAAATGTCTATCATCCCTTGGATGATGTTATAGGAGATGTGAGATCAGGGGTTCAGACAAGAAATTAGTTGTACTCAGTTGATTATGCCACTGTGATGGAAAAGGAATACCTTCACGATGGTGCCTACCGCTTCTTTGTGTCTCAATTGGAGCCAAAGTATGTTAGTGAAGCACTGAATGATGAGGCTTGGGTGAGTGCCATGCAAGAAGAACTTCTTTAGTTTAAGAAGTTAGGGGTATGGACTCTAGTGGATAGACCTTAAGGTGCTAAAGTCATTGGCACCAAATGGGTCTTGAAATGCAAGAAAGATGATGTGGGAGTGATCATCAGAAACAAGGTTCAGCTTGTTGTTTAGGGTTTTCGACAAGTTAAGGGTATCGACTACAATGAAGTGTTTGCACCAGTGGCAAGGATGGATGCAATCCGCATCTTCCTTGCCTATGCATGTTACATGAAAATCAAAGTTTATCAACTAAATGTGAAGAGTGCGTTCCTTCATGGTGAGATTCGAGAGACTGTGTATGTCAGTCAACCCAAGGGATTTGAGGATCCATATCATCAGGACAAAGTTTACAAACTCGACAAGGCACTATACGGGCTTCATCAAGTTCCGAGGGCCTAGTATGAAAAACTCTCAACTCATCTTGTGAAACACGGTTTTCGCAAGGGAGTCATTGACTGTACATTGTTTATAAAAGAAAAAGATGGAGATTTACTGCTGGTACAGATCTATGTCGATGACATAATCTTCGGTTCCAAGAATGAAGAATTATGCAAAGAGTTTGAAGTAGTAATGAAGGCAGAGTTTGAGATGAGTGCAATGGGAGAGATGAAGTTTTTTCTCGGGTTACAGGTGGATCAGACACCAAATGATATTTTCCTACATTAGACTAAGTATTTAGGTGATATTCTCAGTCGATTTGCATGGAGAATGCTTCTACAGCTGGCACTCCACTTGCTACAAACCATGATGTAGCACCCGATGAGAATGGTGATCTGGTAGATGCCACTATGTACCGAGGGATAATTAGATCTCTCATGTATCTCACTACCTCATGACCTGATATCATGTATGCTACATGTTTATGCTCACGATATCAGGCAAAGCCTAAGGTGAACCATTTAATCAGTGTCAAAAGGATTTTTCGTTATCTGAAGGGCACACCCATATTTGGGTTGTGGTATCCTCATGATAATGACTTTGAGCTTACAGCTTATAGAGACTCGGATTACGGCGGCTGCAAGATGAACTACAAGTTTACATCAGCAGGGTGTCAGTTCTTTGGGAGAAGATTAGTAACCTGGCAGTGTAAGAAGCAGACCTCGGTTGCATTGTCCACCTGTGAAGCCGAATACGTTGCTGCTGCAAGCTGTTGTTCTCAAATCATATGGATTCAATAGCAAATGGGGGATTACAGTTTGAATTTCTCTTCTACTCCTATCTTTGTTGATAACTTTGCTGCTATTGCAGTCACTAAAAACCCGGTCCAACATCCTAAGACCAAACACATCGGAATTAAATATCACTTTATACGTGATTGCTTTGAAAAGAACTTAATCGATGTGGTAAAAATAAATACGGATTTTCAATGCGCTGAACTCTATACAAAGGCATTTGACAAACCACATTTTTTATATTTGTTAGAGGTCAACGGAGTTAAAAAGAAAAGTGAGGTCATTTTTGAACATGACCATGTATAGTTCGATGCGTCGTGTCTAGTTCCTTTTTTATTTTTTCAATTGTCTTTGCTTAATTTTAAGAAGTTTAATTAAAATTGGTTTATTTCCTTGCCTATTAAAATCCTAAAATGCTAATCCATGATGGTTTTACAATTTTAGGGGGAGAATAGGTTTTGGCAGTATTATTCAACAAAAGAACAAGGGAGAAGGAGAGGCAAGCTGATAAAAATAAGACCGTATGTGTGATACTGATTCAATCTTTGGAATATCATAGTACACAGGTACAAACCATTTAGGACTTTAAAAATCAAAATTGAAAAAGATGCAAAGCTCAAGTATAAGTCTGTGTAGTCTGAGCAATATAAAAGGAAATATGATAGATAAGCTAGTTACTACTAAGGTAACACAAAGAAAGTAGACCTAGAGGTTGCTAGACCACAGATGATATGTCGGTAGATTCAACACATTAGATGACTAGACCTTTTTGGTGATCACAAGATTAAACCAAAAATGTTTGACTAGCTGTGGGTAACACCTTATCCCTAGTTAACACAATCAACAAGATTCCAATAAGGGGTGATGATCAAAATAAACTCCACAAATATGTGCGTAAGACAAAAGCATGAGCAAAAGCACATAAAAAATGCAAATGCAATGAAACTGATAACCTATGTTGTTAGTGAGATCTATGCAAAAAGAATGAAAATGCTCAAATAAGAAGATAGGTTATGTTCCTCTCTGCTGTACGGTGGCACTGACCTGAGGATAAGCATAATCTATAAATTCTAGAACTCATTGTTGTTTGCCGCCTCTCTGCTGTGGGATGGCACTAACCTAAGGATTGGCTTCTCTTTGAAAGTTCTAAGAATAGTCTCTTCTTGAACACTACCCTGACACCGCTCAAAAATCTCCTGAGGAATGTTGATTACCATATAAGTGTGTGATCCACAAATGCTTGTTGAAATAAACAAACCTTAAACTATCACCAACCTATGTTGAAAGTCTATGCATGGATTTAAAAGAACAAGTATACTGACAATCATTGTGGCTATAATTCTTGAAAGTTCAAATCAGTGTGGGGACCTAAGAGTACTAGCATGATTTCCTAGATTTGCTAACTGACTCCAGATGAAAAACAAGAATAGTGCATTAAAGTTTTTTAAATAACTTGTCCTGAATGATTTGAATATCATGTATGATTCCAACTTGAATTGGTCCATGTATGGTTTAAATGATTGAGGCTGCTCTCTTAGAAAAGTTATTCCTTAGAATTACATCTTAGGAGTTAACCCTCACAAAAACACAAAAACATGTCTTAGTTTTAAGTTTTCAGTATTATTTCTTTTATTTATGTACAAAGTTAGTCTATTTCAATACGTTTAGTATCAGACTATGTCATGGAAGTTTATAAGGGACCTTATCATCTAAAAGGTCACATCTAAGGTGACCACACGTGCTTTTAAACAAAAATGAGTCACGTCTGAGGTGATAAAATGTTTTAAAAGGATCACGTCTGAGGTGATCAAAGGTTTCGCAAGGTAAAATGATCATATCTGAGATGATCAAATGCTCATGACGTTTATTCATAAGTTAAAGGGGTGTCAAATGTAAAATGGTCTTAAAGTCAAAAACCATGAGTATGACTCATTCGCACGACTGGACTATGAGCATGGACCAGTGGTACGATTGAAGGATACGAATGTGCCCAATCGCACGATCAACGGACACGTATGGGACATACATGCGATTGGACCATTAGTACGACTCAAATCACACGATTGGACACCTAAAATGGGCGAACCACATGAATGAAGGTGACCGAATGATACAGTCGCACGACTGACCTCTAGTCGCACGACTGAAGGTGACCGACTGTGCCAGTCGCACGACTGATCAACTATGCGACTGGGCTCAGTCGCACGACTGAAGGGAACCCCAGTATAAATAGAGGGGATTTGGTTGCAGTCACTCATAACCCCCAGAATCGCCCAAAGTCGCATGACACGTCGTTACCCTGCCAAAACTTCGTTTGAGCCAACAATATCACTAATTCTTGTGTACTGACGTTTTCCACTAACTTTACAGGTATAATGCGGCTCAATACAATCATATTTCATTCAATTGACTCTAAAATCGACAATTTCGGCCCAAACCAAGAACCGAGACTTGTTTGACAAAAAAACCTAATTAATCTAAGCCAACAACTGAAATTAATGTTATTAGGTGTTAAGTATAATGATTGTGAGTCCAATGAACCAAAACACGATGTCTAATCATAAGAACTGATCAAAACTTGAATTTGAATTGAACAGAAGTCTATCATGCGAATGGAAAAGTAGATGCACTTCAGTTGCATGACTGAGTACTGCGAATGGCTAAACCGCACGACTGGACCATGCGTATGAGTTCAGTCGCACGACTGATATACATGAATGAGTTTACATACGTATGAGCTCAGACGCATGCCAAGTCGTACGTAAAAGGTAATTCGCATGACTAGATCTCAGTCGCACAGTCTCATTCGCAGGACAGAACAGAAGAAATTCATGTCGAAGTGATTCAAGATATTATTCATCAATGGATACTAATGTTATATTCATTGTGTAACAGATGGAGAGTCAGTAGACTATGAGCACTAAGCACAACATCTGTGCTCATCTGGATCTGACGTCTAGAAATGCTTCAGATTTTCTGGCATTATCTCATTTTTGAGGAGATCAAGGATCTCTCATGCCATATCTACTCCATGTACACCGTATCACTCTATTCAGCAGGACTTCTAGGAAGCCTCATCGATTCAGGAGTTCTATTTTTGGAGAGGCCATTGAGATCACTGAGGATGATCTCAGGATAGTGCTACAGTTTGGGGACGATGCTGACTGTCCCACTAGACTACACCCCCTTACTGTTAGAGGATGTTTCTTGTGAGCTAAGTACTCTGGTGACATCAACGCAGGGGTGCTCAACAAGAGCACCTGTGCCGCCAGTTCAAGTACCTCGCACATGTGCTGCTAAACTGTATAGCGTCTCAGAAGGGAGGATTTGATGAGCTCTAAGATCAGATCCAGAACGCATATGAAGCGTTGGTGCTGAACCACCCGTTCAGCTTCTCCAGGATGATCGTCACCTACTTGGTGGAGAACATTAAGGGGAAAGGGAAGGAGGGCTTCTGTATGTACCCTCGCTTCATGCAAATGATTACTGACCAGAAGCTCCCTTCCTTGCCAAAGGAAAAGGAGGATGCTGTGATCCTTGAGGTGATGGACGACACTACACTTGGTCGGATGAAGGTCTACAGGGTGAAGCAGGTTAAGCCCCCTGTGAGGAGATTATTTGGGCATCTGGCCCGGGAGGATTACATGGCGCCGACTAGGCATAAATGGCGTCACGTTGACAGTGATTCTGAGGTAGAGAAGCTACAGCTCCTCGAGGATGACTCCGACGATGAAGACAGCGGTAATGCTGGAGATGCAGGGCCCACTCAACCAGGGCTCCCACTACTGATATAGCATTTCCGGCATCTGCCACCACGGAAGATGGAGCAGAGACTTCTATATTCCACCAGGATTTCATAACTGGTGAGGAGGAGGATTCAGATGAGGTGCCTCTGACTCGGACTGTGGGCGGTAAAGTCGTTGCCACAAAACGGGGGCTCTGGACGGTTGGTGAATGCCCCGGCAGGTCGGGAGAGGCTGATACTGATCCTACATATTCTCCCGATCAGCCGAGCAATGTTCTAGAGGGAGCATCCTCCTTGACAGGATCGAGGAAGAAGAGGATGGCTCAGCCCCACAGCATGAAGAAGAAGAAGAGAAGACTCACTTTCATCACTACCACAATGACTACTACATCTACCACCACCACTCCACCTCCCACCACTACATCTACCACCACTACTCCACCCACCACCACAGCTACCACCACTACCATACCACCCACTATCACCACCACACCACCACCCTCAACTACTATAGCAACACCTCCACCAGTTATACCACCCCCAATCTACACCACAACCACCACCACTAGCCACCATGCTGTACCACCATCACACCCTTCCTACACATCCGGATCACCTTTGCCTCCAGTGGGGTAGAGGAACAGCTCTCAGCACTTAACCGTATGGTGCTGAGGCTGTTGGCGGAAAATGAAGAGAAGACTACTCAGCTACGACAGCTAGTAGACCTTACGGTTGTCTAAGCTCTGCAGATATCTCAGCGGGCACAACAGATGGATGCTCAACGTGCAGAGATGTCCTAACTCCGAGAGCAGCATGTCCTATCAGCAAAAAGGATTGAGGAGTTAGAGACCACTAACAAGACCATCATGCTACGTCTAAAGGATCCAAGGAAGAGCCCCATAAGATCAAGGAAGGGGATGGGGATGATAGTGATGATGATAGTGATGATGAGGATGATGATGGTGAGGATGATATTGCTGCTGGTGATGCTGGAGATGATGATGGTGATGATGATGATGATAACAACTCACCTGCTGCGGGTGCCACATCTGCCAGTGAAAGGAGGACTAAAAGAACATAAGATCAAGGCGCCTCCACATCCGCCCCATCAGCAGAAGAGCCGATGATCCAGGACAAGAGTAATGCTTAGATGTTTTTTTGTTATTTAAAATCATATGTATTTGGATCATGTATCAAATTAATGTAATGAATGTTTATATTTTAATGTCAATGTTTATGTCTTGATTATCAACTAATGATTGATGTGTTGAATGTCTAAATCAAGCAGATCCAATCTTTCAAAGAGATGAATATGATATTGCTCCCCTCCAACAGGTCAAGACTCAACTCATGTTGATTCTTGATCTACAGTGTATTTTCAGGAGATCGGTAATGTATACTCCTGAAGAAGGAGAAATCATTCACAATCTCACTGACGAGCAGATAGCCGAAATGTTCAAGCTGAATGCTGAAGAGATTGTGAAAGATGCTCCGACTATGCATGTAGAGAGTGACGATGAGCTTCAGGATGTCGATGAGATCGATATTGAAGATGACAGAGCACAACACTATCCAGAGTACACTGACAATGAGGAAAATGTCATTCCCAATCTGGGAGACACTCTTGTCAGTGACACTTTTGAGACTCTGGTTAGAATGGAGGAAGAGTCCGAAAAGGATAAATAGAAGGCCTAAGCCACACATGATGAAGTGAACATGAAAAAGGCAGAATGGGTAGTGTGTTTTGAGGAGATAAGAGCCCAACGCAGCACTTCAACGACAACTGTCTACACCAAACTGTATAAGGTCAAGAAACATCTAAAGGTGGCAGGCAGAATCATAGCATGGGCACATTTTGAGGACCTCAATGTTTACGCAGTTAAACGTGAGAAGGGAATTGAGTACTTCAGATTCCCACATGATCTGAAGACTCTTCCCGGTTTTGAGGTCAACCAGTTAGCAAAGTCAAAATTGCTATACGCTGACCCTTGTAAGATGTCAGGCTGGTTTGAAGCAGCCCTAAAGAGGGAGTACCACACCAGATGGGTCAACTTCAAACCTCAACAACCAATCAGGTACATTAGAAGATCTGAGGTTACTACCATAACTGGCAAACCAAAAGTAGTGTTGAAGTGGAGTCCAGCACGTACAATGTCAAAGATCCCACTACGTGAGATACCACAGGACTTCACTCCACACTTCAAATGGTGGTACTACGATAGGAGAACGGGAGAGGCCGTGATAGCCATGAACAAGAATGGTACAATGGAAACCATTAGGGTGTTTGACCCGATGTGGCTCGCCAACTTGTCAGCAAAAGATGTTTATACTTTATACAAGTGGCCACTGTTCTACGACTCACATGATATTGTACAAGCTTTACAGTTCCAGAAAGTGATACGACTCTGTTTTTTTCCGTTGAGATAAATACAAGAGTCACCAAAGAAGCTATGTACAAGAAGTTTGAGGAAATTATGAAAGATATTAGACAATAGATAGATCTAGGTCGAAGGGGGAGTTTGTTGATACATATATGTACCTAGATTCTGATCTCAATGTAATATGTCTTGAATATCTTGCACTTGTGTAATATTGGGTACATAATTAAATGAGAATATTTGTTTTGTGATTTGTCTTGTTTAATATTTCATTAATGAGTTGATTAACACATATTGACTTTATTATATAGGTTTGTGGTTGATTGATTTAATATAAATAACGTTATTATGTTTAATACATTCAAACTTAATAACATGAAGTCATCATGTGAATGGCCCATGCTAGTGGACCATAAACATGAACAACTTCATGCGAATGACTCAGTCGCACGACTAAACCAAGAGACCTGACCAGTCATATGATTGTCACATAAGATTGGCTCAGTCGCACGACTGAACACACAGTCGGGCGAATGGACTAACCGTATAACTCAATCGCACGACTAAACCATGCTAATGGTTCAGTCACCCGAATGAACAAGCCTAACCTATAATTACCACTTAATTCATTAAAAATAAAAGGATTCAATCCACTTTGACTCCAGACGTACTCTAGCCGTCCAGAAGCCTCTAAGTTCGTACTCCAAGTTCATAGAACACTGTAGATCGATTCCTAATTGATTCTTGACGTTAGATTCAACACATATTGTGTCTACGTGCGTTCTCACTGATTGGATCGCCAATCAAATAGGATTCTGCACTATTTGGTTTGGTTTACACGTTAATGAGTTGGTGTTTGGTTCAAATACCAGATCCTAACATGATCTAAGCAGTAAAACTCAACCTGACATGATCCTAGTCACTACGGTAGCAGGATAGACGAGAAATCATGCCAGCTCATTTTTAAAACATTAACACAATTACATTAATCCATATCTTTAAATCACACCACCAATTCATCACGGTTACGTAAGTGGAGTCTAATTAGGATGATAACTTTTATTCCTTGGTTTTAAATCCAAACGCTTCAAATCTTAGTTTACTTTATTTTTATCATTGTTGTTAAACCCTAAAAATCTTTCCAATGTAACTTATCACTTTCTTTAACAAAAACCAAATCTGATAGTCAAATCATCAAGTTTGTTGAGTAGGCTAGGAGTGTCCACGGATTGATACTCGGTTCTTACCAATACTATATTACCACACGATAGGTACACTTGCCTTTTGTGTGTGTGGTTTAGTACTTGTAATAACAATTTAAAATTGAATCTGTGCGTAAAATATTTATCCAAATATATATACTATCCGCAGCCCACCAAGACTCTATCTCAGTATCTCTATCAACATGTTGAAAGGGTTACTATAGAGTGGATTCTTTTCATCAAAGGAACAGGGAATGACTTAATTATAATTCAAGTAAATGTAGATGACATTATCTTCGGATCAACTAATCAAAAGCTCTACAAAGACTTTGACAAGCTGATGAAGGATAGATTTGAATTGAGTGTGATGGAGTAACTCAATTTCTTTCTAGGAATTCAAGTGATGCAAGTTGAAGATGGAATCTTCATAAGTCAGTCAAAGTATGTTAAAGACATACTTAAAAAATTCATAATGACTCATTGTAACGTTGCAAAGGCACCCATAACAAGATATCATTCCCTTGGACCTGATCATGAGGGGGAGTGTGTGGATGAACATCTCTACAGGGATATGATTGGGTCTCTTATATACCTCACAACTAGCCGGCCTGATATCATGTTTGCCACATGTATTTGTGCAAATATACCAAGCCAACCCCAAGATGTCACACCTAATGACCGTCAAGAGAATTTTAAGAAATCTCAAAGGTGCCTTAACACTTGGTCTTTGGTAGGCAAATAATTATGACTTCAATTTGTATGCATATACAGATAATGACTATGGTGGTTGTAACATAAGCGCAAAGTCTACATTAGGGGGATGTCAGTTCCTTTGTGGAAGGATAGTCTCATGGCAATGCAAGAAACAATCCTTTGCCTCTACATCAATTGCTAAAGCTAAATACATTGCTACTGCAAGCTACTATGCTGATGTGCTATGGATTCAAAATCAGATGCTAAATTATGGATTCAACTTCAAGGAGACTCCTATCCACATAGACAACAACAATATTATCTCTATCACATAGAATCTTATGCAGGACTCCAAGAGAAAAACATCAATATTAGTTATCATTTGATTAGAGATAACTTTGAGAAGGGATGAATCAACGTAGTCAAAGTTAACACAAATAAATAATATATTGATCTGTTCACCAAAGCTTTTGATGAGCACAAAATTAATAATCTTGTTTCAGCTATTAGGATGATTAACTTTGAGTAGCTTTTATTAAAACTAAATGATATGATATCTAAAATCTGTGTGACCTAAGTTGTCTATTTTTATCACCTTCATAAGCCCTTGCTTACTTTAGAAGAAAAATCTCTTAGAAGACATTCTTTAAATTTTTTAAAAATTTTGATTTTTAATCATTTAGAAGATATTAATTTACCTTCGGAGGAAATTTAAGTCTTCAAAACAACCAACTACTTAATAAAATTAACCTTCGGAAGAAATTTCCAAAACATCTTCCGAAGCTTAACTTTATTTTTAAGTACTTATATGTTTTAAAGAACAATTTTCTTCCGAAGCAATTAACTCTCTCGGAAGCTTTATTAAACATTCCATGTTTTAATTTCTTCTGAATCAAAAGTTTCTAAACTCGTTTGAATATCTTCCGAATCCATTTTGGCTTCGAAAGCTTTTCATCAAAACTTCCAATGTAAAATTTCCTTCGGAAGATTTTAGACTTCAAGAAAACTAACTTTTGGGCAAAAGTAAATTGCTTTTCGAGAGATAGGACCAACATCCGAATTTCAAAATTTATCCTCTTTCATTAACTTTTTCTGAGATCCATTTCGTATATATACCCAACGATTCCACCCTCTTTCACTCTCTTCCTTTGTACTTTTGAAAAACCTAAATTCACATAGAAACCACCTTTGTTTTTCATTTTCTTCATCTTCAAGCTTTCTCAAATGGCTAACCTAAACCACAGAAACAACCCTGATTTCTCCATGCAACTTCATTGGCAACATAATAAATTACTCTGTTGAACTCTAAGAAAGATTCTAGTTTCTCAGAGATTTGTCATTTTTTGGCTCTGTCAACTACATCACCTCCCTAACTATTGATCCTATTCTCTATGAGGATCATTTGCTTGAGTTGTAAAGGACTTGTCAAGAGGTCATCATGGATGGGGAGAAGGCACCGTCTGTTACAGTGCAGGGAAAGACAATCTTCATCACTCTATCCATCATCAACAATCATCTTTATCTGGATGATGAGGATGGCAAATTGTCCTTCCCATAAGAAGTTGTTAACCACTCATTTCAACAGATTGGCTATAAGGGAGATTTCTCTTTCAAGACCTTCAAGAAAGGTAAGGTCTCATCCCAATGGAAGTACCTGCTTCATATGTTCATCCACAGCCTGTCCAACAAGCATGCGGGTGGGAGTAGATTCCTGAACATCTCTCCTTCATAGTGCATGGAATGGTTTAGCGATCAAGTTCAGGTACTCTCAATTTGTTTATACAGATTTACTTGCAAACTTGGATTCCTTAAAGTATTACATGTTTTCTAGATATGTTCAATACATTCTTAATTGTGAATTAGGCTCGCAGTTAAGGGAAGAGGTAATATTCTTAAATTTGGATAGATGAAGCCAACATCTTTAAAATCATGAAGAAGCCAATTATTGGCTTTCCTGTGGTAGAAACATCCCTTGTCCCCAAAATGTTAGATCTCATTGCTCAAGGTGACCACCTAGCAACACAAGCTAGTGTTGAAACCCACACCTTATACCTCTCAACCATCTAAACAGCCTCAAATCACTGTCACCTACCAAAGAAAATCCAAACAAACCCCCCTGTATCAGATATTCTGCTTGTGTTGGTCCCAATATCACTACCCTTACAAGAAGACCTGGACACTAGAGCTCCCAATTCTCTAGAGAAGCAACCACTCCCGTCTCATCAAGAATCAGTGCTGAGGTTTCTCATGCTCACCATGAGGAGCTCATTAGCCCATCAGCCTTAAGCCTTCACTCTGAGTCTCATCACACAAGTGACCAGCCTTCAGGGGAAAGCCACCATCCCCAGCCTCTAGATCTCAACCAAACTATTCCTAACCTTGAATTCTATGATGATGAACACATGGGATTTAGTGAGCACCATGATTTTTATTCCTCCCATATTCAAAGAGATATGAGTGATCCTGCCTCTCCTATGTCAAGCCCACATCATCCACCTAGCATTAAGGTGGATCCCTAAACTTGCTTAGGAGGTCCATATGGAAGGGGCTTTCACTTCTGCAAGTGATTACATCATTAAGACCTCAACCATGGAAACTCAACCTATTGAGACTTCACTTGAAGCTATGAGTGAGAAGGGAAATCCGACAGCCAAGAACATGATGCTAGTGGTGAGAGTGAGGACTTTGGTCTAATTCTCTCATCCCCTAATGATTCTTTTCATGAAGAGGAGAGGAATTTGAGACTAAAGGTGCAAAAATGGTAAAAAACATGTGCTTACCTAGTCTCTAAGATAAGTCATTATGAATTTTAGGTGACTACCTTACAAAATAGGGTCAATGATTAGAAACTTGAGAGATCTTATCTTAAGGAACAACTAGAAGAGAGACCTTTAAGGAGAGCTCATCCAGTAACACAAGAACATGTGTATGTGATTGACCTAACTCCTAGCTCATCTATGCAAAAGGGTGATGCTACCAAAAAGGGGTAGAAAGTCATAGCAATCACAGAACTTTAGAGTTCTTCACAGAGTATGGACATTGAGGACTTACCATCCTCACTTGCAATTGTTCATACTCAGAAAAATCCTCTAGTTCACATTGATATGGACTATTTAGACACTCTCATTTAGAGTCTCTTTGAGGAAGGTATTCTAAGGGCTATGTCATCCCCACCACAAGGAACTTCAAACTACATAACTGGGTGGAGTTATGATGCTGACAAAAAAGCCCTCATTCTTCAAAGATTTCAAGGGCATCAATAAGTCTTCACCTTTTAGACCTTGAACTACTATGAAGTCTTGACCTGATTAACATGCCACATATCAATCCAAGTCAATCTAGGTAAGCTGGCAAACTGGCTCAAAGGATTCAAGACAGGATTGAAGTGTTCAGCCTAAGAAGGATGCAAAGGCAATTAGGTAACTACATTGGAGAATTGGATGTTGAGGCAGACCCTAAGGTTAACTTCAAATGGAAAACCATTACTAAATGCCCAATGATAGAGCCTATGAGCCGTGTCACACCTATAACTACTTCAGTAATTCCTTCCCTCAATGAGACACCTCTGGTGAAGGTGTATCACAACCTCTCTCTAGCAAGAGCATGGATGCTACTTCAAGCAATGAAGGCTATAGCTCTCTCCACTCTGAGTCACAAAGCTCTATGGGTGACAAAGGGAAAAGGAGATTGACTCCTGAGGAGATTGAGAAGGAGGAGAGTGAGCAAGAGGAAGCTAAAGATAGATTGTTCTATTAGGTCTTCACGTTTCATGCAAGCTGTAATCAAGGTTGCCCCTAGACAAAATACTGAAAATGATTAGTTAAAGGCAGTCAGGATTACTTACTTCTAGACAAGGAACTATGATACTGATCAAATCATCTTTCTCTCCTTAGAGGAACTCAATGAACTAGCAAACATAAAAATATCTTGAGAGAGGAACAAAGCAAAGGATGCAAGATTGTTGCTTCTGATTAAAGAAGAAAATAGACAGAAGAGACTCTACAAACATGTTCCTACTCTCTCTCCAATACAAGAAAGCCTTGGGCAAGAGATTGTGGCTACACAGGAACCTCAGTTAGATAAAGAAACTGATAGGCAAAACATGATAAACTACCTGAGTGCCACGGGTCTCTACCAGGCAGCTACACTTCTTCCCTTGTCCTTTGAGTAAATTGAGTTTGAGTATTTCAAACAACTTGAACTTCAAGTACTCAAAGAACAAGGGCTACAAAGTGGAAGATGAGGAAGAAGCAGCCGAAAGGAAGTGCCATCATCAAGAAAAGTCAAAAGAGGTCTGCTGATACGTAGAGGACGAGGAGCTTCTTGAAGCTGTATGGATTCTCCATAAGGATACTTTGCCTAATGTCTCTATCCACCATGGATGAGCACATAAGGTTGATCAAACAGAAGATTAAAAGAGGAGAGCTCACTGATTTACATTCCCCACCAAGTCAAGCCTTTTAAGAAGTGGAGGTTAAGGTTGAAACCTTTAAGATAACACAACTTGGACCTCCTTATGAGTCTCTGCAAGGTTCATCTTCTTGTCCATAGCAGTGTCAAGCTCCCTCTCCTTTTGAACCTGTGAGGAAGGTAAACCCATCTAAGAAAGACAAGACTGAACAACAAGGTGCTGCAAGTTAATCTTCTAAGTTGAAGAGTTCAAGGAGGATGAAAAGGATGGATTCTAAACATAAGTCAAAGAAGAAGAAGACAGGGTCATCCACCTCTAGACCTTAGAATGAGTCTGAACATTATGAGGAAGTGAAACAAGAGGAAACTCAAACAACTCTAATTCAAGTAACTCTTCTTGCATCAAGATGCACCATCTTGTTGTGGACTTACTCCACTTATCGAAAAAGATGGCATGTTATCAGAGATCAAGGTATTGAAAATGTCTTAACATGAAGACCCATCTGATCTCTTTATGATGAGAAGATACTATTAGAGTCTAAGTGATATTGACCATCTGATGAAGAAGGATGTGGTCATCATCATATTAAGGACTATCAACATCTATGATCTTCATATGTTTTGGTAGCATGAGTCTAGGGGGAGTTTGTAAGGTTTTATATAAGGTTGATATACCTAAAACATCCAAAGTCTTCATGCATGCATGCACTGATGTATAGAAGTAGAGATGCTTCGGAAGTTTTACACCATGCACTAGAAAATATTTTAAGTATACAATCTTCCGAAGCCAACACTAACATCTTCCAAAGCCAAAAGGGAATTCTTTCGAAACTTTAAAGGCAAAGTCTTCCGAACCCAATAAGTGAAGACAGATTATCTTCTGAAGACTTTTGAATACATGCTTTATGTGATGTACTTTTCCATAAAACTGGACCACAATCTACTGCAACAATGTTGACTCACTAACTTTCGCAAGTTAGTAAAAAGGTCCATGCTTTTAGTAAACTGTACATTAACATCTTGAGTCATTGCATATTACTTTATGCACTTTTATCCTTTTTGTAACATATTAGGATGTGAACTATGGCATGTCATAGTTACTAGCCAAAAAGCAATCTGTCTTTTGACTTTACATTGATTTTGTTGTCTACTTCAAATGTTTCTAGCTGCCTTCAAAGCATGGCTGACTGTAGGATGTAGTATAAAGTATGTAAGAATTCCGACAAGTTTGATACAGTCAAAAACATGTAAAGCATCCAAAGACTCTCTGCATGCATACACAAACCTACTGAAGTAGAAATGCTTCTGAAGCTTTACACCTCACATCAGAAATACTCTAAGTGTAAAAACTTCTGAATCCAAGACTATTATCTTCCGAAGGTAAATACGAAGTCTTCCAAAGGTTCAAAGATAAACTCTTTCGAAGCCAATTTTATGAAGATAATTTCTTCCAAAGAATTTTATGTACATGCTATTATCTAATGTACTTTTCCATAAAGCTGGACTACCTTTCTGCTGTAACTCTGTTTGACTCGCCAACTTTCATAAGTTGGTGAAAAGGTCCATGCTTTTGGAATACTGTACATTGAAGTCTTGAGTTTGAGATTTCTACTTTATGTACTTTATCCTTTTTGTAATATATTAGGATATGAGATGTTGTATGTCATAGTCACTAGTCAAAAGGCAATCTACCTTTTGACTCTACATTTGATTTTGTTGTCTAGTCTTATGTATCCAACTGGCTTTCAAAGTATAGTTGGTTATAGGAAGTAGTATAAGTATCTCAAGTACATGTAACTTTAAAATATGCTTTGTAACACTTTGTAATAGAACTTGAGAAGCAATATACTACAACCATGAAAATCAAATACTTGTATTGTTATCTTGTTATGTCTCTCTTTTTTACTTGTGTTCTTAGCATCTCCCATAATATTTAAACCAGATCCTAATTTGATCTGCTAAGTGTTCTAAAGAACTCTCCTCACCTGTGTTGTGTTGTAAAAGTGCATTGCCCCCTTCTAACGGTCTTGCATTTGGTATCAGAGCATTCTAGGCATTTGATATAAGATCTCACCATCTTAAGATCCCTCACACACACAAAATAATTAACAACTCAAATGGCAGCTATCACCAAGGGTGATATAGAAACTGGAACTATGACAAAGTCTCCACTGATCACTCTTGAAGAATTTGGTACTTTGTGTCAAAGAATGGAAGGCTTTATCAAGTCTCAAGACTCTAGGATGTTAGACTTTGTTATTGGAGAACCTTACATACCAAGCACCTCATCTACTACTGGTGGTGGTATGATTCCAAAGGCTGTGGATGATTTCTCTATTAAAGACAGGAAGAGAATAGAAATTGAACATAAAACCATGACAGCCCTATAAACTACTCTTTCAAACTCCATCTACAGAGGCTTCAAGTAGTGCAAGACTAAAAGAAACTATGGGAAGCACTAAAGCTTATATATGAGGGCTCAACTTAATCCAAGGAAAACAAGAAGGATCTCTTCAAGCAATAGTTTGAAAACTTCACCTTTAAAGTAGGTGAGACCATGACTCAAAAATACTTCAGGTATGTTGAGATTGTGGATACTCTAATGGATGTTGGAGTAACTCTTGAGAATAGGGACATTGTAAGGAAGTTTATGTCCTCTCTTCCTAGACAACAGACACATTATTGTGTTGTTATCAAGAGGACTAAAAACCTTAAGACTCTTACTTTGACAAAGTTATATGGTATTCTTAGTTGATACTAGATGGAGATGAACATGCAAAATTCATCTGGTAACTCTAGCAATCAAATCGGTTTAGCCCTTCATGTGACTGAAAGGGATAGCATAGAACCTCAACATCATCTCATGCTACCCTGACAACTCACAAAAGGGTTCTTTCATCACCTTCCCAGAGTGTCCAAGAGAAAGCAATACTGAAGGAAGTCCCTTCCAAGAGAAAAGTTCTTCTCATGCTTTAATCTCTACAGATCAAGGATCTCATAACTAAGATGACTGAATGCCAGGCGGAGCATGTGATCAACAAAGCCAGGGCAGAAAAATATGTTCTTGAAGAAAAGTCCTTCAAGAACATGATATCCTCATCCTTGTATCCAAAAGTGTGTTATCAGAATAAGCACGGACTGAGATCTTGTGAGATAGCTCCTCCGCACCCAGTCTTGTCTATAAGATCTTCTAGGTATGGAACTTGTGAAGATGAGCTTCCCCTCATAGACCCCTTATCTGAAGAGGATGAAAAGTAGATAATGATGAATGACTCTGAGAGGAGTGAAAAAGAGCATTCTAAGAAGGGTCATCATCCCCTGAGGAGAGTACAACTATTGGGATGACCAAGTCCAAGAGAAAGAACTTGATCAGAAAGAGCAAAAGAAAGGCAAGGAAGGCTTAGGAGATCAGGCCACCTTCAGCTCTACACGAAAACAAGTCTTTGTTTATGCATGATTTGAAGTAGTTAATGTTGTGGACATAAACATGAACTCCAACAACAAGAGTTCTAGTTCATATCTAAGTCATCCCATCATCAAGAAGAAAGCTGATAAGTTGTGCACCACTATTCTACAACATGAACCATCAAGCTCCAAGGGTAGTTTCAACCACACAAGAACTGCCACATCATCTGAGAAGATGAAGATGGAGAATGAAAGTGATCAAGTTCAGCCTTGTTCTCAAATGAAGAATCCTAGAAGGAAGAAAATGGACTGTGTTATGTGTGGGAGTACCTCTCATCTTGCTAAAGATTGTATCTACAATCCAAAGAGTACTCTCCATATCACAAATAAAGAAACTTCTAAGAGTCTGGAGAAGAAGAAGAAAGCTTTAGAAGGAAAATATATTTCCTTCGGAAGCTCCAAAACAAAGAAGAAGACAATTGCAAACTTGCCTTTGGAAGAAACTTTGGTTTCGGAAGAAAGGAATGCTTCCGAAGTACTAAAGCTTGCTGCAATGAAAGCAAGATCTTCCGAAGGACTAGTCATCAAAACTTCTAAAGTCATCAAAACTTCTAAAGTCATCAAAACTTCCGAATTATTGAAGGTCAAGTCTAAGCTTCAAAAGGTGGTGTGGAAGACAAAGAAAGACCAAGTGGCTGAAAGTTGTTAATCAACTTCAACAAATGATCCATCTAGAAAGACTATTGGATCAATTACGGTTGCATTGTCTTCAACTTATTTTGAAGACCCCAAGACCAATGAGGCTTGGGTTTCCAAATGTAACCAACCATCTATTTCGTGTAGGATCAGCTCAAGACAAACAAAAATGTATGGATCATTGACAGTGGTTGTTCCAGGCACATGACAGGCAATAGGTCGCTACTCCATAAGTTTGAAAGATGTGATGGAAGACCAGTTACTTTTGGAGCAGATGCTGGAGGTTACATTATGGGAAGGAGCAAGGTCACAATTGGTAAGCTCAACATTGACAAGGTAAATTTTGTCAAGGAGCTTGGGTAGAATCTTCTGAGTGTATCCTAATTCTGTGATCAGAGTCATAACATGCTCTTTATTGAGCATGAGGGCATTTTTCTCAAGCCCGGGGTGGTCATTCCTCTGTGATCAGAGTCATAACATGCTCTTTACTAATGACTTTACTAGATTAGCTTGGGTCTTTTTCCTTAGAACTAAGTATGAGACTCCTAAGATTCTGAAGAATTTCATCTTAAAGGTTGTGAATCAATGTGATCATAAGGTCAAAACCATAAGATGTGATCAAGGAACTGAATTCAAGAATCAAATCATTGATACATTTTGTGATGAAAAGGGTATTACAAGACAATGTAGTGCTCCCAGGACTCCTCAGCAAAATGTGTTGTTGAGAGGTTAATCATGACACTTATTGAAGCTTCAAGAACCATGTTGTCCGACTCCAAACTGCCCATCACCTTCTGGGCAGAGGCAGTCAACACTGCTTGCTATGTGCAAAACATAGTTTTAGTAGTTAAGTCTCGTGGTAAGACTCCTTATGAACTTTGGCACAAGAGGAAACCTTTCATTGGTTTTAACATTAAGGGTTACTACCTTGATGTTAAGTGTGCTCTTCTTTATAGGGTAATTTATGAAGAGATGTATGTCAATAACCACTAGGATTTGTAGATCCTCATCATCCTAATTAAGTCTGCAAGCTTGATAAGGCTCTTTATGGGTTGCACCAAGCACTAAGGAAGTGGTATGAGACTCAATCATACTATCTTTTGTCATCATGGCTACAAAAGGGGTACAATTGATCGAACTCTCTTCATTAAAGGAATAGGAGATAGCATTATCCTAGTACAAGTATATATAGATGACATTATCTTTAGGTTAGCTATTTCAAAGCATTGGAAAGCCTTTGAAAAGATGGAGAAAGACAAGTTTGAAATGAGTGCCTTGGGGAAACTCAGTTTATTTCTAGGAATTCAAGTGAAGCAAGTTGACATTGGCATCTTCATAAATAAGTAAAAATATGTTCAAGACATACTTAAAAGGTTCAACATGACTGATTGTAAGGTTGCTATGACACCCATAGCCAGAAACGACTCTTTTCAGGCTGATATTGAGGGGGGAGTGTGTTGATGAGCATCTCTTAAGAGCAATGATTGAGTCTCTTATGTACCTCATAGCTACCAGGCCTGATATCATGTTTGCTACTTGCATCTATGCAAGATATCATGGAAATGCATGAAACAATCCTTTGTCTCTGCATCAACTACTCAAGCTGAATACATTAGTGTTGCAAGCTGATGTGCTCAAGTGCTTTGGATTCAAAATCAGATGCTTGAATATGGATTAAACTTCAAGGAGATTCCCATTCACATAGACAACAATAATGCTATCTCTATCACAGAGAATCCTGTGCGGCACTCCAAGACAAAACACATCAATATCAGGTATCATTTAATTAGAGATAACTTTAAAAAGGGATTAATTAAACTAGTCAAAGTTAACAC